>CM031242.1:669321724-669881065 GCA_018340775.1 Taxus wallichiana var. yunnanensis
TAATTTTATAGTTACCCTTTGGAATTTTTATAGCTATGCATATGGCATGTCATCCTTGATAATATGAAAAACCTATCCATTATTGATTCTTCACAAATTATTTGGACCATAATTGAGCTTTCATGGCTTCACCATGACAGAGAAGTTGAACTCTTGGAACAAGATGATCTATCTATAGATGCAATCATGTAATATCAACAAATTGAGAAAAACTTCAAGGCTTCACGATCTATGAAAAACACAAAATCTATGGCCAAAAATATTTCCAAAATTTATGGAGTGCATGCACAGACCATGGCCAAGGCCTCCCACTCAATAATGATATAGTTGCACTTTGCAGAGGATAACTTTGTACTCACAAAATAGATAAGATGATCTATTCTATCCTACCCTAGCTAGGTGACAATGGATCATAGAGTTATGCTTGATGCATCGACATGTACATGGAATGGTTTCTTCTTGTCTAGAAATCATAGGGTAAGCACACTTTCAAAAATTTCCTTCAAGTTCTCGAATGCCACTTGTTAGTGCATTTTCTATAGAAAGGCCCATCCTTCTTGAGTAGTTCTTCCAAGGGATCTACTATCTTGGCATAATCCAACCTATATTTCCAAAGTAATAACCCATATCTTTAAAAAAATGCTTGGACATCGTGTTAGGTATAAGGTTACTCCAAGCCTAGAATTAAAATAATATTGGTCGAATCTACCAACATTCCTTCCTTAAATCACATGATCTAACATGACCCTAAATGGTGTCTCGAATATAAAATTGTTAAGCTTTAAGGATATTCGTAGTTTCCTATATCTCTCAAACATAAACCTCAAGTTTTCATGGTTGTCTCTCACTACTCCATAGATGGTACAATCATCCGGTACACTGTAGGAACTTGTGAATAAAATATTTGAAGGCTTCAATCAATATACGTGAGAAGACAAAGTGGGTGCATTATTCAATCCAAAGGGATACCAACTCTAATTCAAAGGTAGTTTTATACTTGTCTTCCTCCACAATCTAAACTTGTTGGTACCTTGAAAATCCATCCATGAAGCTATAGATTTCACAACTTGCCATACATTCAAGAATTTATTCGGTAAAGGGGATAGGTATGCACCCACTGTACTTGATTTTGATTACCATGGGCTTACTCATCCTAACTAATCCACATGATATATAATGTCTGCCTCAAGCATCATGTCAATTTCTTCCTTTATATTTTTCCATAAATTGGGATTCATACAAAACAATTTTTTTCTAACCACACGTGCATCATCCTTTAGCTTGATAGTCATATTTCCAAGGGATTCATACAATCCTTTCATCTCATGGTTACCCTTTGGGAATAACTCATTAAATTCCCTTAAGGATTCCACTATGCATGGTAGTTATGCATCAGACTAGTAGTCATTAATAGTAGCCAATTGTGGACCTACATCAAACCCAATATTTTCCTCTATTGTGTGCATAGGTTTATTGTAATACTTTTTCTTGAAATTGTGCACATATTGCATAATGCATTCACTGATTCCGCTCAAAATGTTCAAGTGTTCCTTGGGATATCTCTAGTTGTTGACCTTCATTGGCGCCTTTCCCTTTCCTCTGTTAGATATCTTTAGTTAGTGCCTTTGACACCCCTTTGGACTTGGAATGGTATTTTGATTGAAAATTTATTCAATCCTATAGAATTTTTTTTCAAAACTTGTATCATCCTAGAAGACGGTGTTTTCTATTAATTTCAATGGCATGTTCCACTCCCTAGTGGTAGAGTGGAACTAAAAGTCTACACCAGATCTTCCTTCACTTATTTCCAGTATGACGTCTCTCTCTTTGTCTCACTTAATACATAACTTGCATGTTTCCAATGTGTTAAGGTGTTATAGAATGTGTGTACCATAGATACAATGGTATTTACTTAGGACTTCCAACCCATATTGCTTCACAAGTATGCACGTGAAAGATGGGGCATGTGTTCCCATCGCAAATAGGTAAATATTTCTTTACATTAATCCTCTCAAATGATTTTATAAGGACTCTTGATGCTGCTCCAAAGGGGTAGTAAAGGATGGTGTGTCACCCACCACACCTGGTAGTTATGTTCTTCACATGTAAACAAGGAGTTTACTTGTTGTCGGCGTAAAGTTGACCAACAACTAAATCAACCCTTTTACCTATCGTAAAGGTTAAGACAAAATCAAACCAAATTTAATCATATGAGGGACTTAGAAAATATTCTAAGTGTAGGGTAGTTTATATCTTAAATCATTTATAAACAAACAAACCTAATACTGGGAATATCATTTAATTCATTCAGAAAAGAGAGAATATACAAACAAGAAAGAAACAAAGAAAAGACACACAAACAACAAAATAAAAGAGAAAAACGTGAGACCAAACAAAACTAAAATAGACCACTTCTCTCCTTATATCCCATTTTGCATGACAAATATTCTCACAACTCCATACTATGATCATATAATTTATTGTTTAATTACCTTTATCCGACAGAGTGAAACCTATAGAGAAGGTAACCTCTTGAAAAGGTAAAAGCCTTGAATAACACTTTTAACTCCTTTGATCAATAAATTGAAATATTCAAGGTCTTAAATATTATAAATTATATAATGAACCCAAGAAAAGTGATTGCTCTTAATATTAATCCATAATAGACTGCCCAAAATGGTTGTATGATCTCAAAAATAACAAAATGCACACCCAAAGATATGTACATATTCACATAAACTTCATAATTAAAAATTGTAAGCATGATGACAAGAAAACCAGTTTTGCATTTATGGAAAATAGTACAAAATTTCTGAATCAACATCTTTACAAGTTATGATCAAATCAAAGCCAAATAGCCGAGATTCACATATGCCTGAGATCTGAAATGAAGAATTTTTCAAGCCTGTTTTGGATATACAGAAGTTCTGTAATCGGTTAGATAAGAATGCAATATAAAATCAGATAATCAGAATAATAAAATTTAAACTGGATATACTTGTGCATTCAAAAATCATTCTCAAAACCTCAAAAACAATGTCATCAAACACCTGAAAGATCACTTGCTTCAGAAATTATTTGCACTGAATATATTTCAGAATGGAAATAATTGCATAAACTTGCAATACTGATTTCTTCCCCCTTTTCATCATCTTCTTCAAGTCCCTTTATAGCTTCCTCATGAGCCCATTTGGTTTCAACTGAATATAATGACATTTTAAATAAAATTATATTACTTTTGTTTTGAAAGTGATTTTTAAAACATAAGTCTTATAAATGGACTTGGGAAATAATATAATGAAATAAGACATTTAAATGAGTTCGGGATGTCATAAAAAGGAGGGGCCCACTAGACATCAAATGCACTATTAACTAATCACAAACCATTAAGCATTCATCATTAAATTCAACTATATATGTCATCTCCAAAATGCAAATAATTGTAATGTCATCCATCATATGCATAAGTGCCATATATATCGACTTTAAAATGTCTACCCATCACATCTCAGAAAAATAAACCAACCACATGAAGGTGAAGATAAGACCCCAAAAAATGTACAACTTCAAAACTTTACAAAATGCATGTGTGGACATAGTTTAGGCAAGCTTAAATTTGACGTCCATATGGCTATCATTCTGCACTTTTTTTGGTTTGCGGTGATGGTCATTTTCCCGTCAAATTTAACATAGTGGAAATTTCTGTGTATTTCCAGAATGTTGATTTATGCACGTTTTGGGAAATTTTCCAAATCAAAATGCCAAATATTGGAGACTTTTGTGCCTAAAAAGAGGACTGAAACGAACTCAGAATGCAGTCAAAAGATATAAAATGCATCAAGAGTTATATCCAATCACTTCGAATGGAAACCATTATACTCAAACAAAAATTTTGCAGGCATTATTCCTTATCTTTCTCAACCAAGTCATCCACATTATTCATTCATGATCATCAAACTCTCTTGTTTGCAAGGCCCATCTGTCTCATAAAACAAATAACATGTTCCCATAATGCACTGACTTCAACCAAGTTTGGTATAATCATTCAAAAACAATGTAAAACCTTTGACATTTCCAATTTACCAACACCAAAAAATTCCAATGCCACCACACTATAGTTCATTATGAAAATTTGATCTCCAAACAAATCGAAATGCCATGGTGAGATCAAATAATGTAACTATTTCAAAAAAATATGCACTTCTCAATTAAACCATAATGCATCCCAACACTTCACTTATTAACCAAAACATTATACTTCCAATATTTATCGATATGACCGTTATCATTTCTAGAAGGAAAAATCAAATGAACAATGATGCGGGCATGAAAGCCAAGGAAAGAAATCATAAACCAAAAATTAATCTCCATTTCGCATATGTTAGGCAACAAGACATATTAATCAAATTTATATCAAAAGTACTCATGATATCTAACTTTATTTTAAGAATGCCACGAAACCACTTATGCAAAAAATTAATAATGCAATCACCTAGTGGCCCCCGCCAATCATGAGGATAAAGAGGTTTTTCATGAGAGAAAATGATTTTCGAAGAAAAAGGGGCTATACTAGGCTGCATTAATAAATTGACAAAATTAACAAGTTCAAGAGTGCAACACAGGTACGTTGTTTCTTGAATCGATCTACGCATGAACCCCAGGATAATTTCAAACATTATGGGATGAAATTCTAATAGAACGTGAGTGAAGAAGGGATATTAGAGATTGGGAAATGAGCGTTGAGCGAGGTCACCATCAAGATGAAAGCCTTCAAATTTTTGAAGTGAAAATAACCTTCTAAACACTAAATATAACCATTAAAATTCATTACAGAAAATCAGATTAAATAGTTCATCTTCTCCAGCTGAAAATAAGATATCTTACCATCGAATAGTTGGTTAACCCTTCATCTCCATCCCTAACATCTGCAAATGGTTGATTGACTTTCCAATTGATCATAACAAGAAAAAACAAAGCAAGACAATGAGCACAACAAAAACCAAAGCAACAAAAGAAAACCAAAATAGAAGAGAAAAACAAAGCAAAGTATGTACATAAAATACAAGAATATAATACATAATGTTACTATCCACGATCAAATATCCTCCAATGTAAAAATGATCGGAGAAAGAAACAATGATAAAACATGAGAGGAATGAAGAAATGAGTTTCAATCAATGATGAAATTAACACACTATAAGGTAAAATATCTCTTTCAATATGCATATTAAAATAACTGGCATTTTCAAAAACATCAACACTCAACAACATGCTCAACTTGCAAACAAGGCAACTCGGAAAACTAGTAATGAAACCTTGCGATAAGTTATCAAAAACAACATAAATATAAAAATGATTTTGCACATTCATAACTATTTCATATCCTTGAAAATCATTAGATTCCTCATGATTTGCTTCTATAATCCTCACACTTGATTCCAGAATTATTATACCCTTCATCCATGATTTCCGTGACCATTGAAAAATGAAACAAATCATACTCACATTTAAGTGTTGTGTCCATATTTGGAGCATCTACAAAACTGAAAACCTCGTAGTCAATTTCACAAAGTTTATCATCAACAAGATGGAACTCTAAATCAGATTTTGAAGCGAGAAAATCAGCTTCATATTCATTAAGCAACCTTGATTTTTTACTTCTAGAACCCTCACCCAAATCACAGAAATCAATAGAAACACCCATCTCAAAATCAAAACCATTACTAAAAGAGGAGACATCCCTATTACAATGATCAAAAGTTAAGCTATCCGAGAATGTCTCCATGACCAAATCAAAACTCTCATACTCAGTTTCTAATAAAATATCCAAAGAGTCTTCCATAGAAGAAGAAATAGGCATATCTTCATCTGAAAAAGTGTAATCCTCATAGGATGGTTCACAATCTAAGTCACAAGGAGATTCCAAGAAAATGTCAGATTGATGAAATATATCATTAGAATATTTCATTATTTCATCATATAAAAGGAAGAAGGAGGATTTGTCAGGGAACCTTTCTTCAAACTCAACCATCAAAATTGAAAATTTATGACATTTTAACATATTATGATTAAGTTGACAAACCTAACAAAAATATTGATGTTTACTTCAAATATGAATGAGTTGAAGAGCTTTGTCAAAATCTACAATCCCAATTTTATTAGCGAATGCCCTATGACTTTCTGGTAAAAACCTATCCCAATGATTGAAAGCAAGTTTTTCACTTGGTCTGAATGGACCTGGAATCTCATAATATTTTGCAAGAAAATGAGATAAATTCTTTCCAAAAGATTCAGATTTCTCCCAAGTAAGTGTGAACCAAGAAGTTAGACTTGAGTTAACTTGATTTTCTTCTAACATGAAATATACATCACCCTATAAGCTTTAAGTTCTTGTAGGTCCACAAAGATCTATGTGGATCAGCTCCGAGAGGTTTCTTTGGTAGAAAATTCTTTAGAGTTGAAAGTTCTCCTTGTTTTTTTCCATGTAAGCAAGTTTTGCAAAGGATGTTTGCTGGTTTTACAATCTTTGGCATATGTCTCACACCATCCTTAGCACTTAATTTCACAAGATTTTCAAAGCTTATATGTCCCAATATTTTGTGCCAAAGCTAGCTATCATCAACTTTACTTGTGAAGTATTTTTTTATTTATTTCATTTAGAACATATATGTTATTCTTGGTCCTTTTGGCTTTAGCTACTTTCTTTCCTATTTTTCCATTAATTATATCACAACTTTTATCATGAAATATCATATTGTAACCTTTCTTACACATATGACTCACATTTAACAGGTTGTCCTTGAGACCTTCAACATATAGAACATTTTTCAAGAAATTTTTGCCATTGACTAGACTTAGAGTTCCTTTTCCCACAAGGTTTGTTGAATTGTTGTCACAAAACCTAACGTATCTTAATGTATGGTTTGACAACAAAATAATTTTTCTTTTGTCTCTTGTCATATGACTAGAAGAACCACTATCTAGATACCAGATTTTGTCTTCATCTTGTACATGAAATGCAGTTTGTACAATCATACCAGATTATTTCCCTTTGTTGGATTCTTTCACAACATACTTTAGTTTTCTTTGTTTGGGAGGTTCTTGATTACACATCATAGCTATGTGACCAGTCTTGTGACATTTGTAGCAAACAACACTATAATTCATTCTAGTGTATGATGAACTATAGTTTCTTCCATAGCCTCTAGCATATCTTCTACATTTAGCAACTTTGTGTCCAAACTGGTTACATGAAAAGCAATAACCATAGAAAGAATGTGTGTACCTCATAACATAGGTGATTCTGGGAGCATTTTTCTTCCTCTTGACTGTGTTGGTGACTTCTTTATTTTTAGTATGAAAGGTGTTGGTTGTTGATGTAGTCTTGTCCTCCTTCTTCTTCTCTTTTTCACTTCTTTTCTTCCTTCCATGAACCCTATTCTAGATTTGTCCTTTGTATCCCTTTGAGTGCTCAAGTATGTCATTCGAAATCTTGAGCTCTTTTCCAACTTATCATATGCCTTGATTTTTTCAGTCATTTGTTCCATTTCAATCTTTAGGCACTCTAATTCAGATTTCAGTTTCAAGCATTCATCTTCCTTTTCCTTGTAGAATTGAGATATCTTTTCAAGTTGAGATTCAATTTCTTTGAGCTCATTTATTTCTTCCTCTTCCTTTAGGCTTTGTATTTTCTCAAAAATGATAATTTTTTCTTCATAGTCTTTCAATGTGCATCTCAACTTTTGATTCTTTCTCTTACACAGTTTTAGTTCTTCTAGTGCACATATAAGTTCAGCTTCTAAATTCACATTTTCTTCTTCTTCATCAGAATCTTCATAATCAACTGCATTCTTTCCTTTGGAGCTGCATTCTTTAGGGACATCCATGGCCATAAATAAGCATTTAGAATGAGTTTCATCATCCTCATTTTTGAGCTTCTTGAGTTTCTTGAATTGGATTCACTTGATTTATCCTTTGAGTAGAAGTTTCTTTTGTTCTTAAAGAACTTATTTTTACCATCTTTCTCTTTGAATTTCCTTATTTGGGCATTTAGCAGCAAAATGGCCTATTTTTCCACATTCAAAACACTTAAATGGAATTTTTCCTTTATACTTACATGAGCCTCTTTTTAGTCTTCTCACAAACATTGCTTCAATCTTCTCATCATCTTCTCCATCTTCCAGTCCGACTCTTAATTTTCTTGCTTAGGATGAGTCTATTTCTTTGCTTTGAATGCCACTTCCTTCTTAGTAGATTTATATCCAACTGTCCTCATCTCATATGTTGATAAGATAATTTGAAGTTTAGTCCAAATTTCCTTGGCAGCGGTGTAGTGTATTACCTTCAAAAATTTAGTTTCAGTTAGCCCACATAGGAAGGCATTCATGGCTCTTGAGTTACATTCATATTTTGCCTTGTCTGCTACAGAAGTGATTGGAGTGGTTGGAGGATTGTACCCTTTCTCAACACATGCCCATATATCAAAACAAATTGACATAAGATATGTCTTCATCCTTATTCTCCAGAATGTGTAGTTTGTTCTAGTGAAGAGAGGTGATCTTGATAGTGACAATCCACCTTGTGCTTGATTTGTTTTCATGTTTGTGAAGAGAGGATCTCCTTGAATATGTTAAGCTTCCACCAGAAGGACTCGCTCTGATACCAATTGTTAGAGATCATAAGCACTGAGAGGGGGTGAATCAGTGTATATTAAAACTTAATGCATTCCAACATAATATCCTTGTTTAATAATAGTAGTGTATCAAGATAATTTAATCAAACACATGCAAGAGAATAATAACATTGAACACATAATTTATAGTGGGAAACCCTTTCGGGAGAAAAACCCACTTTGAAACCAAGGATTTATTAGGAACACCAATTCCAAAGCATACAATAATTGGTTTTATTGAGCACCCACTCAACTTATGAAGCACCCACTTCAGAGTCTTCTAGCACCCACTAGAATAAATTCATTATGGATGGATATTGATTGTTGATGTCTCTACTCATGGTTATTATATGGTGAATCTAGTATTAATCCTTATGTGATATATATTTTACTTATTATGTGTGTTTCCAAATTGAGTTCATTATTAGAATGGGATATGCACTTTGAGATTATGGTTATTATGAATATGCATGCTAACACCTTGGTAAGATCAAGTAAAAAAGAGGGACCTAGTACCTTTGTGTGCTTTGGGTGAGTGCTTAGATCTATTTGAGTGATGTGCCAATGCATCTAGGGTTTTGAGTGGGAAAATAAGACTACATTTTGTTTCATTTTTGGGACCTCTTTTCAAACTATTTACCATGATGTTGCATGATAATGGCATATCGATTGACTCTTGCGTCCTATTGAAGATTGGGTGATTGATGGAAAGATAGTTTGCTCAAAGATATATGGTTTTGGACCTGATTTCAAATGCACATGTGTGGGTTGAAGAACATCTTTATCATGAGCTTTATGAGTCATTTTATTTTTTTGTTTTCCAATAGAGTTGTATGAGTGGTTGTTATGTATGCATCAAAGAAAAGATGGTATTATAGACCAAGGACTTGGACACAGGAAGAGTATCAGGATTTGTTGATGCAGATGAACCTTGGATGTGTGTTGTAGATCATTGGTGGGCTGGTGTTGTGCGTAATTATACTTTGGAGTACATTGTGTCTACATATTCTTGTCTAGAAGTTGTTGAGTTTGAATTTTTATGAGCCCAGAGGATCTTACCTTCATGCATTATTCCTTTGTCCATTAAGATCTTGATGGTGGTGTTGAGTTTAGAGCACCTCCCTATGGCTAGCTAAACCCCCCCACGCAGGGGGGGGAGAGAGAAGGTGTGGTGAAAGATGGTGGACCTTGTGGAAGAAAGAAAAGAGAGAGAGAAGAAAGGTGGCTTAAGTATAATGAAGCATGAGAGAGGGAATTGGTGAAGAAGTGTGATATTGAGGAGTTTGTGGAGTTGTGGAGGATGATGTCTCATGAAGGATTTGAAGCTCACGTGGAAGATGTGGAGCTAGAGCATCAGAGCTCTCCCCCACTTAGGAAAGTAGTAGAGAATCCCCTCGGATTTTGATGAGAGTGCATCTGATGAGAAAGACTAAGGACCGTGGGCATGCATCTGATCCCACCTAGTGACCTAGCCCTTGTGCTTGGTGTTGAGTTCTAAAAGTAACTATTGATAAACAAGTGAAAGTGTAGGTAATCTAGTGGTTTCAAGTAGATATCATTTTCCTTTGAATATAGAAGTGCATCGATAAAAAAACATCTATAACATCTATGGCATCATAGGTGACAACATATTTTTATTTGGAGGACCGATTGGAGGAATATTTTTTTAGTGCATCATTCGGGAAAGTGTGGGGCACGTAGAACATTGGAAACATGTCTAGAAGTACTACAACTTCATAGACTATGGGAGTTTATTTTTAGTACTACTGTTTGGGATGTAAGGAAGTACATCCACTAGTCTAGTAGCCCTTTTGGAGGATTAGGAGGTGGTTTAGGAGGATCAAGAGGCTTGGGATCAAGTGGATCAGGTGGTTTGGTGGTGGAGGAAATATTGGTGGTGGTTTGGTTCTAGATCTGGGACAAGGCCCACATCCCCAACAACCCCCACATCAACCACAACAAGTTTATTATGAGATGTCTCTTCACTTTCTAGAATATAGAGGTATTGAAGATGTTGTAGAGCATGTGCACAAGTGTGAGTTGTTATGGCGTGCTAAAGGAATCACTACTTCAGATAGGAAGGTGAGTCAATTTTCTACTACTCTTCAAGGGTGCATGCATAGTTGGTATAAAAGTATGACCCACACTAGACTGTGGTGGATTATGATGCTTTTGCTGCTCTACATTTTTAGTTGAGTTCCATATCCCTGAGTTTGAATAGAAAAGTATCAGTGTGCTTAAGGACATTAAGCAGGGCTTATCAAAAAAGTGTTTGGGAGTATGACACACATTTTAAAACTTTGTTATCAAAGTTGTCTTATGACATACACCCTAGTCAGCATGCATAGTGGTTTTTTGGTGGAGGGATTTGACTCCTTTTAGAAGGGCACTATCTCATAAGACTTTTTGTAGATCCATGTGATGCTTTGGAAGTATCTCTACATGTTGAGGTAGTTGGGAGTGTGGACACCAGAGTGAGCCCATTTCTTAGAAGCACATATTATAGCTATGGAAAATAGTTGGAAAATCTCTCTGCTAATTCAGCTCATGAGATGTGTAATGGGATATGGTGTATAGATTGTGAGGTTGAAGGACATACTAAGGATATTTGCCCTAAAAAATTGGTGTGCATGCCATGTTGTTGGATTGTGAGATTTTCATCTAGACCATGATGTGAGTAGATGTCCTCTTTTTATGCGTGATCCAGAAGAATGTATCTATGTATTGTAAAATTTGTAAAACTCATACTCATGATACTATTAACTATAGAGAGTGATTGATCATATTCATGAAGCCATTGAAACTGTGTGTGCACCCTAGACTAGTGTAGCAAGTGGATCTAAGGAACAAGGAGAACAACATAATGAAGGGTGTAATAATGGGGATAATAGGAATAGAGGCTTCCATGGTGGATATAGAGGTCGAGGTCATGGTGGTGGAAGAGGAGGATTTCCTAGAGGAACTTGTTTTACTTGTGGATCTCTTGATCATTATCAAGTGTGAGTGCCCTCAAAATGTGGTTTTCTCATGGTGTGGAAAACAACATAAATTTGAAGAATGTCCCTTGACTTGTATGAGCATATGAGAAAAGCAACACAAGCAAGATAAGGGAAACTATGATTAAGATACAATGTGTGGATGGAGATAAATGGATGCCGAAGGTTGGGCTTAAATTTTGAATTACAACCAGTGTTAGTTACACACGTGTTGAGGCTACATGCGTGTGCTCTGTGAACCTCAAAGTATAAGATGACTATAAAAAGAAAGAAGTGATAAATGAAAAGTACCATGATGTTGAACATCAAAAGAAGTTTACTTAGAGACTATGGATGTTATCAAGAATCTACAAGGAGAGATTCAGAGTTTGAAGGAACAGGCATGCGTGATGGATGGAGAAGCTAAGAATGTTGAAATCCCAAAGGATGTAGATGATTTAAAGGAGGTATGTCAAGAATGTTGCGCTAGGAGAACATAATCCCCTTGTTAGGAGAGTGGTTGAGAGAGAAAAAGTACACACATGTAGGTAATGAGCGTGAGAGGAAGATACTTCATGCAAATATTCCTCCCCATAATCATGAGTATGATAAAGAGATTACATTGAATGTAATGGTCATTGATGGATGGCTTTTGAGAAACATTCTGATAGATACATGTAGGTGCAAGAAGTTAATGTACTCATGTTGGATGCTTGGAATCAGATGGGAAGACCACCATTGCAACCTTCTTTGAATGTGTTGTATATGGAAAAACAAAACTAGGGATAATCCTATTGGGGTATTAAAAGATGTGACTATTATGATTCAAGGAGCCAAGTTTACTTGGGGACTTTGAAGTATTGGAGCTCAGAGGAGGATAGTTTCCAACATTACTTGGGCACCCTTGGTGTTATGAATAATGCATAGATTTTGCTTCAACAAGGGGTACATTAGCTTTGAAAAAAGAAGAGTGTGTCATTATACCTTTGATAGATGCAAAGGTTGCCCCATATGTTGAGCCTTTGAGTGAGAGGACTTGAACAGGATATACACACATACAATCAGAGACCCTGAGGTAGTTGAGCCATCTAAGGAAGGAGTGATACAATGGGATGATGCTCATTAGTTAGTGATACTACAAGTATTTCTTGTGACAACTGGGCACATGGAACATATGAAGTAGTTGGGGTGAGAGATCAAGAATATTATTACTCACATGATCAGGGCACATGTTTTTGCACTTGAGTCATAACCAGTACCTCGGTACATTGGTGAAGGAACCTCTTGATGTATTTTTACATGCCATGGAATCCTAGTGGAAGGATGAGGGTGACAGAAGAAATATGTTGGTTTATACCCTATGTGGGACAACAATGCGTGTTGGTGGACTACACACAGAGACAACCTATTGGAATGGTGAGAGGTGAGAATCACCTTTTCTACTAGGTTTCTTTAAGGAGAGAATAATGTACCTTCACAGATATGTGAATTCCATGGGAAGGATTCTTCTTCACACCATGTTCAAAAAGTGTGAGAGACTCTGGATGAGGGGTAGGAGGCCTTACCACCATCACTCTGGGTACATAAGTTCTATGCCACCCTAAGTAGTGCACGTGTGCACGTGCATGTGGTATGTCCATGTAGAGTTGACATGAGAAATAATTAATTGGAAAGAGATGACCTCAGGTATGATCCATACTTTTGATTACTTTTCTACTAAACCTCAATCAATGAAGCACTATAGATTATGAAGCACCTTACTTTGGGAGATAACATGAAGGATGAGGAACTTATTTTAGACATGTTTGGAGAGTTGGATTTGGAGGTGCCTTGACCTTGAAGAGACAGAAGAAGAAGAAATGGTCCACACTTGGGAAAAAAAGGAAAAGGGTAAACTGGTATGCATATGATGATGATGATGATGATGAGGACAATAACCTAGATGTTAACCATTTAAAGGTATACATGTGAGGTGATGGACACAATAGATGAGAAGGCATGCATGTATATCATGAGCCTAAAAACAAATAAGGTTAACATTGGGACAGATGCAGAGCCTAAAGAGGCCATTATTGGTGATTATTGGTTGAGAAGGAGGTGGCTAAGATTATTGAGCTCTTGCTGTGTGACTTTCAGGACTTATTTTTTGAGAGGCTATCATGAGTTAAAAGGAGTACACCCTTCTTTAGGTGAGATGTGAATCAAACTTAAAGAAGGTGCACACCCGATTAGGAAGAGGCCTTACAGGATGAATCCTAATGCACATGCGTTAAGGTGAAAGGAAGAAATTGATAAGATGTTGAAATCTGGAATCATTGAGCCCATTGAGGAATCTAAGTGGGTGAGTCCCATGGTCATTAGTATTAAAAAGGATGGGAGGATAAGGATCTATGTGGACTATAGAGAATTAAATGCTTCATGTGTTATTGATCCTTTTCCTACCCCATTTTTACTGAGGAGATCTGGAAGGAGTTGCAGGGTGTGAGATCTACTCTTTCTTGATGGATTTTTAGGATATCATCAAGTGTGCATAAAAAAGGAAGATCAAGAAAAGAAAACTTTCACCACTGAATGGGGAAGTTTTGCATACATAGTTATGCCCTTTGGACTAAAGAATGTGCTCTGCAGTCTTTTCATGCATTGTTGTGTAAGCATTTCAAGGACTTCATTCATAAGTTTTTATAGGTATATCTAGATGATTGGATAGTGTATGGTTTGGTTAAGGATCATTGTGACAATTTGAGGCTTATGTTTGAGAGGTGTAGGTAGTTGAGCATCTCTCTTGAATATTAAGAAATGTATCTTTGTGACACCTTTTGGCACTTTTCTTGGGCATATTATTTGTAAGGAAGGCTTGTTGGTAGATCCAACCAAGGTCGTTGTGATCTTGGGATTGGAAGAACCTAACAATCAAAGTGAAGTGCATGGATTTCTTGGTCATACAAGGGTATTATAGGAAATTCATTAAGGGCTATGCAAAAATATTTCATGCCCCTGGAGGAAATTTTGAAGGCTAAGGGAAAATTCTATTGGGGTGAGGCACAACAACATGCATTTAAAACTGAAGGAAAGGTTGACCACTGCACCTATTTTTTTGCACTTTCCTTCATGGGAAAAACCATTTCATGTTCATGTGGATGCTTTTGGGATGGTGATTGGTGTTCATGTTAGCACAACAAGTGAAGGAATTATAGACCACCCTATTTTTTGCAAAAGAAGAAGTTGACACCAATTGAACAAAACTATACAACTACTGAGTGAAATTTTATCCATGATTTACATGCTACACAAGTTTTAGACAATACTTATTGGCTACACCATTTATCTTCTTCACAGATCATATGGCACTTAAGTATTTGGTCAACAAGCATATTTTACAAGGGCACATTTGTAGGTGGATACTACTATTTTAGGAGTTTCAATTTATAGTGATTGTGAAACTAGGAAAAAAGTAACTCAGGGCTTGATCATTTGTCAAGGATCAATTTTGGTGAGGACATGCAGAGCATTGAGGACACAATGTGGATGCACAACTCTTTAGATTGAATCACGTGCCCACCGAGTTGGAAGATATTTAGTCTTTTTTTGCACACTAGACAGAGCACTGAGGGAATGAAGACATTAGAGAAGAAACAACTTACAATATATGTGACACCTTACCAGTTGATAGGTGAGATTTTTGTATAAGTTAGGTCATGATGAATTTTTTTGGTGTGTACTAGAGCATGAGTGTGAGGAAATAATGGAAGAATCTCATGGTGGAATTACAGGAGGTCATTATAGGAGATGCCACCACGCGTAAGATTTTGATGGTTGGTCTTTGGTGGGAAACCTTATATAAGGATATTAAAGAATATGTCAAGGTGCATGTGATCATTTTCAGTGCCTTGGGAAGCCTGGATCTAGAGATGAGATGCCTTTGAGGCCTATTGCAAGTGTTGAACCTTTTGAGAAATGGGTGATTGACTTTGTGGGTCCTATTTCCCCCCCCCATGTAGGAGGACTATGCATGCTATATTATAACTTATACAGACTATCTAACAAGGTGGGAAGAAGAAACACCTAAAAGGATTACACATGCTACTACAACAACAAATATTTCTATGGGAAAACATTATCAACAGGTATGGATGTCCATTGAGCTTGACAAGTGATAGGGGCACTCATTTTCTTAATGAGACCATCAGAATTTTTTGGTTGAGTTTATGGTGGCACACCACAAGACAACACCCTATCACCCACAGGCCAATGGTACTACTATTGAGGCTTTCAACAAGATATTGGGACATACATTGAAAAAATATGTGATGTTGGAAGGAAAGACTGGGATGATAAAGTATTTGTTGTACTTTGGGCATACATGACTACTTACAAAAGATTGAATAAAGCCACACCCTTTTCAATTGGTGTTTGGCATGGAGGTTGTATTTTATGGAATTCATGTTTCCATCCTATGTATTACATGCATGCGTAGGAGGATTGATGATGAACAAGTTGTTGAAGAGTGCATAAAAAAATTGATGTAGTTGGATGAGTGGTGTGTTATTTCTCGTGGAGCCAGAAGATAGAAAAAAAAGCAAGACAAAAGGCATGACATGATAGACATATTCAGAATAAGGAATTTGAGGTTGGAAAGATGGTTCTTTTGTATGATTCAAATTTTTTTGCACGCACCACCTAGGAAGTTGAAAGTTCATTGGTTGGGACCCTTTGTTGTAACAAAGATATTGGAATCAAGTGCTTTCAATTATAGGTGTTGGATGGCACTTTATTTCCTAGTTACTTCAATGGGAGTAGGTTGAAGCCCTACTATAAATAAGTCTTCTTGGTGTTTGTAATAAGGTAGTATTTCCATTTAGATTAGATTTCCCTTTAATGCATTTTCTTTATATGTGTTTCCTTTCATCATTGTTATGCTTTGTCAATTTAGTTTGTGTTTTTGTAATAATAAGCATTTTTGTGCCAGTAGTAGATGATTATTATCTAATTGAATTCATGCGTAGAGGACCACACATACTTTTAGTGTGGGGTGGAGGAAGATACATGTTAAATGGGCCAATATGGGAAGAGATTGAATGTCCTTTGAGAAGATGGTATGCATAGAAAAAAGGTTGCAGTGTGTGCTTGAAGTAAAGGTGTTTAAAAAGAAAAAAAAATTTTCTCATATTGAAGACCACACATAGATGGATGGACACATAGTGTAACATGAGGTAGAAGAAACAACATGGGAAACTACTTGGTATGAGGCACAAAGGTTTTGTACTTTGGTGCATGGAGGTGCATGTGAGAGGAGGTCTGTGGCCGAGAAGTAGTGGGTGCAGAAGGTTTATGGGCATGGGGTGGAAACTCAAGGTGGAAAAAAGTTATTTTTGAAAAAGTAAAAAAAAGGAAAGAAACACCATTTAATGTTGAGTATGGTGGTATGAGAGTAATAAATGTGGGAAAAATTTACAAAATTTATAAAAGGTGGGCTTGTGATATCATTTTTACCTTGCATTTATTTTGAAGAGTTTCAAGTGTGAAAGTGAGAAAAAAGAGTGATTTGAGTGTGAAAGTGCATGGGGAGCTATTATAGACATCGAACTAGAAATATTTTTGTGCATGGCATTGGTTGGAGCTCCATTAGAGAGGGTGTTTGAGTGAAGAGAAGGTGTGCATGGGGGAGAAAATCTGTGAGCTAGGGTTTGAGGAGAAGCTAGGGCATGTGAGTTTTAAGTTTACAGATGAATAGAGTGCAAAGAAGTGTTTGAAATCATCATGACACCAAAAAAGAGCACACTGGAGAACCACCAAGGGTAGGAAGAAAAAGAAGTGAAGTAGAGATGGAGGATGCCCCCAAAAAGTAGATTTTAGAAAATAATACCTAGAAGAGGTTATAGTAATGGGGCGTAGATTGGGAGTCCACATATCATCGCACTAAAGTAAGTGATTATAATAACCATAGGAAAAGGATACAAAGAATGATGAATTGGACAAACATCTGGTGGTAAAAACAAACATGCACATAGAGAGGATGACACAACCCATTTATGACGGATATGGTGAGATTTTTCTTGAAAATTTGGTATTTTACAGTTATATGAGCTCCCTTACTTTGGAAATCTAAAAAATATACCGATGGTTGATGTCAAGAGTCAAGGAGAACTTTTTTTCTATTTTTTAGGAGAGGGATGTGCATCATCACATGCCCTAATTGGAAGGTTTGATTGGGTTAAGGACTCGGGAACAAAGATCGAGAGTGATCTCGATGGATGATCAAGGCATGTTGATGAAAACTTTACATTGAGAGTTGTCCTATGTAAAAGGAGGGGGCACATGATGTGATGTGGACATAGAAAATAGAAAAGTATCTAGTGGTTATGGTAGCCTCCTCACCAAATTAAACTAAAAATCAAGAACATTGGACAGAAAATAAATGGTGATGGCTCACATCATGAAAAAAATATTAGAGGGAGTAGTATATATGTTGCTTCTTCCTTCATTATTGAGGTGATTATTGAGGAAGTAAAACAAGGTGATAAAATCAATTTTGGTGCCATTCTTCTTTCTTTGATTTTTGTTGAGATTGGAGTGCCCGATGGGCAAAAACAAGATATGACATTTTCAGAGAGAGAAAAATTCTGGCTGATCATTTTAAAAATACACATGTGAGGGGTCCATGAGTGGACCGCATAAACAGAGATGGAAGTTATGGTATAAGTTCATAAGGGAGGCATTTGAATATGAATGGAGAATACCCAAGGACCTTCCTTCGGTATTGGATAAACAAGTGCAATTTGTAGTCTTTCAACACTTTTGTATTGGAAGATTTAGGATGAAGGATGGGACTTAGAGCCCCTGGTGAAAATTTCCATATGCATTCATAATGCACTACTTCTAGGCATCTATGAACATATTTTCAAATGTGTGGAACTAAAGTTTGATGCGGATAAAGTGGACTGCGAGTATCATACATTGGAAAAGAGGTATGTGTACCTAGGAAAGTCTACCTACATTGAGCACATGATTTTATATGATATCAATTTATCGAGTTTGAGCTTAGAAATTGGGGATATTTAGCATGGATAAGGTATACATATACCTTAAGCCTAAAATTTTCAATGACAACTACATTGAAAATGAATTCAAAGGTCCTCGAAGTGTTGAAGGGAAACACATGGTGGGCACATTGCGAGATGAAGAAAGAGCCCAAAGTGTGACAAGAAGAAGAAAGTTTGAGGAAGATAGTGTTGGATTAGACCATGGGTCATGAAGATAACTAACTATGGGGAGTAGAGGATACGCAAAGAAAATCCTTTGAGGAGAATGAAGAAGGTGAAAAAATGGAGAGGAGATAAGAGAATAGAGATGGAGGGATGAATGTTGGGGAATCAAGAGCGGGTTTATAGGAGGGTACTAAGGAGAACAAAGCCACAAGGCACAAGTGCGAGTGTAGGACCCTTCAGCCATCCCCGAGGAGATCACCTCAAAACTCTCATAGTGAAGCCTGAAGAAGAGAAGAAGAGGAAGTATATGTTCCCATAAGGATGAGAAGGAGGAGAAGTCGAGATGAAAGCACATGCATAGAAACAAAACCACCTATTATTGAACTAGATGTATGAAAGGTCCTCGGGATTGATGAAGAGGTGAAATATGATATGATAAATCTTTTAGGAGCATGAAGATGCAAGTGGAAATGAGGAGGAAGAAATAGAAAAAGATAATGGTGAACCATCTGGTGAGCCTACGAATGAACAAGCGAGGCATTGCAAGAAGAGGCCTAACTTTGGATGAAGGGGTGCATGTTCCTAAGGGTAAGTATTTAGGGAGAGATAAAGAGGGGATGTATAAGACTCCTACTATTGGATATATTGATGATCCTATAAAGATCATTCATGCTGCCAGTTTAGAGTACTTTAGAGCCGAGGAATTTATGGATGGGAGTTAATGGATCCTAGAAGCGCTGAAAACTTTCCCACCATAAAATAGTTATCTTGGAGTATGCAGACACATTGATGAGCCTGAGTTCGATGTGAAGGAAGATGCATACATTAAGATGAAAATGAAGAAAAAGGCTCAAAGTGCGCATTGGATGGTGAGGCCCACAGAGCTTATAGATGAATAGGAAAGTAATGCCTTAAATAAGGTGGTAAGCCAAAATTGCATGCAGGAATGTTGATAAAAGAATTGGCTACTATAAGGGCATTGATGGAAGATAACATAAGTTTGAAATAAATGCATGGGTGGAAAATTTGAGAAGCACAACATAAGAATGAAGAAGGAAAGGAGAAAAGGAACAAATTTGGATTTTTCACGAGAGAAAGATTGGGGAAGGAAATTATCAGTGAACATCTAGAATTTGATGAAAAAATAGAGAAGATATATTTCCATCCTCCTTGCATTTCTTACAGATTTGTGTACATTTTTTGCCTTACGAAGAAATCACGCCCGCCTCGGGAGACGAGAGGAGATTATGGAGGAAGCTACATGGAGAAAAAAAGAAGTTGTTAAGAAGGAAATGACTAAGGAAACAATAGCGTGTAGAATAGTTAGGTATGACTCTCTACTCTAAGCATTGAAGGATGAAATGAAGAAGATAGAATTAGTGCTAAATATATGTGTAAGATCCAGAGGTGATCATTTAAACAAGGACATTGGTGAAGAAAATGAGGTCCTTGTTGCAAAGAAAAATGAAACTTTGGGATGAGAGGAGAGGCTGACATTACTAGCAGAGAAGTGTGATACACTCACACCAACCTCAGGATCCTCACAAGGAGAAGATAAAAGAACTTTGGGAAACTCATAGCATGAAGAATGGATGGAATGGTTGGTTTCAGTTTGGAAAATGTTCTCATAGTGATAAAGAATGAGGGCAAAGATATGACCTTGGATGAGATGGATGGAGTGCTTGGGGGACATTCCTGAAAAGACAAAGAAGGGGCTCAATGACTAGAATGAGCTAGAAGTAGATATTAAGAATGAGTACCCTTGAAATTTTATTTCCTACAGAAGAATAACACCCAGGATGTAGAAGTATTCTTTCACATACAATCATTCATTAATTTATTCTTTACTTCTTTATTCTTTATTCTTTGGAGAGATAAGGTATGATTACCCATTATTGTCTAGGGGTGGAAATGACATTAGTGTGGGGTAATGTTGATTGAAGAAATTATTGCCTAAGTAAGAAAGAGTCTAGAGACTTATGAGATAATAGGGCTAAGTGTAGGAGTGGGGCATGAATAGAACATGGCATGAAGACTTGGAGGATTGCAAAAGCTATTTTGGGAACAGTGGAAGAAAGAGGGTGCAACGTCCGAGAAGGAAAGAAGAGTTTGAGACTTAGTATTTTACATTGGTATACTTTAGCTAAAAATACACATGGAGTGTGAGCACATGTTAGATAAGGACATGAAGACTTGGAGGATACACAAAAGCTATTTTGGGAACATGTGGAAGATCAAGAGTCATGCAGTTGAGTTTAATAATAGGATTACCTAATATAATGGAGTTAATTATAGATAATGTCTCTCTATTATTAGGTGAAAGCTTAATACTTAATTTAGTATTACTTATTATGTGTGTTTCAACTTGAGTTCATGGATATTTTAGAGCATGCAACCTATTTTGAGAAGTGCATGGGTGGTGATAGAAAAAAAGGGTCTGGTACCTTTGTGTGCCGAGTGAACGCTAGATATATAGTTATGTGTCAATGCATCGGCGTTTTTGAGTGAGAAAATAATACTACACACAAGATATTACAAATTGATCATATAGAATCAAGATTTCTTACACAATAGATTATGATCACTTTTCTAATGCTCTCTTTACATAGAGATCTATTGCACTTTCTCTTATCCTTCAAACACTCTCTAGCTGATGTCTCGGTCTTATGCATCCATCCGAAGGCGATTCGATAGTCTTTGTATTTATAGTTATGGTTTAATGATAATACATGAGATCTTTATGTCTATCTTTGCTCCTCGTGCTAGAATAATCTCTCTTCATCTAATGAGCTAAAGCATTACTTTTATATGCTTTTTTCTTCTCTGCAACCCAAAAGAGGTCGGTCTCTCAAGATAAATTACATTCAAATAACATTACTACAATGGTCACATATGACCCAAGTAGGTTGGCACCCTTTCTAGAATTTTGGAATGATCAATCCCAATTTTCCTTTATATATCATGATTTTCTTGTCCCGAGTGAATCAAATCACTTTTCCAATAAATCCAAAATCACAAAATTATGGTTTTTAGGATTTTCGGGGCTATGTGTCGGCTCTGCGCAGATTTCTTCTTCATCTCATGTTCTATCGCTACTTCATGTCATGTTCTGCAGTTTTCCTTTTGTACCTATGTCTCCCTCTAGTCTTTTTGGCTTCATTATTTTATCCATGGCTTTTTCTAGTCTTTCGCGGCTTTCTTCTTCTTTTCTGCGGCTTTCTCTGGTCTTTCAATACTTTCCCTATACTTTGGTGACTTTCTTTTTCTACTGCAGCTTCCTCTAATCTTTGACAACTTTCTTATTCTATCGCGTGGCTTCTGCTAGACTTCAACGACATCCTTCTATTATACACGGCTATCTCAAAACTTGATGAAGAATCCATTTAAGCTTGCAGTGTCTTTGTATCAACCTCGGAGCCATTACGAAAAATGGCACTACCAATCAACCTTCACAACACCTTTTTCCATCAATGTAGCTTGACATCAATGACAACACCAATGATAATCAAAAAGATCTAACAAGAAGAACCAAAAGTTGAAATCCAAGAAAATTGACTAAAAACACCAAGAAAACACCAATCGGGTTTGTGAAGTGCGAAAGTAGGAGGGAAATCTAAATTTTAGAAAAAGTACAAGGTATAAATGACATGGAAATCCCACCTATTTATAAATGAAATAACATTAATTACATATAAGATGACACGTGTGGGCCACTAACTCCACCTTGACATTTATTACGTTGACTTAGGGGTGGAAGTTTGATCACACGAAACATGTCATGCAAATGTGTAATGTCAGGCCCTAAAAACCCGATGCAAAGAAGACCAAAATGGAGTCGGGATTTGGGTTTGGAAATCAAGTAACATAAATCATGTAAATCGGTTATCATGTTCGAATGTCGAAAACCTAAAAGTCTAACACACTATAGTGTTTCAGGATTTTGGTTTAGGAAACACATGACATGATACATGTGTTTTCCAAATAAGATATTCTGATGCAATTGAAAACACGAAACTCAAAAGGATATAGTGTTTGAGGTTTTGGAAGCGGAAAACATCTTGCAGAAAACATGCAAAATGCAAAGGAAACCTCGAAACGTGACAAAGGCATGAAAAAGGCATTTTAAAGGAAAAACTTAGAAAAAAAAATGAATTTTAACAGGTCCATCAACATGAAAATTTGGTTGGTTGTCTTTGTTTCATCGATGAACTCAAAATTGGATATGAGATGGCTCTCGATCGGGACTTTCTTTGATAACTCAAAAGAAGAGAAACTCCTAGATCTCAAAAGTGTCAATCCATTAGGCCAAGGAGTCAAAAATGAGTGGAATAAAAGAGATATATCCAAAATAAACACAAACACAAAAGTAAAAGCAAAAGACCAAAAGAAAACACACAACCTGAAAGGAAAATAGTGGTATAAGCGGGAAAACTTGCTCTTTCACCTGGAATAACTTAAGATGTTGTTCATTGTGAGGCAACAAAAGTTGAGTTCCATTGAGGTATGAAAGGTAGAAGTTAATTTCTCCACACGGTGGTGAACCTTGAAAGGACCTCTTCACAACGAATTAAATTTTCCATGCATTCCCTTTGTCTCTCTTCTTTTATCCCACAATGGACTAGGTCTCCAACCTAGAAATCTTGTTATTTAGCTTTCTTATCAAAAACTTTTTTGACTTTTCTCTGGTGTTCCATAATCCTGTCTATTTCATTGTTTTCTTTATGGATTTGACAAAACATATAAGGATATGGGCCAAGGAGGAATACCTGTTGTGATGGTCAGTTGGAGGTTATGCGCGCATTCGACTTCTTGATACAATGCTCATTGTGTGATCTTCCTTTGGCTAGGAGGAATTACCTGAAATACACAACAAGACCACAAAAGAGAGTTAAACAATATATGTCGGTGGGTTGCCTAGCGTGCAGGCTTTGGATCTAGGAAGCGTGGTACTTCATTAGTGGTAGTCAACCCCTTTGTTTAATACAACTTAGCGTAACGAATGCCGTAAATAAATAATATCCTACTATGTTTGATATGATTTAGGTATCTAGTCCAAATACAATAAACAAATGTAATAGAACATGTTAGGTTATGATCAGATCTAGAAGTAGGATAGTTGGTCGGGGTCTTTGGAGCAGTCGGGGGTCAAGTTCGGGTCACTTGGGTCACTTGGATGAAGGTTCTCGGGTTTTGTTTTTAGCAAGATGGAAAAATACATAGACCAATGTCGGTGAGGTATGACTGATGACGGTAGGAGGAAACCAACGATGGTTAAGTCAAGATGGTAGAGATTCGATAAACTAAGATTTAGGGATTTTGTCGAGATTGAACATAGTGGTAAGGGGAATAGTTAGGTATGTGGAGGTGTTGGGGTACCTAGAGTTATTCAACAATCAAATATTGGCGATTAAATGATTATGGGTGATGGGGTGGTTGAATTCACAAGTAAGGTAAGAAGGGTGGGATGAAAAATGCAACTAGATGTTGATAAACGAGAGATGAAGAAACTTTGTAATCTAAACAAGTATTAGATGATACAGGTTAGAGATAAACTTACTAGTGTTTGTAGATTTGATGGTTGGACAATGGTGATGGTTGATCTATGGAATAGTGCTCGGTGATATGACAAAGTACTTCCCATAATGCTACCATTAATGCAAATACCTTATGATCGAGTTTTGGTGCTGGTTATGGCTATCTGGATGTGCAAAAGGGCTTTAGTTCTTGCTTGCATGAAGATCTCCTTCATTCTAAAACTCGAGAATGTGGCCAACCTCTCAAAAAAGGTTACCAAAATGAATATATGGTAACGACGATGGTTTAGGGTGATCGACGTCAGTTTAGGTTTGACCGATGTTGGTTAAGGCGAGAAATCTTAGGTTTACTAAAAATGCCAGATCTTGGCAATCTTTTGGGCCAGCTCTGTCTATTCTTGCGGATCAAAACAAAATGTTATGTTTTTGATGAGCAGGAATGTGGTTAGAGGGAGAATAGGCATGTGGTTTTAGGGTTACACTCGGTCTTAGTTCATTAACTAAGGTAGGAGTAAGTCTTAGTTAGTTATGGTGAGTGAATATTGAGTCCCAGTAAAAGGGAAACATGTTAAGAATAGGTTTGTGATGAGGTGTGTAGGTGAGGTGGTGGGGTGAGGTGTCTAGGTGAGGTGGAAATTAGTTTAATTAGGGTAATTATATAATGAATGAAGTGAGGATGAGTATCACTTTAATTATAAATAATTAAACTAATATTAATGTGGGGTAAAAGGGTCATGGTTAGGTGAATATATTTGAGTTGGCTATTTGAAAAGGGACCAAGGGGAGTGTGACCCAATTTTGGTGTCTACATTGTCAACCACCTTAGATCTTTTGCGTCCGCCTCGTTAGGTACATGATTCTTTTCTCTATAGAGTCTTGAAAGGTATCATCCTCAATCATCCTAGCTAACTTCAAAGCTAGAAACTCTAAAGAGATAGGAATCTCAACATCAACATCATACAAAACCTGAAAAGGGGACATACCAATAGCTCGCTTAGGGTGATACGATCAGCCCAGAGTGCATCATACAATGCCTTGTGTCATGTCTACTGATTTTCATCAACTAGCTTTCTGATTATAGTCACCAAGTTCTTATTACTTGATTTCACTGACCATTTCCTAAGGGTAATAATTTAAGGCATGAGCCAAAGAAATTGTGTATCCATAGAAACATTGGTGAGCTCATAATATGAAAAATTAGGAGCGTTATCAAGTAACAATATTATGAGGAATGTTGAATCTTACTATTATATTCTCATTTATGAAGTTGCAAATAACTTTGGAGGTAGCATGTTTCAGTGGAATGGTTTCCACCCACTTAGTGAAATAATCATTTGCGGCCATGACATGATTATGTCTAGCACAAGATAAAGGATTCAAAGCTCCAATAAAGTCAATTCCCCACTAATGAAAGGGATCATCAATTACCACTAGCCTTAAACAAAGTGCTACTAATTTTGAATGGGAAAAAAATTGTTGATAGGCGTAGAA
This sequence comes from Taxus wallichiana var. yunnanensis, assembly GCA_018340775.1. Taxonomy (NCBI): domain Eukaryota; kingdom Viridiplantae; phylum Streptophyta; class Pinopsida; order Cupressales; family Taxaceae; genus Taxus; species Taxus wallichiana. Next base: position 669,347,601 of record CM031242.1, read on the forward strand.
CTTCACCACCCACATTGATGCATCTTGAAATAGAGTGTGCCAATAATATCTTTCTCGTAGGATCTTATGAAGCTGTGACAAATGCTAAAAAATATCCTCCGAAGTTTACCTGTTGGAGGAATTATTTGGTGTTGACATCATTTGGAGGCCGTATGTTGGCTTCCCTTCATACAGGAAGATGGCGGTGGAGTTGGACGAGTTACAACTACTCGGGTGGATATAGGGAAACCATGTCGATGAACACGAGATGATACCTGTGGATAGGGTTAGGCGGAAGTTTGGGCTACCCCAAGGTGTGCCACCACCATTCCCGCAAAGATACGGGAGGGATGACATGGAGAGGCCTATGCCTCTACCACAACCAAGCAGTGCCGACCAGGAAGGAGGAAAAGGTAGTGGACCGGTGGATTGATGGCGTCGAGGTTACAAATAGGTATATGCGATGGTGGGTAGTCTAGCTATGAGCAACACCACCTAGGATAGGGCATCCAAACTTAGCTACCCTTGCAGTTCAAAGAGACACTTTGTAGGGATAGGTTGTCACCCTACAAACCCTGAGCCAGTTGAGTTTACAAAGGTAGTGATGGGTCCAAGGCATAGGTGGTGACTTTACGGGCCCAGATTTCCCAAGGACAAGCACCCACACGGTGGTGGAGATGGAGGCGGGGACAGGCAGCCACCTTACAGGCATAGGTAGCAAGGTTGCGAGGTCGATTGGACATTGACATTGCGAGGCCCAGATTATGGCCCTACAGGCCTAGGTCGCAGCACATACACCAACACAAGCTCAAGGATAGGGTCCCATGGTATAGAGTGCACAGTGGTCTCGAGACCGATGGTGGCACCGTGAGCGATCACCGATGGCGAGTTAAGGGATGCCCTAAATGAGACCAGTACTACCAGGATCATTTGATAGTTGCGAGATAGATGTCCCTTCCTATGCGAAGCACGAGTGGCACAACGAGGCCTTGAGTGAGAGGACCAGATCTCACATGTACGGTGTAGAGAGTATAGGGGCGGTGAGCCCATAGATAGGGCCGAGGGTGAGGAGGCGACTAGCTCATGAAGGTCGGACCCAACTGTCGGCCGAGATAGGCGAGGCTAGACCCGTACAGGCGAGAGAGATGGTGGTAGAGCATCACACTGGGGTGGAGGAGGAGGAGATAAATGAGACTAGCATGGACATCAGGTGGGGTGATGATTAGTCACCCTATATTTTCAAGGATATAGATTTTGTTCATTTTTATTTATACCGGCCTGTGTGCCAAAGATAGTGAGGATGTACATGAGAGTTTTTGAGATTTTGATTATTACACCGGCCTACGTGCCAAATATGTTGAGATTATATATGAGAGGCATGTGTATTGATTTTTCTTTTGTGCACATATGTATGGACACACAGATTCTGATGATTTTTATATAGAGATGGTGATATTCATGGTATGATGTTGTAGTTATGTGTGTAATTTCTAGTGTTATTATTTATGTGATGGAAACTTTAGGTGGATTAGGCATGGTGGAGTCAGGTCAGTTTAGGCATGATGGAGTCAAGTCACTTAGGCATGTTTGAGTTAGGTCATTTAGGCATGGTGGAGTCGGTCGATTAGGAAATTGAGGTCACGTAAGCATGATTGAGTTAGGTGAGTTAGGCATGGTGGAGTCTTGTTTTTAATTTTGATTTAATGTCCAAGTTATTAGTAACATGGGAAATAAATGATGAGTTATATGTATGTTATGGTGTAGATTTTCAAAATATTTGATATTATGGAAATGTGAAATGATTGATTGGATGTTTTTATGATGTGATAACATGGTAGATATGTATGTTTGTATTAATTTCCAAGTGTTGTAGAAAATGGAAACTAAGATAGAATATGAATAGGAAAATGGGGAAAATAGGTTAGGGTAAAGAGTGGCTGAGCTAACCTCCAAGGGCCCCATGCCCTAGGAGTGTTGCCTACATAGCCTCGGCGAAAAGGGGCCTCAGGATGATGTAGTTCTCCCATAAGGTAGGGAAGAATGTGATGAGGTAAAGGAATGGGTTGGTAGGTTTTAGGTATGATTGAGTGTAGGTCATAGGCATGGTTGAGTCTTAGGTGATAGGCATGGTTGAGAGGTGAAAATGTAGGTGTCGATGGTTTGGTCTGTATAGGATAATCAATAAGTAATAAGGAAGGGGAATTGTAAGAGGTGGTAAAAGAGTTTCTTAATTGATAAGAACCCTAATGAGCCTACCTTACCCAAGATGGGCTTATGAACAAGCAGAAGACCCTATGGTATTCTAAAAATATTATTATTATCCTAATTAATTATGCATTGCATATTAATAAATTTATTAATTATTGTTTTATGGTTATATTTAATTATAACCATCCTTTTGTTTGTATTTGAATATTACGGGAGTATTATATTGTTTTAACAGTATATTTGTAATTATTCATTTGTGCTTCCCGGATGTTATTGGAAGCTTATGTAATTTGGAATATGGTTGCACCTGTGCAACTTAGTTTCTTGTTTGTATTTGGCTATGCAATATCTATAAATATTGCAGCCCATTCTTTGTAATGTTGGTTGATTTCACATTAATATATTTTACAGGCTTCCGTCCCTATTTTGTGAATCTTCATTTGGTACAGAGCAAAATTTTGGACTGTGAAGTCATGGAGGAGTGGAAAGAGAGAGAGAAGCATGAGATAGAGGAGTTTTGGAGAAGTGTTTGCAGCATCAGAGAGCTTGTGTAGCCTCCTACAACCTCCCAGCCCCATCCCTGCCTCCTCACATCCCTCTCTGTTCCTTCCAGGTGTTTGGAAGGCAATTTTTTTTTGCACTGGTGCACCCAAGCACCAAGAAAAATTTGTTGCGCAGTATATTTTTTTTAAAAAAAAAAAATTCCCCATTAGGGGTTTTATCTCTAATATTAGAGATATTTAATTCTGAGATAACTTTGTGTATGACTCTCATATTTGGAGGTCAAGCCATTTGTCTTTTTGCATTGGTTGAGTTGGTCTCTCTCCGAAAGTTACGGGCTCTTCACTTTGATCATTGGGAAACCGATTTACCATTCTTCAAAGAGGCATGGTGTAAAGAGGATAGAGCCATCCCCTGTTTAAGCTCCAAGCAACCAACATCCTCTAATCAGCCCCCTAGACTGCAAAGTGACCTACAAACAAAGTCAAATCCATTAAAAAAAGCGGCTGTCTGACAAAAAATAAAAGCATGAACTTGCATCAATAACAAACGTTGCAAGCAAAAAAGGCGTAATAAGGAGTTGAGCTTTTTGAAAAAAGGTGTATCAAGCACCACTCGTGGCTCAACGACTTGCACTCTGCAAGCACGCACACCTCCTCCACATTCAAACAAATGCTGCATGTGTGAAAGGAAAGCACCACATTGTGCAAAAACGTGCAATGTAGGCATTTGACTACTCACCATGACCTTGGCATCAAAGCAAAAAATTCAAGCGTTGGGCCATTCATCTCAATCAAAGCCATCTCCCAACACAAAAACAAACACAAGCCGAATAAATTATAAAACCATGGCATTTAGAAAGCACAAATAAAGTGAAGTTAGAACCCTACAAAAAAAAAAAAAGCACGAATAAAAAAATGAAAGGAAGAAATAAAAAAAATGAATGAGTGGCGATTCAAGTGGAAGTAATTCAAAAGCGAAAGAAAAAATCAAAGAAGATCCATTTTTGAGATCTGCAAGAGGTAACCCTAAATCTTCTTTCACATCCACATGTCTCTCTCACAACCACGCGTGGAGCCTACACCTCAGTCACACGTATGCATTGAAAAAAGGTTAGTCAAATTTTATTCTTTATTTAAATATAATTTGATTCATTTCTTGTCAAGCGCTCATAAGAGCCAAGGTGGATAAGTTAAAAAGACTTAGGAATGGGAGGTTTGGGGTTCAAATCACACTAAATAACACAATTTTTTTCAATTTTGAAATTTGGAAAATTTAGTGAAACGCTAAGTTTAGAGTTTTTTGGAAAATTTCAAATTTAGTTATAACTAATAACTAAATTTAGCGAGAAAATCCCTAATTTAGGGTAATTTTTTTTTCCCATTCAAGCCTGTTTTTTTCATTTTAGGACAACTTTTTTCCAAAGGGGGATACCTAAAAATTGCATTTGGGCTATTTTTTTAATAGTTTTTGCATTTTGGGTCATTTTGGGCTCAGAGGCCACAGGGCCCGTAAAACAAAAAAATTTTTTTTGCCTGCCATTCAATTTTTCTATTTTTTTGAATGTAATTTGTATACTGCATTATATTGTACTAATTTGTAGGTTGCCATAGTCAACTGAAAACTTTGTAACTGCTCTAAAACTGGCAGAATTGTAATAAAAAACAATATAAAATTGGTTTTGTAACACTCACGAGATCCTAGATCTCATTCGCAGCGTTCGGTATATACGGTGCCTCTGGGAAGCGCTTACGGGTAAAGTCATCATGACTACTACTACACTTAACACCTAATATAGCTACAACAACATCATCTGGGCATCGACCCTTTAAATCGACGATGGGGAGTAATAAGGTCATAGTGCACACACTATGAGCCATCCCATCCATCTATGAATGATTACACGACATAAATTTAGGAATGAGAAATTATCCGAGTATATAGCGAAGTTACTGCATGTGCGTATGAGGATATTTCTTTGAGCCGGTGTCAATAATCACAGACCCCATCAGTATTATCTTGGTACCACGTATTGAATTCTTTCACGTACGTTAACACCTCTTTCACGTACTGCTGGGTATATAGAAAGGGTGAAGCTTCTTCCACGTCTTGCGGGTATATCGGAAGGGTGCATATATAGAAAGGTTTGGTATATCGGACTGATGGTATATAGATTGGGAGACCTAATACCTAGAGTGATAAGAGCCAAACCCTGTTAGTGATCTCTGTAAAATGGGCACCAATGCCCCCAAATTTTTTTCTTTCGGATTCACAACTACTCAGAGGAAACAACTATGTTGCATGGAAGACAAAAATCAAGACATAACTTGAGTTTGAAGAAATTTGGCTGTTGTGAATGGTACTCGACCAGATCAGCTAAGCGATACAACACAACAATGGGTAGTTTGATAAAGTAGATTAGAAGGCCAAACTCATCATCTTGTTTGGAGTGTCGATGATGTGTAACCCCACATTCGAGATGCCAAAAAACAAAAAGAAGCATGGGATAAATTGAGCACGAGTATGAGGCCAAGAACAAGAATGTTATACTAAATTTGTAGAGTCGGTTACACACATTAAAGTTCAAGCAGAATGAAAAAATTGAAGCTTTCTTAAGAAGAGTTTGAAGAATTGAGGGCTTCACTTCTAGCCCAGGAGAACCAGTCACAGATGATGCTCTCATTCCCATTGTTTTGAGAGCACTCCCCTCTTCTTACCACATTTTTGTCACAACACTAAACGTGTCAGATACGATAGTTGGTTTTGACAAACTGGTAAACCTATTGCAACAAGAGGAAGTAATGCACAATAAGGATGATGAAGAGGAGCAGGCATTGTCTTCACATCAAAAATGGAAAGGAAAAGGTAAAGGAAAACCTAATTCCTATCAAAAGTCCCAAAATCAAAATCAGTATCAAGGGGATCAACAAAAGAAGCAATGTCCTATCTGTAAAAGAGGACATAACCTACAAGATTGTTGGTATAATACTTACAAGAAAGGTTCATCCAGCAACTCTGGACCTCAACAACAACAATCTTACAAGGGACATTCTAACAACAATCATGGGTAGAAAAAGGGGAACTGGAAAAGAAGACCCCCCATCAAGCAAGGTAATATTGTTGAGCAACAAGAACAATCAGACAATGAAGACTTCTTGTTCACTGCTCGATCAAGTGAACCATCCACGTCATCTAGTGATGTTTGGTATGTTGATTTGGGAGCCACTCGACACATGACCAGCCACAGAGACTGGTTTATTTCAATGAGGGACACGCCATCAAAAAATCATGTTTCGTTGGGAGATGATTCTTCATATACAATTCAGGGGATTGGGAACATTTCTCTACCCCTTGGTTCACGCAAATGTAGACTATCAGATGTCTTATATGTCCCTGGGTTGACAAAGAATCTTCTTTCAGTTAGTCAACTCCTAGATCACAACCTAAAAATTGACTTTGATAGTCAATCCGGAAAGAAAACGTGTTTGATTCGAGATAAATCAAGAGGCTCAAAAATAATTGCAAAAGCCTCCAATGTGGGACGCATGTTCCAACTTGATTTTGTTCATAGAGATGATCAAGCACTTGTGGCTAAGAACTCCACCTCAGCATAGTTGTGGCATCGGAGATTTGGTCATGTAAGTTTCAAATATCTCGAAACACTTTGCCAGTGTAATATGGTACATGGGCTACCATCTCTTCAGAAGGATACAGACAAGTGTCCTCACTACCTAGTAGGAAAACAACATAGAGCTTCGTTCAGAGGAGTACATTTCGAGCTCATGGTAAACTTGACCTGGTTCATACCGATCTTTGTGGTCGATGCAGCCAAGTCATTTTGGGTTTCCAGTACTTCATGCTTTGTGTTGATGACTATTCGAGAAAAATGTGGATTTTTTGTCTTGCAAGAAAAGTGAAGCATTTGAAACCTTCAAAAAGTTCAAAGTAGTAGTTGAGAAAGAAATTGGTCATCACATCAGAACTCTCTGCTCAGATCGAGGGGGAATTCACTAGTGATGAGTTCAGAGACTACCTACAAACTCATGATTCGTCGACAAATGCCTCCTCCACACACACCACAACAAAATGGTGTTGTTGAGAGAAGAAATCATACTATCATGGAAATGGTGTGATGCATGATCGATGATTCCGGACTTGCAAAGACATTCTAGGTAGAAGCAACAAAGACAATAGTGTATTTGTTGAACAGAGTGCCCACAACTACTCTTGATGGAATAACACCACAAGAAGCATGGTCAAAATGGAAACCATCCATTGCACACCTCAGAGTATTCGGGTGCAAAGCAAGCATGCACATACCCAAATAGAAATAGAAATAAATTGGACATGAAGTCACAGAAACTCATCTTCATTGGGTATAGTGAAGAGACTCTTGGGTATAGATTGATGGATCCTAAGACCAGAAAAGTCTACACCAGTAGAGATGTTGAGTTTTTTGAGAAGAAGGAAGCAGAGACTCCTCCTCCGGACTCACAAGATGTAGATTTTTCACCTGTTGTAAAAATTGAAGCTGATGTTCCCTCAGAAGATGAAAGTGATGATGGGGATGATGGTGTTGATCAGATAGAACCATGACCCATGGGAATAGTTCAAGCGTATGCCTAAATGGTGTACAAGTACATTACGAGATGCAAGAATGGATGCTCCACTGGATACATCCACCCCTGGACCACGAACTCATAGTAAAGCAAGAGAAGAAGTTAACTTTGCTTTGATGAGTAGAGTTATTGAATCAGATGAGCCCTCTACAGTCCAGGAAGCCCTATAGTCAAAAGCTTGGAAAGATGCCATGGATTCTGAATATCAATCAGTGATGAAGAATAACACTTGGCAGCTTGTCGATCTTCCACCAGGGAAGAAACCCATTGGATGCAGATGGATATTTAAAACAAAGTACAAAGTAGATGGGATAGTGGACAAGTATAAAGCAAGACTTGTAGCAAAGGGGTATGCACAAAAAGAAGGCATTGACTATGAGGAGACATTTTCTCCCATAGCTAAGATCAAAACAATCAGGATGATTTTTGCTCTAGCTACTCAGTTTGGATGGAAAGTCCACCAAATGGACGTAAAAAGTGCCTTCCTAAATGGAGATTTACAAGAAGAAGTCTACATGACTCAACCTGAGGGATATGTAGTACCTGGTCAAGAAGAAAAGGTATGTAGACTCAGGAAATCTCTGTATGGCCTCAAACAGGCACCCGGGCATGGTACATCAAGATTGATGAGCATCTCGTACAACATGGATTTGTTAGAAATCCATACGATCCCAATCTCTACCTCAAAAAGCAAGGGGGGGAGATGGTGATTGTTGTTGTCTATGTCGATGATCTAGTCATCACTTTGGTAGTTAGTGAGGATGATCGATGCAATGAAGAAAGATCTTAATCGATCGTTCGACATGACTGATCTCGGGTTGATGCATTATTGTCTTGGATTGGAAGTATGGTAGAAAGAGAATCATATTTTTGTTTCTCAGATGAAATATACCAAGACAATGCTTGAGAAGTTTAGGATGATGGATTGCACACCAATTTGCTACACCTATGGAGAATAGATTACAGTTATCTCATTCAGATCCATCTCCTGAGGTAAGTGCCACTCTCTATCGGTAGTTGATTGGGAGTCTCATTTACCTGACCTACACTAGACCAGATATCAGCTTTGCAGTAAGCTATCTATCCAGGTTCATGTAGGAACCCAAAGTTTTGTCATTGGAAAGCAAAGCAAGGTGCATTTTGAGATATCTCAAAGGATCAGTGGATCTTGGTCTAGAATATAAGAAGAATGACAACTTCTTCTTGACTGGATATTCGGATTCAGATCATGCAGGTAACATTGATGATAGAAAATCCACTTTTGGATTTGTATTCTTTATGGGATCTGGACCAATATCATGGGGAAGTAAGAAACAACACTTTGTTTCTCACTCTTCCATAGAAGCCAAGTATCGTTCTGCAGGAGAAGTTGTCTGTGAAGCGATTTGGCTACGTCGCATACTAGAAGGACTTGGAATACCATAGGACAAACCGACCACCATGTATGTTGACAATGAAGGTGTTCTCAAACTTGTTCGCAATCCAGTGTTTCATGAGAGAACAAAGCACATTGAGGTACAGGTTCATTTCATACGTGAGCATGTGTTGAAGCACAACATCAGCTTCAATTTTTCCAACAGTTGAACAACGAGCATATATCTTCACAAAGTCACTTGCACGTGACAAGTTTGAGTTGTTCAGAGAGTTCCTCTCCTCATCCCTTGAGACAATGCACAATTAAGGGGGAATGTTAGGATAAAATATTATTATTATCCTAATTAATTATGCATTGCATATTAATAAATTTATTAGTTATTGTTTTATGGTTATATTTAATTATAACCACTTTTGTAGGTCTTCGTGAAGTTGATCAATGTGGGAAGCTTCTAAATATTTTTATTGTATTTTTGCAATGACTTTATATAGTTGTCCTTCAAGGGAGCAGTCTATTTATAGTGGTGAGATAGAGAGAAGAGATGTCCCTTTTGAGGGAGTTATCTTTTTTCTGGAAGTTTGACTCAAGGAGTTGAATCCCATTTTGTTTTTGGATGTTTAAGTCATGGACAAGACTATAGAGGAAGATTAGGTTCTTGTTTAGAAGACAAAACCATAAAGCACACAGAGGTTAACTATGAAAGAGGTGGTTTCAAGTGATGAACAACCATGGGATTCCATCTTTAAAAAGATGAAAAGTATCCATGAGAATCATGCTATGAGTAGAGTCGTGGTACTCATATTGAAGATAAGGTTGAAAGGTGACAGGTAATCACATGATTCTTGTTTAGTCGTTGATCCTCAAAAACGGGTAATATGGAAGGTGAACAATGCTCAAGGGACGAGCGGTCAATTGATAGAAGGTGATATAGGACTTGATTTCAACAATAAAATGGTTGAAGATGCAAGGCATTGAGGGGCTCAGGTTCAAGTTTACCTTCGAGTGAAGACAAACGATAAGCACTTGATCCATAGGCATGGGTAACGATATAGGGTCCAAGCTAATTAGGAGCAAATTTACCTCATTTACTTTTCTCTTCTTTGGTTACATGTTGATTTTCCTTCAGGACGAGGTCGCCAACCCGAAAGGTTCGTTCATGGAAATGTTTTTCGTAGCCATGCTTGATACGTTTTTGGTAGATTTGGAGATGGTCAAGAGCATTGAGATGACGTTCATCTAATAACTCAAGTTGTGTTAAACGATCTCGAGAAAATCATTGTCATTGATCATGTCTTATAGTGAGATGTGGAGAGATGGAATCGACTTCGAGAGGCAAGACAACCTCTTGGGTACCGTAGACTAGAGAAAAAGGTGTGGTATAGAGTCAAAGCGCGAATACTAGTGCAATAATCCCACAAGGCAAAGAATGTGCGTATGCCAATCCTTGCGCCAAAGATCGCCAACTACTTTCATAAGAATTTTGTCAAGGTTTTATTGGTCGATTCGCTTAGCCATTGGTTTGTGGGTAATAAGGTGACGAGAAACTTAGTTGAATTCCAAAAGCATCACACAACTTACATAGGGTTTTGTTTTTGAATTGCTTTTTGTTATCAATGATGAGATGATGAGGGACACCAAAGCAAAAAATGATGTGATGGTTGATGAATTCACATATTTCCTCATCTTTGTAGAAAGGAGGGGAATGGATTCTACCCATTTAGTGTAATATTAAGTAGCGGTAATAATCCATTGATGGCGTTGTGAAGAATGGGGATTGATTTCTCTGACAAAGTCCAAGCCCCATTGAGAGAAAGGCCAAAGGTCTCGTGTGACCTGTAAGGCATGACTAGGTGTGTGATGAAGATTAGCATGTTGCTGGAATTTCACACAATGTTTGATATAGTCATAATAGTCATGGTTTAGGGTTGGCCAATAATAGCTAAGGTAAAGAATGTGTTTAGCGACAGCTAAACCACTAAAGTGGCCTCCACAAATTTCATTGTGAACTTCCTTGATGGTGTAGGGAATTTCAGAACTTATAAGGCATCGTAAGATAATACTGACGAAGCTGAGCTTATAAAGGAGACCACCCAGGATGACATAGCGAGAGACACTTTAAAGAAAGGCACATTGTCCATTACGAGTGAGATCGGGAGGTAGAATGGAAAGGGAAAGATAGTCTGCAAACTGCTTATACCAAAGGTCATGTGGGTTAGGTGTAACGGTTCTGACGGATTGGACCTCACGAGGTAAATAAGAGGGTGATTGTAACCTTTGTATTGTGACAAATATTTTAGAGTCGGTAGGCAAAGCGGGTATCTAAGAAGCCAAGTAGGCCATGGTATCCGCAAATTTATTGGTAGAACGAGGGGGTGGTTTGAAGTTCATAACGAGTCAAAGGTAGTCAAAAGTATATCGACATGATGCTTATAATTTTGAAGTATTTCATTATGACACTAGTATATACCATTGACTTGGTTTACAACCAACTAGGAATCACCAAAGATATTGATTGACTTAACATCTAAGGCATAAGTATCCTGGAGACCCAATACGAGTGCTTTGTATTCAACAATATTGTTTGTACAATCAAAATCTAGTTTGAAAGATAAAGGCATGGGTTCACCGCAAAGAGGAATTAGTATAACACCAAAGTGCCACCCCCACACCGACATTGGAACCATCAAAGAAGAGGGTCATTTGGTAAGTGGTATCGCCTAAGGAGAGAGTAAGAATGGATTTGTCTAGGATATCTAAGTTTGAGGGTTGATTCCCGGAAAGAGGTGCATCGCTGGTTAGTTGGTCAGCAATGGTTTGGCCTTTGATAGACTTTTGATGAATGAATTCGAGGTCAAGGTCAGCAAGAAGCATCAGCCAGCATGCAACACGTTGATGTTAGTAGGGTTTGGCATACATGTAATGTAAGGGGTCAATATTGGTGACGATAAAGGCTTTTTGGTTGAGCAGGTAATGATGAAGCTTGGTGGCGACAAAAACTAAGGCTAAGTAGAGTTTTTCGGCATGGGTGTATCTAGTTTTATAGTCCAAAATGGTATGGCTTATGTAATAAACCACTTTCTCTGTGTTGCTCATCACGATGAGCGAGCATAGCACCTAAAGAATGGTCGTGGACGGAAATGTATAGGTAAAACAATCGCTTATCTTTAGGAGGAATGAGCTTTGTTGGTTGAAGAAGGTATTGTTTTAAGGTGTCAAAGGCTTTATAGCATTCATCATCCCATTTGAATGAGACGTCCTTCTTGAGGAGATGATGAAATGGTTGACAACGGTCAGAAAGCTATGAGATAAAATGATGAATAGATTGCAACTTACCTTACAAGCTTCAAGTTGACGGAGATTAGTAGGTGGAGGCATTTCGAGAATAGCCTTCACTTTAGTAGGATTGACTTCTATGTCACACAAAGAAACGATGAAACTAAGGAGTTTCGTTAAAGTACCACAAAGACGCACTTCTTAGGTTGAAGGCAAACACAATACTTGATGAGGCGTAAATCAACGATGACCTTAAGAACCATCATTTGTTGGTCGATGTTTGGATTTGGAAAGAAGGTCATCTACGTAATCTTCCAATATGTAATGCATGATGTCATGGAAGATATAAGTCATGGCTCGCTAATATGTAGCACCAACATTTTTAAGGCCAAAAGGCATGACTCGATAGCAGAAGGTCCCCAAAGAGTAATGAAGGTAGTTTTGTGTTGATCTTCTAGAGCATGTAATATTTGATTATAACACGAGAAAGCATCCTTGAGTGATAGCATTTCATGGCGTGCAATGAGATCAACTAGTTGCTCAATGCCTGGTAGGGGCAAATTGTCTTTGGGACAAGCTAGGTTTAGGTCACATAAGTCTCTGCGTGCAAATGTGGAGTCCTCATGTTGCTTTTTGTGTGACAGGAACGATGTTAGAAATCCATTGAGGATAATCAATGAGTAGGATAAAGGAAACTGAGAAAAGGCATTGAAGTTCTTCTTTGACAAGAAGAGTAATGTGAGGATGCATTTTCCACAGCTTTTGTTTTATGGGTTTGACATCAGGAATGGTTACAATATTGTGGACCATGATTTTTGGGTCAATACCGGGCATATCAGCATAGGACTAAGCAAAAGCGTTGTTATGGTCTCAGAGGAAAGAGGTAAAAGCTTCCTATTCAGCAACATCTAAAGACTGACCTATCTTTAGAATGTGCGGGTCATCCTGAGTATTAATGTTGATTTCGATAGTCAATTCATTCAACATGGTTTGTGTCTCAAAGGGTAATGACCGGTGAATATAAGAATCTTCCACACCCAGGTAGGTGAGGATAGACTCATCATCCTAACATTGAACGATGTTAATATAAGGTGTATCGTCATCGATCATGTCAGGATACAGGAAGGGAAGAGAAGAAGGAACCTCACCATCGTGTTGATAGGTCAAAGGTCCCAGGGAAATCATGTTTATGAAAAAAATAGTTTGGGGGAATAGATTGGGGATCTATAGACTCATGGGTGAAGATGGTGACGTTGGTGAATGGGGTGGAGAAGGTTTGTCTTCCTCAATGAGGTTGATGCGGGCCTTCTTGGAAGGTGATGCGGCAAAGCTAATGCCACTATGATCATTGTGTTTACAGGTGGTACATGAAATGATAAGTATGGCGACCTTGTTCGTAAAAACTGAAACCAAAGCCTTTCCATGCGCAATGGTGAAGGAAAGTGTGGGTGAAGTGGTGGTTAGTAAGGGATTGGAGGTTAGATGAAAACGGTTGTGTTTGGGATGGAGGTTTGGGTGAATAAGTGGAAATATCGAGTCCCCCATACATTATATTAGTGTGAAGGTGGGGAGGACCGTAAGGAAAAACCTCACCTACATGGTAGTCATAACTAGGGTGTTAAGACAGTTCCCATACTCTTGCAGAGTGAGGAATGTGTCGATATTGTATAATTGGTACTCCCCTAAAGTGAGGTGTTGAAAAACACCTTATAAGGGATCAGTAGTCGATATGTGGGTGGCGGGGATAGATGACTCAATACATGATTTGGTAAGAGGGGTAGCGGTTGGTTTTGAATCAAAGGGTGTAGGCTACAGAGGTCGAGGCGGTGATAGGAACAGAAGAGTTAGATGTGGGAGAGGTGGTGACAACATTGGTGGATGGGGTCGTGGGTGAAGGATAAGTGGGGGTAGTGATGATGTCTTGACCGGTACAACATGTTACAAGTTTTGAATGGCAACGAGTCAGCAAGGATGGTATAGTTATGTCCTTCATGTTCAAATTTTACACAACAAAGTGTAAAGTTCAAGGACTGTCATCACCAATCCGACACTATGATAATTCTTCACCGGGAACTCCTCATGCTATGATTATTTACTAATGCACAGCCTTTAGTTTGGTGGATGTAATTTGGAAACAAAACAACAAACATAACACAAGAATACCATCGACTATGATAAGACTAATGATGACAAATCTGAAATATCAAAGTAAATTATAATATTAACATGAAATTGTTACAATCTCACCCATGAGGTACTTCAAGTATTCATGACTTCACTTGCCTTCCACCAATACTATGGGAGAAACTTTACAATTACACCTCTTAATGACTTCTTCAACACACCTTTAAAGCGATGGCTTCCTTTACACACTTCATTATTTATAGAACTTCCGAGGCTTATCCATCTTATCTCTATGATAGGATAAGAAATCCACTCGACAAATCATATTCCATACCTTAACTCTATATCGTACTTGTAAGCTTATCTTTTAAGATAAGATAAACCTTATCATTTCACATGGGTTTCACATTTTTAGACTTTTTACAAATAAAATACACAAAATATTTATGACCTCACTCCTTGTCCTTATTACCAATATAATATTTCTAATTCCTAATCATGTAGACCCTACTTCTCTACTTATCCCAAGTTTGACATTTTAACATTACCGGACCACTTACGACAAATATTTACTTTTTACAACATTCCTATTATACTTTGATATTACCGTACTCTACATTATTGGCGGCACCGTGCATCGATGGTGCCTTTATCTTCTATCGACGCTACTACTAATTACACTTAACAACATCTTATTCATAATACATACATTAATGAAATAGAAATTACGGAGGAAAATTTTAGTGTCGACATCTTCCCCTTCCTAGTTTCTACTCCGTCCTCGGAGTAGACTATTCTCAGTGCTTGGAAAATCTTCAACTTGTCGTGGTTGACCCATTTCGTAATGGGAGTGCCATCCAATTCCTCGGTCAAGACGTACCATTTTCATGCACAAATTGCTATTTTGTAGGGCCCCATCCATTTTGGAAGAAATTTCTCTGTCTTCTTCTTTTTTTGTATACGGAATCATATACTAGAACCAAGTCATTCACATGAAATGGAGACCAACGAATCTTTTGATCAAAGTATTCCTTCGCTTCATTTTCTTCTTATGGCTTGTATCCTTTGCTATTTCCCTCATTTCTCTAGCAAATGAAGATGTACCAATCTTTCTTTACTTGAATCACTTTCATCCATCCTTTCATTTTTCATAACTCTCATAGTGGGAATATCAAACTCAATAGGAAGAAGCTGGATCAATGCCATAGGCCAACTAAAATGGGGAGTATCTTGTTCTTTGACTTTGATGTTGCCCTATATGCCCACAATTGCATGAATCCTTTTATCCCACTTATGTACTGCAAGGTTGCATCTTTTGCTATAATTTGACACAACACAAAATTTGTTCGTTCCACCTGTCCATTTGTGTTTGGCTTGTATGTTGTTGCCTTCCTATGCTTGATAGAAAATTTATTGACTAGGGCTTCTACTACCTCATTAATGAAGTGGCTTCCTTGATCTGTTACAATTTCTAATGGACAACCAAATCTGGTGACAATGCGTTCATATATGAACCTTGCCACCTCATCCATAGAAGTTGTTTTCAATGGCCTAGCTTCAACCCACTTGGTTAAATAATCTGTGGCAACTACAATATACTTATTTTGGCATGAGGTAGTTGGAAGTGGACCTACAATGTCTATTCCCCACTTTTCAAAGGGACCAAGTGGAAGAATAGGACATAATGGAGCTGATGAAGTCTTACGGTTACCATGTGTTTGACAAATATCACATGTCTTACAATAATTATAACAATCTTTAAAAAGAGTGGGCCAGTGATAACCTGCATCCAAGATCCTTCTTGCTGTAAGTTGTCAGAGAAGTGCCCTCCACATGTACCATTATGGAATTCTTCTAGCAGTTCCTTCCCTTGATCACGTCCAACTTCCCTCTTGTACTGTCCATCAGGTCCTATTCGAAATAATACTCCATGCATAATAGAATATGGACGTGATCGGGCTTGAGTAATCTTTCTCTTAGTCTTTACATTGGCAGCATCAGAAACTTGAATTCATTCGAGATAATTCCAAATATCTATATATTCACTAGGATTGTGTCGAGGATAACAATGTTGCATCGGGAAATCATCATCATCACAAGATGATCCTAAACCATCATAGGCTCGAGAGAGTGCATCTGCATTGACATGCTTCTTTCTGGCCTATCTATAATATCAAATTCAAATTCTTGTAGCAAAATTATCCATCTGCTATCCTCCCCGATGGGTTAGGCTTATTGACAATATATTTTAGAGCACGATGATCTATTACAACTATAAATTTCTACCCTAACAAGTAATTTCTAAACTTCTTTACAAAGAAAATGATAGCTAGAGCCTCTTTTTCGATTCTGAGTATAATTTACCTCAAAGATCTTTGCTCATTTGTCTCGCTCCCAAAGTAAATTGGATGTTCATTCTCATTTTCATCCTTTTGGCTCAAAGTACTTCCTAGTGCTGCATCGAGGTATCAGTGTACACAATGAATGGCTTACTCCAACTGGATTCTTTAAAAAAAGTGAAGACACCGGGGGCTTCCTTGATTGTCTAAAAGCTTCATGTGCCTTATTTCCGGTTCATAAGTAACATCCTTCTTCAAGCTGGGTTAGTGGTCATGCAATCTTTGAGAAATTCTTGATGAACCTTCTATAGTAACCCACATGGCCTAAAAATGATCTCAACTTACTTCTATTCATAGGAAATGGTAAATCTTTGATTTTTGAAACTTTATCAGGATCAGTACCAATACCATCTTTGGATACAACATGCCATAACAAAACGCCTTTAGAACATCCAAAGACACACTTTGTAGGGTTTAGTGAGGCTTGTGCTTCATCTAACCTTTGAAATGTTGTCTCCATCTCGAGTGCAGTGGTCCAACTTGCTCCCATAGATGCAAAAATCATCCAGAAATACTCGATGAAGGTCCCAATGTAGGGTTCAAACACCCTATTCATCAAACGCTAGAATGTTGCTCTGGAGCATTACACAACCCAAAAGGCATAACTCTATAAGCAAACGTTCCCCAAGGAGTGGTGAACGTGGTCTTCAGCTGATCTTTCTCCACTATACTGAGACTTAGTTGTATCCGCTATATCCATTAGCAAAACTATAACACTCTTGGCGCCGCCTACTTCGCCCAAGATCTAATCGAGAATGGAAGAGGGTAATGATTCTTCTTTGTTGCCTTATTGAGCTTCATGTAATCAACACAAATGCGTAGCTTTCCATTCTTTTTTATTGAGATCACAATGGGAGAAACCCATTCGAATTCTCCACAAGAAATATAAATCTGCATCAAGCAACTTATCTATTTCTTCTTTTACAGTCTTGGAAAAATTAGGATTCATTCTATATGGCATTTGCTTTATAGGCTTAGCACCATCTACCAGCTCAATAGAATGTTCTACCCAACTTACTTGACGGAGTTCCTTGTAATCAAAAGTGAATATGTGTATGTACCTTCGAAAGAGCTGGAGGTAGGATTCCTTCTCACTCTCCATCACAGCATCACCAATCTTTATTTGTTGGAGACGATCATCAACTTCTTCTTCAGATAATTTTATGGGGTCATGAGTCGGTGTGACTGGAAGGATATCCATGACTGAAACATCAACCTCACTTTCTTCATCTTCAGTGTCCACTTCATTGGTACTAGAGTAATTAGAGGATGTCCAATCATCAGTTTCATCACTTGAATCTACATGTTCTGCCTTATGATGTCGAGGGGTCACGTTTATCTTCACCCTCTCTCTACCACGTCCAAGTGTCATGAAGCCTTCATTCCAGTAGTTTCTTGTATGAACTCTCCTTAGCCATGGTCTTCCCAAGAACATTGGGTACGCAAGCAAAGTACCATTTTTCATCACCCGAAAGTCTACCACACATACAACACCCATAACAAAGACAATGCCACATTTGAAACTACACCTTCTGGTTTAGTTTTTCCCTTATTTAATGACCTTAACATAAGTGTTGAAGGGAGATCAATTTTTAAACCCAACATATTCATTACTGAGACTCGGTCATTACATTAAGCTATGCAAAGCACCTCCATCAACTAAGACATCATGAATTGAAATACCATTACATAATACCTCACTTGTGGAGTATAGGGATCCGCCTCGCCTCCAAAACAAGGACCTCAACCTCCTTTCTTCATTGAGCATTGAGTCCACTTCGCAGCTCCCGCCTCTTCTCAAAAGACATAGCTAAGAGTTGACCATATGTAATATTTGCGAGCCTTTTGGACAGATCTTCCAAGATGGAGTATGTTCCTTGCCCTGTGAAATCGAGAAAATCCTACACACCCAACTTTCTTCTCCTATGTTTCTTACTAGTTTCTCCTTTCATCTTCTTAGGATCATTTCCATCTTGATTATCTTTTTCTTTCTTTCTTTTTGTTATAAACACATCTACTTCATTATTTCTGCTCTTATCTACTACATCAAAAGAATTCACAGGTACTTTTCCTTTATCATTATCTCCTTTACGGATGTAGAAGCTCTATCTGGACAATTATACTTATAATGACCCTTTTTATAACAACCATAACATACAACTTCAGAAATATTTCTTTTTGGACCTCTATCTCCTCCCCGAGAACTAAATTATTTTTCTTGAAGAAAATTAATAGTTAATCGACCCATCTTTTTAGCAGATCTTCATCCTCGGTAGATGTACTAGGAGAAAGATTTGTGCTCACCGAGAGTGGTTGTGGATTCTGGAGCAAAGGTGCTGGTGTAGGTTCTACTTTAGCAACAATTTCTTTGGGCTCCTCTTCCATGCTTTCTTCTTGCCTTCTTGCAATCTCCTTTACTTGTTCAATGGTAGTTGGCGGTCATACTTCACTCGTTGTCTGATCTTTGGCTTCATCCCAAGAATGAAGTGCTTACATAGGAGATTATCCACGCCATTCATCAACCCATCCACTAATCCTTCCTTCCGGATCTGGGCGTCGAGCTTTCTCCTTAACTCTAGAACACGAGCATGATAATCTCTTATCTTCTCCTTCTCTCCTTGGGTTAGCTTTGTGATATCGATCATGAGATCTGCATATCTCTGTTGTTCACCAAATTCTTCAAGAAAACTTTCAGTTAATAAATCCCATGAGTTTTTCACATTATCACCTAGTGTTTCAAACCACCTAAGGGTTGAACCATCCAAAAAGGTAGGAAAAAATTCAGTGCATTGTTCCCTTCTTATAAGGGCATTACAAATACAAGATCGTTTAAACTCTTGAATGAAAGAGGAAGCATCTTTATTAGATTGAGCTGAAAAAATAGGAATCTTCCCCATTTTCAAAAGTAACCACAGTGAAATACCAACCCAAAAGTACAATCAACAAGACTTATGTGCACCAATAATTAAAATCACTATAATAGAAAATAGAAATGACCACGGTAAACTATGGTAAAACTTGACTTACTGCGGTAAAAACTGACTTTACTGTGGTAAACACTATTCACAGTAAAAAGTGAAGTTCTTTGCATGTAAATACTATTCATGGTAAAAGTGACTTTACTGTGGTAAATACTATTCACAGAAAAAATGACTTTACCATGGTAACTACTATTCACGGCAAAAATGACTTTACCATGGTAACTACTATGCACAGTAAAAACAAGGTTACCCTCCAATTGATTTTTGACTAAGTGGGAATATCTCTCCAGACAATCCACCAACGAGGAATGGTCCCAGCAACGGAACCAAAATGTCATCACCAATCCGGCACTATGATAATTCTTCACCGGGAACTCCTCGTCTTTATGATTATTTACTAATGCACTGACCTTTAGTTTGGTGGATGTAAATGGAAACAAAACAACAAACATAACACAAGAATACCATCGACTATGATAAGACGGAATGATGACAAATCTGAAATATCAAAGTAAATTATAATATTAATATGAAATTGTTACAATCTCACCCATGAGGTACTTCAAGTGTTATTGACTTCACTTGCCTTCCACCAATACTATGGGAGAAACTTTACAATTACACCTCTTAATGGCTTCTTCAACACACCTTTAAACTAATGGCTTCCTTTACACACTTCATACAATATTTCTCACTACTTCCTTCTATGCTAAATGAGGGGGGTGGCCTCTTTATTTATAGAACTTCCAGGCTTATCCATCTTATCTTTAAGATAGAATAAGAAATCCACTCGAAAAATCATATTCCATACCTTAACTCTTATCTGTACATGTAAGCTTATCTTTTAAGATAAGATAAACCTTATCATTTCACATGGGTTCCACATTTTTAGACTTTTTACAAATAAAATACACAAAATATTTATGACCTCACTCCTTGTCCTTATTACCAATATAATATTTCTAATTCCTAATCATGTAGACCCTACTTCTCTACTTATCCCAACTTTGACATTTTAACATTACCGGACCACTTACGACAAATATTTACTTTTTACAACATTCCTATTGTACTTTGACTGTTACCGTACTCTACATTATTGGCGGCACCATACTGATGGCGCCGTTATCTTCTATCAGATGCTACTACTAATTACACTTAACAACATCCTATTCCTAATACATACATTAATGAAATAGAAATTATGGAGGAAAATTTTAGTGTCGGAACATGACGACCCATAACGTGAATCCAAGGTCTCATTGAGCAATAGGTTATATTGGAACTCCCCCTCTAAGACATAGAATAGTTAGGGATTATGCGAGGGCCTACGTGAAACATGAAGGATAATGGTGTCGAGGGTGAAGGTAATATAGCAAGCGTCGTTGAAAGAGTGCAACATAACGGGGTTATTATGCATATAATTAAAAGGGACATGCATTTGATTGTATGTGTGGGAGGAGATGATGTTAATGCTAGCACCGCCATCAATCATAATGCTTTGTACGTGTATGTTATTGATATAAATAGAAATGAATAGGGTGGGATCGGGGTCATCGATTTGGAGAGGTACAATCTCTTCATCGATGAGAAGCGAGGGGAGTGACTTGAGGAGTGGGCATGGGGGTGGAAGAAAGAGATGATTTGGTTAGTGAGGCCACGTGGTGAGGGGTAATAATGGAGGCCACTGGTGTGGGGTCATTGGGTAAAACTTCAATGGATTATAAAACCTCGATAAGGGCTTGTCTGTGGGATTTGGAAGTTTGGACGAGATCATACAAAGACATCTTTAGAGGAGACTAATGTAATTGTTTTATCATTACGCGATGGTGACCCCATCGAGAGATAGGATATGTAGGTCCTGAGATGGTGATTTTGGGTGCGGGTGTAGATGGTTTATTGGGTGCGGGGTTAGTTGATGGGCTAGTTGCTTTTTCTTTGCCTTTGTCTTTACGAGGCTGGCAAAGCAACGTGAACCATGTTAATGAGGGGAGGTGGATGAAGAGGTTGTGTCATGAAAGGTATAATAGCATGAGTGGAAAAATCCTAGTAGTGGATAAGAGCCCGTGAAATGAGTAGGGCGCACCGACATTTGGGTGGTGATTTGGATAACTCTCTAATACGGACCATGTTGATCTCAAATTTTGGAGGTGGGAAAAATGGTTGTGGGGGTAGAGATATTGATCTTTGAATGGGTAAAGAACGATGATGTGTGGTAGCGAGGTGAAGGTGGAACATGGTCCTCATCAAGAAGGTCATCATCGTCGAAGTTTTTTCAGGAGGACAACGTTGGACAAGAGCAGTCTTTTAGAGCCTTACAATTTTCTACATCATGTCTGGAAACAATGATGATAGACACAAATCTTGGTTTCATCAAACCCTTTTAGTTTGGGTTTAAGAGGATTGTAAGGTCGAAGCGGTGGTAATGTGATGGCGGAAGTCTCTAAGACATTGGTTAAAATGTTGTTGTAGGACCCCACTAATGGATCACAATGGGAAGTGAGTGTGGGTTTGGGTAGAGGTGTGGATGATTGTGAGGGAAGAGGCTTTATAGGAGGGGGAATGGGTTGGTCTATTGGTTTGATAAGTGGTATGGTCTTATGTTTTTCTAGCATTTGCTTGGGTAAAGGTAGGGTAGAAGAGTTGGCGATGGAAGGTTTTGTTGGTTTGACTACCTTATTGGAGGGTAGTGGATTCTTATCTTTGGGTTGCACATTCTTGGGTAAAGGTGACACGGGAGTACGGGATGTAGAAGGAAAGAAGATGATGGGAGAGGATGGGTTACCCATGGGGGAAACCGAGTTGCGGTGGTGGTATTGGTAGAGGTTGGGTAGATGGCATGGGTTGAAGTCGTATATCCAAGGTTGGGGTTATAGTAATTCGCAGTGGAGGTATAGGTGGCAAAAGCGCACGGGTGAGGTGAGGGTGTTTGGTTTTGGGTGAATGAGGTGTAACAAGGACTCATGAGGTAATAGTAGGTTGTTTAGCTTTTGACTGGCCTTGGGTAAGAGACTATTTGATCAAGGTTGTTGGATGAGGCCCTAGGATGGATGGAAGGGGAATTTAACAAAGGTGTGGTAGGCGAGACCGGTGTATGTAGCCTAGAAGGTTGTGTTTTCCTTTTAGGCGGGGGAATAATGTTGGTGCGGGCTTGGGAAGATGCAACTAAGTCCAATTTGACAGGTGGGTGAGTAAGGCTTGATGTCGGCATGACACCTAAAGTAGTGATGGGTCTAGATACGTGTGAGGAGATAGGTGTGGGTAGGTTTCGAGGTTTGGGAATGGTTTTAGTTGTGAGTAGAGGTTTGGATGTAGGTAGGGATGATGAAGAAGAAGTCATTTTAATAGGCCCTATCAATGTTGATTTGGTGGCTGAAAATATCTTTGGTTAGATCATGGAAGTATCTTTAGGCAACATTTGCATTTGGGTCGAATGGGGAGCCAAAGACGTCCCTAGAGCATGGAATGATCAACGTAATCCAAGCAATCAACCAATTGTGAAAATGGGACTATTGAAGAAGAGGATGGAATTGGTTAGGTGGCAATCCTTGTAAAATATGTTTGTGAGATAGGGAATTGGCTAGCCTCAGACTCTGTAGGTAGAAGAGTTGAGATCATGTCAATGGGGTTCTAGGATCTTTGAGGGGAACCGCCCCCAACAGGTAGTGGCATGTCGCCCGAAGTCTCCCATGGGTAGGAGAGATAATAGGTGGGGTGATGTAGACTTCATCCTTAGTGGAGGAGAAGGTGATGATGATTCTCTTATGGATGTGAGAATTAAAAGTGTTGACTATTTAGTAGGTTGTGAGGTAGATGGTGAAATGACATCAGTAGAAGGTGTGGGTTCCTCCACGTGAGGCGAGGGGAGATGAGGGGAATCCTCTGGAGTGAAGGAGTAGAAGAGGTATTCTCCTCTTTGGGTAGAGGATTTTGTGCCAAAATTTCCTCAATAGATGAAGTAGGTAGGTTTTGAGGAATGGTTGGTACGATATGAAAAACCGCATGGACTTCATGGACATTGTTGTTGTTGGATGAAGATTCACTATTTTGATTAGACGATGGTTTATGATTAGGAATGAATTTTTAAAGATGTGCAAATTTCAATTTCTTCAAAATGCGTTGGGTTGTCCACGACAAGGTCTCCATTATCCATCATCTCTTGGAAAATGTTCTTAAAAGTTATCGATTCTTTGTCACTATGGCCTTTAACTTGATGGTAATTACAGTAATCGTGTTCTTTATACCATGCGAAACATAGGATGGGCAAGGATTGAAACTGTATGAGGTTTTATGGGAGGAAGTGTAATGGCTCCAGCTTTAAGAAGTTTTTCCAAGACTAAAGAATAGGGCTCTCCAATCGAAGTGTACTTCCGCTGCTCCCGCCAAAGTTGAAAGGCCTAGATGGGAGAAAGATTGGGAGAAGGTTGGGCTTTGAATAGTTACTTTGGGGTTTTGAAGATGAAGAAGAGTCGTTTGATTTGAATGGGGTGTTTTTGTTTCGTAATTGGATTTTCTTTTCTTCAATGGCATAAATTTCTAGTTTTCGTGCCATGGTGAATGCTTCATCAAAGGTTTGGAAGGTTTGTACTTACAAAGTTGGTGAGATGTGTTTGGCACAAGCTCTAGTGAACAACTCAATAAGTTCAGTCTGAGGTAACTGGAATGTCAATTGGTTAATAAGACTCCGTATGAGGCAACGAGTTGCGATAGATTTGTCTTCATACTGTCGGGTTGAATAAAGATCGGTCATGGTGACTTTCTTGGTAACATTGATTGAAAAATGGTCTAAGAAAGCTTGGGCTACTTGATTAAAGGAATAAATGGAATGTCGAGGTAGTCCACTATACCAATCCAATGCTAGTCTGTCAAGGACATTGGGAAAGTTCATAGGAGTAAAGCATCATCGTGGGAGATTAGGTAGCACCCATGTTTAAACGACCACAAGTGTTGTTGCGGGTCTTCTTTATTGTTAAAGTGATTGAATTTAGGCATTTCCCAATGCATAGGGTAGGGAAAATGGGAATAGATGGATGGATAGGATCGTTACAGATTTCATCATAAGTTAAAGAATTATAGGAGCCAAAAATAGATGCTTCTAAGGTCTGCATCTTTTCCATCATCATTTTAATGAGGTCGTCGAGTAGGTTGGGAATAATGGGTGCCCCTACAAAAAAGGGGGTTGATCTTTGAATTTATGAGGTGGGTGGTATTTAGTGTATGGTGGTGCTTTGAATATGAGAACTGCGTAAGAAGAATAGATGTAGGTGGAACATAGCCAAAATAAGCAATAGATGAGGTTGGGGGTTGTTGGTAGTATGTGTAAGTGGGTGGGGTAGTCGTAACAACTCTAGTGGTGATTGGGGGTAAGGACTGTGAGATAGAAAGGATGAGGTTTTGGAAAGGGGTGTAAGTTATTGACACTGGAGGTGGTTGCGATGCAATAGGTATATGTGAGGTGGTAGGTGTAGATGGGGCTATACTTAAAGCGACTGTCGGAGGGACAATTGATGTCGCGGGTGTGATAGATGACATAGATGCTGCAGTTATAGTGGCTATGGGATCTAGCTGAGACACCACAAGTGGTAAAGTGGATGATGGTAGTGTTAGAGATGGTGCTAGGCGACACGCAGAGTGGGTGTGAGAGCATGAGGGATAGATACGGGCATGCCATATATTAACTATCCTGAGGAATCTCGGGTGGAAGAATGAGCAAGGTAGTATTAGAGGGTAGCGAGATTTTGTATGAGGAGTCTCACGAACTCCTCATCACCAATAGCCCGAATGGTGATATGTTGAGTTGGATCCATACGTGACGGGATGGATGGCGGTGATGGACTAGGTGGGATTGGGCATAGCTAGTGTGAAATACAAAGGCATTAGTTTGGCTGCATGAGTCAACACCATGTGAATAAATGTTGACACAGTAAGACTATATTCGTAAAATACACAAAAAACATCAAGGATGGAAAATAATTGATTATGAGAGGTGAATTGGTAGGTGTTTTGCTTAAAAATCAAAAAAGCGATTGACTAATGTTGGTTTAGCCAACCAACGATGGTCACGAAGAATTGATGTCAATTCTGTGGGAAAGTGATAGTTTGAGCAAGTGATGCGAAACTAGAGAAAGTCAACTGTGGAAGCTATATTTAGTCAATAATATCAGAATGTAGAGGATATGGTGACATCCAGAGATTTGAAATAGAGAAGAAGATGAGATTAGTGCTCTTTGGGTAAACTGACCAAAAGCACAGGGAACTGACACCGGTTAGGTAAACCGATGACGGTCAGATGTAAACCGATGTCGGTTACTGTGAAATTTGTAGAATGAAGAAAATTTTGCTTTTTGTGAATTAAGGTTGAATGAGATACCAACCCAAAAATCTGATTAGGGTAAAAATGAGTCTTGACACACTCGAAGCGGTTGGAATACACCAAGCTATGATTATGGAGTGTGAAAGGAAAGAAAAATGGAGAATACGACCTCACACCTCAAAACACAAGTCAAGCACTGAGCTAAAAAACGCGTAATCCTACATGTGAATTTAGTGTGTTTAGCTTATGTTATTTAAAGAATGAGTCACAAATTTAGAACGGATTTTTTGGTTGGGAAGGCTTCCTACGAAGAAGGAAATTCTAAAGGTGAGGTTTCAGATTATGTTTTGCTAGGGACAGGCCATTCTCTGAGGTGATGACTAGATAGAGATAACCAATTGGGTGCCCTTTGTCAATCCTCTAATCATGTGATCATTGATAGCTTCTTCCAGGTGGGATGTTGTTTAAGAAGATGTATTCATTCCAATTTGTGTAGTTTGGCAAAGAGAGAGAAGAAAGAATGTGCTTTCTACGATTCATTTGTGTCAACCATCAGTTGGTCATGACTTCCAGTGTATAGGTTACCCTCAATTTTAATGTGAGATATAATGCAATAAATCAAAATGTCATGCAAGTGTTTTAAAGCCAAATCGAAATGTGATATTCAATGTAGCAAGTAATGAGCATGAAGGGGATGCTCTTTCACTAATGCAATACTAATGAAAGAAAGAAGTATTATTTTTAAAGCACCAAAATATGATTGCTTTTAGACAATAGAAAGAGGGGAAGATTCTAGAGAATAAAATTAATGTGGAAGCTTTTCAAAATGGAAACAAACACACAACTTTCACCTAGGAATGAATAAAATGCAAAGGAACCTAATGGGTCCCACCGGGCATGCCAAAATGTTTCACCATTTTCTTTGTGGATTTGATGAAATAGATAAGGGTATGGGCCAAGGAGGAATACCTATTGTGATGGTCGGTTGGAGGTTATGTGCGCGTTCTAAATTCTTGATCCAATGTTGATTGTGTGATCTTCCTTTTGGCTAGGAGGAACTACCTGAAATACACAACAAGACCACAAAAGAGAGTTAAACAATATATGTCAGTGGGCTACCTAGCATGTGCTAGATCCAGAAGTGTGGTACTTCCTTGGTGGCAATCAACCCATTGTTTAATACAACTTAACATAACGAATGATGTAAATAAATAATATCCTACTGTAGTTGATATGATTTAGGTATCTCATCCAAATACAATAAACAAATCTAATAGAGCAGTAGGTTATGATTAGATCTAGAAGTTGGATAGTTGGTCGGGTCTTTGGAGCAGTAAGGTTGGGTTCGGGTCACTTGAGTCACTTAGATGAAGGTTCTTAGGTTCTGTTTTTAGTAGGATGGACAAATACAAGAGACCAACATCGATTAGGTATGACCGATGATGGTAGGAGGAAACCACGCGGCGTTAAGTCGAGGATGATAGAGATTTAATAAACTGGGATTTGGGGATTTGTCGAGATTGAACATAGATGCTAAGGGGAATAGTTAGGTTTTGGAGGTGTTGGGGGTACTAGAGCTATTCAGGAATCAAATATTGGTGATTAAATGATTGTGGGTGATGGGGTGATTGAGTTCACGTTAAGGTAACAAAGGGTGACATGAAAATGCAAATGGGTGCTTTGATAAAAGAGATGAAGAAACTTTGTAATCTAAAAAAGTATGAGATGATACAGGTTAGAGATACACTTATTAGTGTTTGCAGATTTGATGGTTGGAAAATGGTGATGGTTGATCGTGGAATAGTGCTCGGTCTTTACTGACAGAAAGTGCTTCCCAGAATTATACCATGAATGCAAATACCTTCGATCGATCTTGGTAGTGGCTATGCTATCTATCCGAATGTGTGAAAGGGCTCTGGTTCTTGCTTACATGCAGATCTCCTTCGTTCCAAAACTCGAGAATGTGGCCAACCTCTCAAACAAGGTTACCAAAATGAATATATGGTAATTGACGATGGTTTAGGGTGACCGGCGTCGAGTTTAGGGTTGATCGGTGTCGGTTAAGGTGAGAAATCCTAGGTTTACTAAAAATGCCAAATCTTGGCAATCTTTTGGGCCAGCTCTGTCTATTCTTGCGGATCAAAACAAAATGTTACATTTTTATGAGTGGGAATGTGGTTAGAGGGAGAATAGGCATGTGATTTTAGGGTTGCACTAATTCTTAGTTCATTAAGGTAGGTAGGACTAAGTCTTAGTTAGTTATGGTGAGTGAATATTGAGTCCTAGTAAAAGGGAAACATGCTAAGAATAGGTTTTTGATGAGGTGTCTAGGTGAGGTGGTGGGGTGAGGTGGAAATTAGTTTAATTAGGGTAATTATATAATGAATGAAGTGAGGATGAGTATCACTTTAATTATAAATAATTAAACTAATATTAATGTGGGGTAAAAGGGTCATGGTTAGGTGAATATGTTTGAGTTGGCTATTCAAAAAGGGACCAAGGGGAGTGTGACCCAATTTTGGTGTCTACACTGTCAACCACCTTAGATATTTTTCTTCCACCTCTGTTAGGTACATGATTATTTTCTCTATAGAATCTTGAAAGGTATCATCCTCAATCATCTTATCCAACTTCAAAGCTAGAAACTCTAAAGAGATAGGAATCTCAACATCAACGTCATACAAAACCTGAAAAGGGGACATACCAATGGCTCACTTAGGGGTGATACGATCAGCCCGAGTGCATTGTATAATGCCTTGTGTCATGTCTACTGATTTTCATCAACTATCTTTCGATTCTAGTCACCAAGTTCTTATTACTTGATTCCACCACGACCATTTCCCTAAGGGTAATAATCTGAGGCATGAGCCAAAGTAATTTTGTATCCATAGAAACATCGGTGAGCTCATAAGATTAAAAATTAGAAGCGTTATCAGTAACAATCTTATGAGGAATGTTGAATCTTACTATTATATTCTCATTGATGAAGTTGCAAATAACTTTGGAGGTAACATGTTTCACTGGAATTGCTTCCACCCACTTAGTGAAATAATCATTTGCGTCCATGACATGATTATTTCTAGCACTAGATAAAGGATTCAAAGCTCCAATAAAGTCAATTCCCCACTAATGAAAGGGATCATCAATGACCACTAGCCTTAGAGGAAGTGCTGCTAATTTTGGATGACCAACAAATTGTTGATAGGCCTCGCACTTCACCACCCACATTGATGCATCTTGAAATAGAGTGGGCAAATAATATCTTTCCCGTAGGATCTTATGAGCTATGACAGATGTTGAAAAATATCCTCAACAAGAAAATTTATGATAAGCCTCAGAAGCTTACCTGTTAATTTTTTTCTACACATCGAAGAAAAACTCCATCAATTCCTCTCTTGTACAATCCATTGTCCCATAGCATATACTTAGGTGACCCCAACTTGATTGTTCATTTTTATTTTGAATCAAATGTTCAGGATGATCTCCATAAGTCAAAAAGAATGCAATGTCTAAATAACACTCATCGGTCCTACTCACAAACAAAACCATGTGCAATTCTTCATTATTGTCCTCAATGTCATTAGAATTTTCCTCCAGGACTATTTTTAGCAATAGGTGACACAAACCTCTCCCATGCACAATCTTCTTAAGTTTAATCTCCAAATCATACTCTTTTACCTTAGCAATCCATTTTCCTCTCTAACTACCCAACTCTTGTTGAGTTAAAATGGAATTTACCGTAAATGTAGGAAGAAAAGGACCAATGTATGAGAATTTAGGATGTAATACATGAAATGCTTTACTACTCAGACCATTACATAAGTGTTTTTCTCAATTTGGGACATTTTCAATTCATGATCATTTAATGAGAAACTCTTAAAGGAAATAGGACATTCTACTCCTTTAACATTCTTTTGCATTAGTATAACAGATGCGGTATGAGCCGAGGCATAGTTGTACATGATAAAGTCTTTTTGGAAATATGGAATGACCAAGATTGGGGCATGAGCGATGACTTCTTTGGTTTCATCGAAAGAAACCTTTCCACTTCATCATCTCAACAATATGTCAAGTCTTATCAGCAAAATTAGGAACAAACCGCCTTAGGAAATTAACCTTCCTAAAAAATGAGTGTGCACTAGTTTTTCTCATTAGAAGATTAAGAGTTTTTATGGCTTTGACCCATTTTGAGTGTGCCCTAGTTTTTCTCATAGGAAGAGTGAGAGTTTTTATGGCTTTACCCATTCAGGGTCAATCTTGTTTCCTTCCTTTGCTATAATATTTCCCAATAATTTTCCTTGATAACCCCAAACATAGATTTCTTGGGAGTCAAGGAGATCTCGTGTTGTTGATGCCTAGTCAAATTCTACTTAAGATGATCACAATGATCTTGTCTATTCTTGGAGAAGATTGTAAGATCATCCAAGTATACTATAATAATTTTTCCCATAAGACCTCTCAAAGCTAAGTCCATTGCCATCGAAAAGTAGCTTGATGTTGATCAACCCAAATGGAATCCTCTAATATGTGAATGTACCCCAAGGAGTAGTGAACGTTGTTTTGTGTTGATCTTTAGCGAAAACCTCAACTTGATTATATCCCAAAAAACCATTCACCATTGAGAGCATCTCTCGAACAGTTATTGTTTGCAACACCTAGTCCATAATAAGTAGGTGATAATTTTCTTTTAATGAAGATTGGTTGAGATTATGAAACTCAACACGATGTGGATTTCTCCAATTTTCATGCACACCTTTGGGACGACGAGGCCACCCAAATGAAGTGATGGATTGGAAAAATTATTCTTGCATCTAACATATTCTAGATTTCTACATGAATGATGCAGAAATATACAAATTTTAATGTTGTTGTTTTTTGTAAGGGTGAGTATCCATTCGAGAGGAATATTGTGTTAAACATCTTTCGCCTAAAAGATTCCAAGTTTTCATAAGACCAAGCCAAAACATCCATGTATTTTTTTAAGAGCGCAACAAATCTTCTCTTCTCTTCGAGAAGAACAACATTTACAAATATTTACAATCCATGGTTGCTCTGTGGATCCAAGATTAACTTGTTTGACCTCGGAAAAGAAGTGGTTTGAGACTATTACTTCCTTTGAATGACACGATCGTGTTTGTCGAATAATCCTTGGAGAGACACCAATCCTTTGGGAATTTTATTCCCCTTGAGCTAAAAAACTTCCCCATTTATTTCCTAATGTGAATTAGAAGTGGATTCACGGAAAGCTAATTGAGAGAACCTTTTAAGTAGAGCTCACTAAAAGTAGTATACTTTTCAAGAAAAGTCAAGATCTGTTGATAATCATTGAATACTGTCAATAAGAATAATTATTAGGAACACTCGGGTGATATACTATCTCAATGGTATATGTGTCTTCCTTGAACTCTAGATGAGGCAAAAGTAATGAAGCAAAAAGTGTAAGGGAATCTACCTTGTTGTTGTGATCCTTGGATATTGCCTTGATGGAAAAGGCATCAAATTATTCAATACAATCCCATACCCTATTCCAGTAATGTTTCGGGTGATCATTTTTTACCTGATAAACATCCTTGACCTAATTCACAATGAGCTCAGCATCTCCTTGAGCCTTGATATTCTTTACTCCTTTTTATTTCATTGTCCTTAGTCTTAATAACAACGCTTCATATACGATTGTGTTATTAGTATTATCAAATTGTAATTTGAAATAAAAAGGGAAATTTTCATATTCAAGAGATATGAGCACTACGTTAGCTTGGATCTAGAAGTTGAACAGCTACCATCAAATTCCAAAGTCCATATTTTGTTAGAATCTTTGTAACATCCTCATTAATGACTTAGAAATAGGGAATTTTTTTACATAATGTTCTCTGTTCTAAATTCATACAATTCAGAACACACATTCCTTTTCCAATCCATCACATAACAAAAAACCATATGCAGTTGTAATGACTCAGTGTAACATCGATCTCTCATTTCATGACTCGATATTAAACCGATCTCTCATGTTTAACTTGTTCTTTGTATACAATGTATACTTTGGTTCCTTTACCCATTACAGGTCATTCAAGTGTTCTGTCTAAGAAGCATATCTGAGTATCTATTACTGATACTCATCTAAAATCTCACAACCTTAGACCAAGTGACATAAGACAATGAACCAATAGTTTGTGATACTTTGGAAAAAAATTTAAACATGTTTACCATGTTTACATTCCAAGATGACATACTCGTCAAAAGGAATATGTCTTTCACCCCACTCAAACTGTTATCTAGATTGGTCTTCCTTGACTTCGTCAACCAAACCCAGTCAAAGTTTCACACTAAATAGGGGCAGCTCACATACACTAGTGTTGTAGTCTACTCATGGTGACTAAGGATAAGTAGACATACTCAATTTGACTCTCGTCGATTCGGGTGTGTTTATTTACCCTAAGTCAACATGAGTTGACGACTACACTTGTCCATATGCCTATCTTAGTTTAGAGTAAAATTGTGAACCAAAGTTCCACTTATGACAGTTGAGTTAGACGAGTTGAGTGGGATGTTGAAGCATAGTGGTTGCTTCATAGTATCCTCCTAATGACTCCCATCATTAAGAGGGTACTCTGCAGCAGCAACTACACTGCAACAACCTACTAAGTTCCTTTAATGGAACTAACATACTTAAAGAGTCATTAGATTTATTAACCTTCATCTTATAATTAGTTTAATTAATCATTACACATCATACCTAAGGGTCCACTAAGTTCGCATACGATTTTTCCATAAAGAAAGGATCTTAAATGCACTTTTGCACCAGTTGAAGGTATGCAAATAAATTTTACATTCATGTTTATGAACTCTTTTATACTTAACCATAATTTTCATTGAGCATTAAATCTCATTCAGAATCAAGAAAGTAAGAACATTAAGTCTCTTTGCTTAAGTTTATCAATGTAAACAATTCGATTGAAAACTTGTT
Source organism: Taxus wallichiana var. yunnanensis (assembly GCA_018340775.1). Lineage (NCBI taxonomy): Eukaryota > Viridiplantae > Streptophyta > Pinopsida > Cupressales > Taxaceae > Taxus > Taxus wallichiana. The sequence continues at coordinate 669,380,337 of CM031242.1, forward strand.
AATTAGATTTAGTGTTTTCATATATTTTAATCCATCTTACTAAGTTCTATAAGCTTTCCAATTACCATTTATCATTCCCATAAAATAGAGCATGCAACCAATCAACAATATTGATTTATACTTTATCACATAAGTAAGGATAACATACTTTGTCCCTAATGATGTTAGAGAGTCTTCTCTTCATCCTAATAAAGGACTAATATCCTGATCATGAATTCAGAAAACATAAGGAGTATAAACTTTATAAGAATGCCACATCCATATTTATAGTATACTTTTCTAATTCCTATTTCCAAATAAGGGTTGATATATTATGATCATCATAGTCTTACCATTACCCCAATAATTAATTGATTCAGAAATATAGTTCCTTATCCAAGCAACACTCTATACCTTAGATAACTACTAAGTCATGCATGTTAATATTTAGGAATATTAATCAAATCTAAATCATTTATGATGCATAGATAAGCTAGTTATCACAAACCATTATACAACAATTCATTATCAAAAAGGAATTCACTTCATTCCATACTTAATAAGTATTTCATAAAATTTAATAAAACATTTCTCAAAGAAGACAAAATACTAATGTAATATGCCCTCATAGTTTTACAACAAGTTCCTTTCAAGAGCATTTCAATACATTAAGTATCCGAATAAATAAATGACTTCATTAATAAAACAAATGCAACTTTCTATAAGTCTTTCTCCTTTCACTTTTCACGAAGTCCATCTGCAAAATTGTTAGCATGAGTTAGTTCACAATAACTGAGCATGATAAACACTATAACATTAAAACAATATGCTTTTATCTAACAACTATGTAAAAGGAACACTGCAAATTATGAAAAATTTCTAAGTATCCAAAATAAGAACAACATAAAATTCTTCCCAAAAATCCACAATGTCAGATATAAAAGAAAGTCAATTAAGTCTCTTTTAGGGACCAATTACCTATAAAAGAATTCAAGTAATCAAACAAGGTTAATTCCATCTATATTCCAAAGTTATGAAATTCATCTCAATCATGATAACATTTAAAATTGAAACCAACTATAATCTAATATAGGTTAATTCCATCTATATTCCATTTGACTTTGATTTTTTCCAGGTGGGTTCTTTAATACCTTATCCATATTACTTTTGAGATGACTTTTGATGTGCTTTAGGCTAAAATGGTCTGTAGTAAGACGCATCATAGTGTGTTTACTTGTTTAGAAAATTGGTCTTATCACTATGCTTATTTTATTTTTATAAAATAGTTTCCCCAAGTTCTGTTTCATTGTCTCGATATAAGATTTCATGTGCTAGGTTATGGCCGGAAAATATCTCTGTAATTATGTATAATGGATAGACAATAAACGATGATGAATTTGTGCATACCCAAAAGTCGGGTCTTTGAATTTTGGATACCCAAAAGCTCAATCTCTGAATTTGTGCATACCCAAAGCTCAATCTCTGAATTTGTGGATACTTGAAACCTCAATCTCATCGTTCGTGATTTATGTGATCGGATTATGGCTACAATTATCTATGCAATTATGTATAACTGATAGGCTATGTATTATTATGATTTTGTTCATACCCAGAAGTTCAATGCCTTAATATTTCTTACCTCAAATTTTTTTCAGTCTGAGTTGACCTTCATTTTTGAGTTTTTTTTTGTTTTTGATTTGGGGTTATTTGACGTAAATGATGAATTTTTTTGGCATTCAATAGAAAGATTCAAATATCTCAAAATTGCCTGTCTGAGCTGATTTTCATTTATTGAGATATTGTTTTCTGTATTAGACAAAGATATTGACAGAAATTGTATGTTATTTGATAGGAATATTCAAAATTTTAAAATTCTGTGTCTAAGCTGACCTTAATTTTTGGGTTTGTATTTTTGGTTCTGTTCTTTGAGAGACATTTTATGTCATTCTACAGAAAATTTATGCTATTTGAGAGAAAGGTTGAGAGAAATTACAAGAATGGTGAGCAAAGTGGATTCCCCAAGGGATTCGGCAGATGGGAAGTATTATTACTCTGTATTGGCAAAACATTTTGAAGCATACCAATTGGTAAAGCATTGCATCACAAATAAAAGGTTGCGGCTTTCGGTCGTATTTTTTGTCACAACTTAATAAACAACTTGAACAATTGTGTTTATTATGTGATAAATATAATCTATTTATAAAAAAGGGGACTTGTTGACATGATAGTTTGGATGACATACATATGGATACATAAGATAGAGCAATGTTATCTTGTAGGCTAAATAATTGTCGCCCCCAAAAATAAAGATAAAGAGTCTAAGGTTTTGTACCTACACTTATACCTTAATTTTAAGATTTGTGCCCTTTGTAATGCACTATGCCCATTGTTTTGTACCTACAACATAATAGGGAAATTTCTTTTTCTTTCATGAAATATTATCTCTTTTGTGAGCCTTGATGTTCTCCTCGTAGGCAAAAATCATATACATGCATTTGGAAGTTTTTAAGGAAATGAAAGATGATGAAAACAAGAGCTTTATGGAGTGGTATTTGAGGTCTACCTTGTTTAGTGAATTTGTAATTAATTTGTGAGCAAACAGAGTTGATTGTTATGGGATTATTTTTATCGTCATAGATTGATTTCTTGTTGTAGGACAATTTTTTATGGAATGTTTTGAGAAATTAGCCTTGGATTATTTTCTTAAAGCTCGAGGTGGTGGAAAAGGTTGTGGATAATTCTAATTTAAATTGGTCGTAAAATGAGAAGTGAAGGTTTTAAAACCATCAAATTTTGGAGTGTTTTGAAGGTCAATACATGATACATAATATGAATTTAAAAAACATTATTCAACCACACATCAATAAGAGGAAGAAAACTTTTCAAAAACAAGGCACTTAACATTGTGTTCAAATATAACCCTTTCAAACATAGACATTTAACACCTTTGTTAAACAATATTTTAAAGTAGTCAAAATAATTAATAGATTATCTTGGTCAAAATATTTAATAGAGCATCTTTTCAATAATTATTTGATAGAGTATTTTTTCTATTGTCTACTAAATTCAAAGCAAAAATTGAAGGTACTTTCTCTCTTTTCCTATGTTGCATTGAAATTGTAAATCGGTATTTAAAATCTGTTATGACTTGATGGTACTTTCTCTCTTTTCCTATGATGCGTTGAAACTACAAATATGGTATTTGAAATCTGTTGTGGCTTGATTTTTTTCTTTTGTATCAATGGAGTGTAAAACCAATAATAGCTAAAAAGGTGTTGAATTATAGACGATGCAAGGGTAGAAGTAACACCATACTTTTCATCGACCATTGCACAATATGCAATATTCCGTGTTGTGTGGTAGCTTTTATTAAATTTTTGTAATTTGACTTGAGTTTCTTCGTATTTAATCCTATCTAATCTCATTAAATTGTTGTTTGAGAATCCATTTCTAAACCCATTTCAATAGAATTGTTTTTATCTCAATGATGTTGTTTCAGAATCCATGAAAGCTATGATTGATTGCTCACTATTTGTTAATCACTGCCTTTAAAATTAATGGACCCCTATGAAACTGTTTCTATCTTCCTTCCTTTGAAGTTAATGGATTTGAAAGTAATTTCCGTTTTTCTTTTGGATCTAAATGTGTTTTTTCTATATCTTTGAAACTAATGGATCTAGTTATGGTTCTTCGCGTAATTTTGGATGCTTGGCTTTACTCAGGAAATAAAAGTGAAATTCCCATTCAAGTACGATAAAATTTCCTCTGTGCAATCGATAATGATTTGCTGAAATTTGTTTAATGAGACACCTTACGTTTCAAATTTTTCATGTGAGGTGTAGTAAAACCCCAATGCATGTTGAAACTTGAAAGAAAATAAAATGTTAATATTTATTTTTTAGTTTATTGCAATGAGATTCTCCACCCTCAAACACCATTTCCTACACACCTTTTCCTCTCCCTTTGTTCCTCTTCATCCAACATTGCTTTTTCATTATATCCCTTTCAAGCATTCACATTGTACATTTCATGTACGATTCTTTAGTAAATAAAAGAAGTGCGAAAGCTAAGAGTTAATATCAAAAAGACTGGGACGAACAATATCTAAAAAGAATTCTAGATTCAAGCCAACCCGAGAAGGGTGAATAACCAAACAAAACACAACTAAAAAAGGAGACATGAAACTTTACCAGTCACCCTCACCATTATGCCTGCAAAGAAGAGCTCGAAATATCCCCATTGAGAATACCCAGAATGGGTCAAAGCTTAATTCGGTGATTTTAAATAAAGAGAAGTCACGAATTCAAAACCATTAACGATTGATCGAAAAACCAAAACAAGAGCCTAAATTAGGCATTAAAAATTTGACAAAATATCTATCTTGTTTAACACCTAATTTCTCAAGAAAATAGAATCACTATCAAAATTCCATAAAGATTTCGACCCAGAACCCAGTGCTATCATTTAACACCAAAAGATTGAAAATACAATGAGATATATCAATCAGTAGCAAAGATAACATATAATCGACTTTAAAAATCATTCGAGTTCCATATTTTGCAAACATAGTCATTTCACAACCATTTTAAAACCCAGTTTCAATGTATAACAAACTTCATACCATACTGAGTTATTTCTAACAACCAGAAACCCATAACTTTCAAGAAAACACAAAGGAGAAAGGAAAAGCAAAGCAATACAAAAACACGAAACTGAATCTCAAAAGTGATTTCATGAAGAGCAGAGTTCTTTTTATGAAATCATTAAATAAAGCAAGAAATCTTAAAGAGATAGAGCCTATCATGCCTAGTAGTGCTCTGGTTTCTTTTCCACGCTTCCAACTTTTCTGCGAAGCTTCCACTGCAAGTTTTTCATTGAAAAATCCAACCAAATCTTCTGAAAATTCCCCATTTTTCCTTTATAGTTTCCACAATAAATTTTTGCCATTATTTCGCCATGCAATGAAAAACTTGACTTTGTAACAGAATCAAACCGATAGTTCGAAAAATGGAAAAACTACATGTAGAGCCATAGAGCTTGAAAAATCCAAATGCAAAACAAAACCAAACCTTTCCTTTTTCCACAAACCCATCTTTCCAATTCCTAGGCGGCCAAGGGTCAAGAATAATCAATGCGAGTCAAACTCCCAGTGGCCTCCGATATTCCCGCCAATTCCAACCCATTATTAGTTACAACTAACAGTTAACAATTCATTTACCAAAGCTAAGCAGAGTTACGTTTTAGCACATTCCATCATAAACCATGCCTCAACCAAAATTGGCGGTAAACAAACATTAAATGATCCATTTAAACTTCCCAAGTATGCCTTTGGAATGGTGCCACCGACCCATTCACTTAACTTGCCATCTAAGCTAACCACAGTCATCCTTAGGTTAGTTCGATGCCACCTAGGTTAGGCATATTTAGTCTTAGATATAACCATAACTTAGGGCTTTAGTAAATTCCCTTAATATCTTAGGGTGATTTAATATCAAATGACTTAGGATAATCTTTTTAAGAATTAATATCCTTCAAAAATGCATTCACCTTAACTTAGGTTAAGGATAATGTAAATGAATCAAATGCATTTAGATTATTTAGGTTCCATACAATAATCAAAAGACATTACCTAAGTAATTTTATCAAAACAAGGTAATTAGATCACATAGAAGGATGCATCCTTAAGATGCTACAGATGCCCAACGATCTCCTAAAATGCAAGCCTGAGTACGAAGACATCTCAACAATAGAATGTGTTGACTTGGCTTAACAAATATGATTGAAACATCATAGTAATCATAGGCATGCCTTGGATCACTGTAATTGATCCAAGGTATGGTTGTTCCTGTATTAGTTATGAAATAGATTGAGAAATAAGTTCAATAATGCAAATTAGGCAATGTATTGGCATAGTCTTATAAGATTGAATTTATTTCCTTCACTAGTATATAGAATGTACTTCAAAGTTCAAAGCATAAAGAGTATATGAAATACTTCAATATTAATTCAGAATTTCCATAGTATGATTGTATCCAATTTTAGAAGATAAAACATATCATCTACAACAAACATGATCACTTAGTTCTAAAGAGTACATCGTCTTCAAAACAAGAATCAACTATCAACGTTTGCAACTTCAGTTATAGAAGAAAGCAAGGATATCAACCATGGTGAAGGCATTACAATCTCTCTCTATGACTGAAGTGGAAGCAAAGTTCTGATCTGAGGTCATGAAATAAGTACCCAAATCGGCATCCTCAAAGAGGATTTGTGCTTTATGATCATTAGATTTTGTGACGAAGTATTTCTCTTGGACTTTAAGTTCAAGTTTATTCACGGTTCCATTGATGGGTATATTTTCCTTTGACCAATCCATATGGATTTCACCTTCTACATCTCTACAAAACCCTCTCCTAACAGGTACCATAAGCACTGGAATATCTACAACCATGATTTCATTTTGACCCTCTTCTTAGGAAACACATAGAACACAAACTAAGTGTCTTTAATATGACCAAATAATGGGCCTTGTTTAGTTTCCATGGAGTAATAGCACCCAAATGGTTTCATGAGAGTATGCTCCAGTATGGGCCACCTTCACAAGTATGAAATTTTTGGAAGCTCTGGAATCAATAATGTAATTACCGAGTTTGAAACCATTGATGAACAACGACAAATAAAATGGTTCAATTTTCCCAGAGGAAGATGTTGAAGCCATATTATTTTGTGATGAGGTAGGTAAAGGATTAGGAAGTAGTCCTTTAGATGAAGTATTTAAAAGTACATCAACTTTACTCTTAATGAACTTTTCCAACCTTTCAAACTACTTTGGATTGGACTAAAAGTGCTCCACCTTTGACATCCGTATTTTGGTTCTCTTGGCATGATCAATGATTTCAAAATTAGTGTAGGATGGAGTAATTGAAGGTACATATCTTTGAATAATTTTCTATGGGAGAGGAATTAGCCTTAGGAATAGTGGAGGACAAAGGATTAGAAGTAGGGGTAACCTTTTTGATAGCAGGTTTCTCTTTTGGTTGAATAAGAAAAGGAGTCCCTCTTTTGGAAATACTAGGAATGGCCATTGGATCTTCCTTCCCTTTGGCCTTTTCATTGGGTCTCTCCTCTTCTTTGCTTTGATTTTGTGAATGGTTAAAAACAATGAAATATTGGTTGTTCATATCATTTTTGTATTTTCATAGTCACCCTCTTCATATTCTAAGTACCCAATATTGGAGTCGTCACTAATTCATCGTATTATTCATCAACATAACCGGTAGCTTCAAAGGAATCCTCATCTTCATCACTTACTTCTTCTCTTTCATCAATCACTTCTACGACAACGTTAATAGGAGGAGCTTCAATAGCCAACCTAGGATAAACAATGAAACTGATTTCTATCTCTAGCGGGAGCATTATTATTATTAAAATTCCTCCTAGGAATATCACGATAAGGAGCATTTAGCACATTCTAAGACATCTACTTCTTCAGTTCAAAGCAAATCATTAGCTAGTCTTTGGATAATAGGATTGGTGGTACTGATATGTACTATGACTCTTAGATTTGGAAAAGTACCTTCTAATATTGCCAACCATGATTATATCATCTTCAATTTCTATTTTTGTTGATTGTGTAGTGGCTAAATAAAGAAACCAACTTCGTGAAGTTGGGCATTAACAAAGAAGCACTTTTGATTTTCAAGAGTATGGATCACACATTCTAGCATCTTATGGATCAACTTTTTGAAATTTTCCACAAAATCACACTTGGACTCATGTGGTTCTTTCTTCATCTGAATGAGCTAAGTTAGTAATGCATGTGCATCCTCGTGGGTTTGAATCTTTCCTCAAACCTTGTTTTCATAGTTTCCCAGTTATTAATAGATGCAAGAGGAAGGTGATAAAACCATTCATCAACAACACCTTGGATTGTCTCAACAAATAACTAAAAACATACATCTTTGTGTGATATACCCATAACTATATAAGTCACAACAAATGTAGCTATGTGCTTATCGGGATGTTGTTTTCCATCACCATTAAAATTTGGGAATTTAATTTGTGATTCATTTGGAAAATCATGTAGAGGTTGGGCCAATGCAAGAGGAGCAATGGTTGGGCCCCAAGGACTGGAGGTTGTTTTGTAGCCATCCTTTCGAAATATGTACATGTGGGAATACGAATGTCACTCAAAAATAGTTCTCTACAAGTTTCATATGTACCTTGTTCTCGTGCGACACGATTCCTACGCACAGTGACAAACTACTTTCACATCTAGAGGAACACCTTTTAGAAGTGAGATTAAAGTTATGTTGTTGTAATGCAGATTGAATATATGATACACTTCTCCTCTGGCTTGGCTAGCATGAGTAAACACTCTTATTGCCGGCTTGAATCGGGAAGCAATTAATAGGACAAAGCAAATGCAGAGTTGCCAATAGTATAATAAAGTTATTCGTACTTGTTTGTATCCCCAATGAAGTGCAAAAAACTGTTGGTTGGATGTTTTCTCAAAGATAAAATATGAGGTTCAACCACAGTACATAGGACAAAGTCCCTCTTTGGACAAAGGGGAGGCACCATGTTTATCACCAAAGAATATTTACAATATTTAACCATTTGGGGTTGGGATCTCATCCCAATAGATTTATTATTTTGTAATAGAAAAATATAAGAGACTAGAAGAGAAGGGAATGGCAATAGAGGATCGAAGTGTGAGGAAAGAATAAGTGAAAACGTGCTTTCTCCTTAGCAAATGTAGATCCAAAGATAATAACACATGATAAAATAATAATAAAGTGTTGAAGATATAATAAACAAGATGCTGGAATTTAAAGAACAATATAATGCATTGAACATAAGAACAATACCTTAAATGAAGAAGATAATACCACAACACATAGTTTGTAATAAATATCTCTTATATTCTTCAATAACAAGATTGAAAATACAAAGTTTTCTCTCTTTTGACCCCAAGATCGTATTTATCTATTGTTGCAAAAATCTTGAACCCTTTACAATGCCACAACATTTTACATTTATAGATAAGGGGAGGAGATTAAAATGGAAAAGTTTGGATTGCATACTAAAATAGAAAATACACATTAAAATTCCTTTTGACTAGTTCTCACAAAATGACCCAGTTAACTTGCAAATCCAAAATATATTCCAACATATCGAAAATTAACATGTCCGATGCAAAAAGGAAACAACATGACAAAAGCTTTCAATCATATTTATATTTTTCTACCTCAAGTGTTGTCTACTTCTAACGATATTCCTAGAGCTTTTGGATCATGTCTTGTGTTTCTTTTTCATTAGGCTCGTAGGAATATTGATTGAGAACATCACACGTCTCAAACACATTGCTCATCTTTCCAAGGAGCTTATGAAAATTCCTGATGAACTTAGATAAGTTGTTCAAAACACTTTCACACAAAATTAACTTATCAATAGCTACCAAAATCATTTTCACCTGAATAATCCTTTTTAACTAAGTCCTTGAACTTATTGAAAACATCATCAGTGGGTAAAATATTAAACTCATCATCCAAGGCTGCATTGAACGATCTTAGCTAGTTCATCGACAATGTCGTTGGGGCATCAACTACTTCCTCTTTAACTTTTCAAATATTTTCACAAGCTTCTTGAAGAATTTTGACTTGAATATCAATGGCATTAAAAACGTGAAATGGTTATCCCTATCATCCACAATTCCTCTCTCGAGAAAGATATTTGAACTAACCTTTTAAGATAGCTTAGAGCTTCCAAGTCAACTCCTAGTTGCCACTTTCTTCCATGATCTCATTGTGCATCTTCTACATGTCCATCATTGCCTTATCAATATCATTGTAGGTATCAACAACATCTTTGATTTGTCTTTTTCCCTAAGTAAGGAGATGTTGAATCCAGCTATCTACCACTCTACCCTTTTGACCGATCTTTTCCATTTTAGGCATAGACAAGAAATCAAACCGATCAAAGTCATTCAAGGGGTCTAAACTTGAGTTGGTTTGGAGAGCTTAAGAAAAATGGATTTCAATTTCTCTACCTTCTCCTTTAGCTCATCCTTTGAAGCTTTGGTTTCCTTAAGCTTCTTAAAGATATTGTCCATTGTTGTTTGCGCATCCAGCTTTTGTGCACCTTTAGTTGTAACCTTTCCAAGCGCCACCTTAGTTATCGATAATCGGAAGTTGTGATGTATTCCTTGGTCTTATCAAGCAACAGTACAACAATCTTGACAAACCTTTGATTTGGAAGCATCAATGGTGATGTGGGAGATGGTATTTTGTTTCTTGGATGGGCATGAGGGAGCAAGCAATCAATGAAACGAAATCAACGCCTCGGGGTTGAAAATAGTCTTCCTTTTCCTCGATGTTTGGATAACTACCCGGATGGAACAAAGGAAGATGGAGGCTACATTAGAGGAGAAATAATCATCAATGTGTTCTTGGGGGAGTGAGAAAAGTTGTTACTAAGGATGAAGGGGTGGAAAATATGGTAGTGACCATGGCGAGAAGATGTGGGAGGTGAAGGAGGTATGGAAAAAGGAACAACATAAGGGGATGGAAATTGGGTCATGTGGGGAGATCCCAAAGTCATACCTATCCTAGTTGAAAGGGGAGAAAGGGATGAGAAGATGCTTTCCATGAGTGACATGAGAGGAGATGAGGGTGATGGAGGGGAAGAGGGAGAAATGGATGCAAAATTGATGATACATGTAAGGAAGAAGATAATGGAGAAGAGGAAAGGTGAGGAGAAGAGGTATGAGGAGGAAATGGGGCGAGAAAGAGCCACCGAGGATACAACGTAACAATGAGGATTGCGCATGAGTGATGAGGGAAGAAGAGAGAACTAGTTGGACGTCCACAATGCTAACTAATGTCTCCTAAGTATGTTGAGGATAAGGAGAGTCAACCAAAACAACTGATGTGGTGGCAACGACATGATGAATGAGGAGGATTTTTGGTTCCACTATTGGAGAACTTGAACTTCAAAACTTCTTTCAAGATGCTTCACTTTTATCTTTTTCTTCTTTGGAGGGGCTCATCTCTAACATGGAGGTGACTTGAAAACTTTGGAAATTGGGGATCCTTGGGCTAAATATTCCACGAATACAACTAAGTGTTGGTTTGAAGGAGGATTTGGATGATTCTATCCTAGATAGATGTAGATTCCTTAATCGACCAATCAATTAGAGGAAATACCATGTTTTCACCATCCATTTTCTCATACATAGAGTCCAAGACATTTCCATCATCAACTACACCTTTAGGAACATCAGTGAGATTAAAATTTACTACCTCATCTAAGGTTAATATGATGTTATCTTTTCTTCTAATTGCTACTTCATCTCTACAATCAACCCAAATGTCTTCAAAGTCTGGAACATAGAACTACAGTGCTCCATAAGCTTTTAGAATGCCACAATAATCAAAATCTAATCCAGGAGGCATTGTCTTCTTGATATCTTATTACATTTTGATGTTAACATTTTTGGCCTTGATAATGGAGGAAGAGGTGTATCTTCCAATGGAGATGGGGAAATGAATCCCTGCCTTATGCTTGCTTTGTTAGAACTTATGAAGATCCAATAATTGTCTAACCAACTCCACGACAACTCATTTTTCACTTGGAAATCTGGATAATAGGACTAGGAACCTTGAAATTTCTGACCCAAAGATAGGTGAATGTTGGAAACTACAAGAAGATGTAACCCCAATGAGATATCGTGCATTTCAAGAAATGTCAATAACCATTTGCTTGGAGAGATTTGGGTCCAGCGTATAGATTACGTTGTAGAAGAAGGCATCATTTACCCTCAGAAATGAATTTCACTTCCCTTAAGGGACAAATGAGGGTAATATTTATATATGTAATCCAAGGGCTCGAAACCCGTCATTGTCAACCTAGGATAAAATCTCATTCTAGCCTGCAACATAGGTAACATAAGACATCATATAGAATTTCATGGTGGTCAACGCTTCTTTCATTTGACCATCAATTATGTCACGATATATGCGCCCAATCGAAGAATTACTCATTTTTTCGTATGATGGTGAGGAATTGGTAAACACCTCATCCAAGGTCAATCTCTATTGTTATCTTTTCCCTAATTGCTTCTTCATCTCTCTGATCGGTCAAATGTCTTCATATCTCTGTCCCAATGAAGAATGGTCATATGCAAATGGTGTCGTAGTAATATCATATGTCATAGAAACTCATGGGGAGAACAAGGTGGACTAAATCCACGAGAGACAATGTGTCATGGGCTATAACTATGAGGAGGGCTCAAAGAGTGAGAGCCATGAAAGATGAGATGTGCACTATAAGACTTATGAGGAATATTGGGAAGGAAAGAGCCACAATAAGTAATTTATGTGTGGTGAGACATGTGTGCAAAGTTAAGAGGGTTAAAGATGCTAGATAAAACATGTGTTCTTGGATTTCTATCATGAGGTCTAGAAGTATGCCAACTAGACGGGACATAATAGTGTACAAAAGAAAGAGCAACCTTTGAAGGGTACATAACCAAAGAGGACTAAAATAATTCAAACTAAGAGTAGATGTAAGAGAAAATGGAACCACTATAGGAATGATTGATTCAATATCTTCATTGAATGGGTGAAGAGAATGATAGATATCCAACTCGAGGCAAAGCTTATGAAGATAGAGGAGGTGAACCAATAATGTGTATATTTATGGTGCGATTTCTGCAAAGGTGTGCGGGGCAAAAATAAAAGGAATGACTGGAGAGGGCACACACTTTGGGGACTATACCGCATGATAATATGAAGAAGTTATAGAATTATTTGTATCAAGATGTATAATATCATTTGAAGTGTATCGATATTAATTCTAGGGAATCAATAGGGTAAATCAATTGATATCTCATGAGAGTGTCAGGTTATGAAATGAGGTGAGTTTAACTTACTTATATAGGATTTTGATAATTTATTATTATAAGGCTGACTAAATAGGATAACAAGACCCAAAAAATGATAGTACATCGAAAGAAAATTTGGAAAATGTATCGATTCAGGATCATGCACAGTCGACAGACCATATTATACAACCTAACCGAACTATACAGTTTTGGATAGGGATAAGCTCTCATGAAATCAAAAAAGTTGTATCATGGAAAGCAAAACTTGAGAACTACTCTTGTGTATTAATTCAAAATTTATCTACACATAGGGTTATGGAAATAATCAAGTTAGATGAGAGATGACAACATGCATTGAGTGAGAATACGATGTGGGCATTTGTCTTAGCCAAGAATTACAACTGAAATAAAGTAACGTCGGAAGGGTAAATTACCAAATTTGAGTGTCTACAATTTCTAGTTTTTCTACTAATGAGGTATTCAACATATTACTTAGATGCCCATGGATATATAAAATGTGTCACCTCTAAACTATATAGATTCTCAAAGTATATAGATAATAATATACTAGTTACCTTATAGAGTATTTCCTATTAATATATTATGTGACTACGACGTTGCCTATTGTGCCTCCACATAAACCCATTATATAACCTACACAAGTACACCATTTATGACCAGTTCATACATAACCTTGAAAACAATTTTTTTTTAACCAATTCTTCATCACCCACTACTTATGTGTACGCATTATTAGTAATATCCTATATTTTATCTTGTACTACCCACTCAATCTACACTTTATACTTGCTTACTCCCTATAATAGTTTATAATGAGCTTGTGAGCATGTTCCATAAATAATGCCAACACTTCCTCCAACTACTCAATGCGGTCTAGAGGTTATTATGACTACTCAATGCTCATAATATATATGAGCATACTTAGCACAAACAATTCCAATTACTACATTACATGATATTTTTTATCATATGATAATAATGATACATTTATTGCTGATATTCCTTGCCCACAACATGAGATCTATGATAGGAACTTAAAAAGAGTGAGTGGAAACGAGACATACATTTATCATAGAACTCAGAATGGCTTCTAGAAAATGCAGTCATCCCAGACCGAATGGTACTTAACATATTATAGATAGGAACCAAAATAGAAAGGAAATGCATAAGGATTTATATTTATTCCATAAACATTCATGAATCAGAACTGTAAGCTATAAACATGGACCAGAATCATTAATAATCATATTCAATCAAGTTTGGTAACCTCATTACATTCATTGGATCCATTATAGACTACCACAGTTATGCAGACCAAAGTCATACATCATAGCTGGATTTATACCCATCAGTTCTCAAGAGAAAATTTACAATCCCAACCCCTTATTACATCCTTTTCCTATAGATCTCTACCCAACCCTATAGAGTTCCTTGTAGTATATCTGTAGAGCTCCGTTCTCTACCAATCTATATATCTATTTATCCACACACCTTCTCCTCTATGGGTGCTTGTATATATAGGCCTCTTGAATCACCAACTTTTCCTTTATGTGGCTTCAAGATCATCGCAAGTGTCAAATGTGGTCCTCCATGGGGGCATGCTCCTTCAGGCCCGAGCTCTCCACTCCTTGCAATGATGGTCTTCTAGAAACTTCCATCAAGGTATATTCCTTCTTAAGCCAACATGTCGCTAGGCTGACACCTTATCCATTCCACATGCATGCAATCGGGTCACACTTTTCTCGTGTTCTACCTGATGTGTCAAATATGGCTAAGTCTTGAAACCTTTGTTCTACCTTGCGTGCATGCCACTTGTTCTATTAAACCCTCCTAGAACCTATCCTGTGTGCTTTCTCCTTGTGTGCCCTTTCTTAACTAGGCCTTGCATGCCCATGTGCCTTCTTGTACTTAGCCAATAAATTAGGGTCCCAACATCACCCCACACTACGCCTGTTCTCTCATCATGGGAACATGTCCTCAAAGAATAAAGAAAGAGTGAAAAGAATGATGGAAATGAAGAATATGGGAAGAATGAAAGAATAGGGGAAACTCGACTACCGCTGCAAGAGGAGAGGGAAGTCCTTCCTTAAGTCTTCTTCAATTTATCCCAAGTATCCACTTCATTTTTGCTTGTTGAAAAAGGTTTCCAACCAGGGTGCTCACTTCATCAAAACCCAGCTCCTCTCCCTTGGTACTCATAGTTTTGACAACCTCATCTAATTGTTTTCCCATATCCTCAAGCGCGTCCATCGATGGTGATCTGTGGATATAATTCTTTAAGCCGGTTTTTAATTGAGCCTCGCAAGGTCTCAATAGCCTCTGATTTCTTCTCTACTTTGGCTAGAATTTTATCCCTCTCAGCCCTATTCCCCTTGTTCTTTTCCTAAAATTCTTTGAGCTCTACCTCATAAGTGGTGACCAGGATACTTGCCACTCTATCTCTCTATCTGCATAGTTGTCATAGGAAGCTTCTGCTACCAGACATGGTGGCCCTTATATTGGTGAGGATCTTGTTGTATTGAGAAA
The DNA here is from genome assembly GCA_018340775.1 of Taxus wallichiana var. yunnanensis. Classification (NCBI taxonomy): domain Eukaryota; kingdom Viridiplantae; phylum Streptophyta; class Pinopsida; order Cupressales; family Taxaceae; genus Taxus; species Taxus wallichiana. The sequence goes on from CM031242.1 coordinate 669,395,749, forward strand.
AATTTCCACCACCTTCATTCTATCCTCCTTTTTTTGGCGCGCCAACCTCTTCTGTAGACTCTAGTGCCAAAGGTTGCCTCTCCATGGTGAGGATGTGAGTTAGATCTTCTAGGCACTGTAGGCTTGATTCATATTTCTAGGTGGTTGGAGTCAAGTCTAGATGTTTCAAGATAATAGCACTTGTGATCATCTCCACCTTCTTGGATACTTCACGTACCCTTTCCTTTTCTTCCTTTAACTCCCACCTTAGCTGAGCACTGACTAATTCTTCATGTTTTAACTCCTTAGTTCTTTCAGGAGCTCTTCATCCTTCTTCTCAGCTCTGCCTCTAGAACCTTCACTCTATCATTCCTCCCAAAGAGTCTGGCTTCAATTTGACTGAGACTTTGTTCAGTGCATTACAACTTTTTCTCGTTAGATAGTTGTTGAGTGTTCACCAAGGGGTTGGTTCCTTTAGACTCGACACTTCCATCAATTGCCCCTTGGCTTACTTTGAATTTGGGCTCATCGAGGTGGGACTCAAATGCCCATGAAAGCATCTTCCTTGTCGTGGGTAGGCACCTTCCACATCAAATGATGTCATGGCCAAGAGTTGTTCTGTTGGAACAGTGCTTTGGAAACACACACAACACCTTGTTTGGATCATCAATATAGTCCATTCTTGGTCTCTTGGATCTCATGTGCTTCCTTCCTCTGTGCGTGTGTGCCCTTAGGAATACATACCATCAAACTGGGGCCTCCTCCTGTGTTTTGTGATCTTTTCCCACACTTTCTTCTTTATCTTCATTCATTACTAATTCAGCGTTGTGCTCCAACTCTTGTACTACCAAGGCTTCAATGATTTTTTTCCGCTTCTTTTTTCTAGCCGCCTCATTTATCTGCTCCTACGTGAGGCTTGGAGTCTGATTTTTCATACTCACTTCTTCACTTTCTCCCTTATTTTGGGTGCCTTCCCCTCCTGGCTGCCCTTCCTCCACACAAAGAGATAGTCATTTTTCTCTTCCTCACCTTCTTCCTCTGAATCATGCACCTCAAACATTGGTGGTTCCTGGGCTCCTTCAGGTTCATCTTCTTCATCATCATCCCTCTCACCTCTGTAGGCCTCCAAGCTCTCTTGTGTCCTCGAATGGCCTCCTCCATCACCTTCTGTTTCTTCCTAACTAGGGATTCCAGTATAGGAGATTTTTCTCTTTCTTCTTCCTCCTCTGGTGATTTCTCTTTTGTGATAGGATTTTTTTCTTGTTCAGCGTCTCTCTCTCTAACTGGGACTCTCTTCTATGTGTGTAAGTACTAGTTCTAGTGCTTGTCCCTGGGGCACCCACCATTGGTGTATCTTGGACACTTGGTGCCTTTTTCCCTTGCACCTCTTCTTTTCCTTTCTTTGTTCGGTGTGGGCTTCCTTCTTCCCATGGGGTCTTCAGGAATGGAGACATCACATTCAGGTATGCCCTTCTCAAAATTTGGTCTTATGCGTAGATATACCCTCTTGACCATGGTTCTTCTCTATTGGAAAAGTCAGGGGCTTTGTCATTTGAACTTCATGGGAGACATACCTCTCCACGTATGTGCTTCTTGGGGTAAAGTTTTCTGCGCAGCTCCTGTGGTCTTGATCCACCTCACTAAGGTCGAACCTTAGTCTTTTGGCCTCTGTAAACTGGTTTACCCCTACTTGGAAATATAATGTTGTGAAAGAGAAGGGGAGTTTGCACCAGGGGCTCATAGTTTCATCTACCAGCTTGAATCTGCCAATGTAGAAAATGTTGGTATACTACAAATTTGGCTTCTCCATCAATGAGTGTTGGTAGCTCTCTAGGATCCTCCACTCCACCCCAAATGCATCCCTTAAGCACTTATACCATTTTCTCCAGGTGTGCCTTGTGAGAATCGTCATGTTGTCATAAGTGTACTTTGTGAATATTTTTGTGGGTGAGGGTCTTCCTCTGGATATTCCCAAACAAACTTATCTGCCACATCTGGCACTCCTATTTTCTGAAAACACAATTGTCAAGAGGACATTGCCAAAAAGTATCTTGTCTCCTTCCTACGTGCTGTTGATAATTTCATCTGTGATGAAGGAAGACAAGTTGTAGATGGTGCCTTCTGATATTTTCCTACACACATTTAACTAGGCCTTATTTACCTACATCCACCTTTCTTGGTCATTTAGCTTTGTCACCAAGTGCATGGCCATTCTCATGATAGGGTCTGGGATCTCCATGATATCAAAGTACCATGACCCCTTCTTATAATCATATGTGGTGATGGTTTGCTTTGATGGCTTCCTTGTCGCTCAGGTCATCATCTATACTCTCTCCTTCACATAGATGAGGCCTGTGAATTTTGAAATCAGCTGAGGAGTTATGTGCATCTTGTGCCCCGTGAAGTAAAAGTGGTCCTCATGTATGTGTGACATTAACCATTGATAGAGGCACTCAGGTTTTCCAAAATAAGGCAACTCATAGAGTTGCAACAATCCCACCTTCTCAACTTTACTTTTACCTCATCGTTATAGATAGGTAAACCCTTTAGTGTCCTCTTTTTTTCGAGGTGCACTAACTCCAATGCCATTTTTTTTGTCATGTGTTTGTGTGATGGTTGTAATCACTCACCATCATTTTTCTTAAGTGGGACTCCCATTCCTTCCGAGAAAAACCCCATCCAGGTACTGCATCTCTACGTACCATTCTTCATTCATGCTTATGGGGTTTCTAGTTGTTTTCCCTTGCCCTTGCCCTTTGGCTTCTTAGGTGATATAGTTGGTTTCTTAGGTGTCATGGTTTAGGTTATCTTAGCACTTCAACTTCTCTTACTTGCTCTACTTTTCTACCCTCTCCAAGCTCAAGACCTCAAACTTGTGAAGAAACCCTTTTCATCTTGTGCCCTAGTTGCCAAACCCTAACTGGAATAACCTCTTTCACAAGATGACATGCTTCTCCACAATTTTTCTATGCCCGTGAACTTCTTTCCTTCTAGTTTGTAGAACAAATCTAGTCACTCATGCCTTAATTCCTCAAACTTTTCTTCACATAGATCAACTCTGGAAACCCTAGTCCACAAGAGCTCTTTTTTTTTTCATATTCATGCAATGTCAATAATGAAGTGCCCAACCTCCTATTTATAGTTCTCCCTTATTTTTAGCATTAAATGCTACTTCACCTACCACCGTACTTCAACACTTATTGTGGATTTTTCCACTAATGCACTCTAGCACCCCCACTCACGTGCCCAACCTTACATGCGGATAATCCTACAACCTACAACCTTACAGCACAAAACAATCTATATAATAGAAGACTCTTACGCATGCATGTTACTGTTACATGAAAGGTACTTCTTCCTCCCTTGTATGTGGAACCAAGATGTAGTCTTATCCTGACACCAACCATCCTCATTCATAGGGCCATTCAACTAGGCTTTCCAATGCAATCCTTCCTGGTACTTCACATCTTGCACTTTCTTTCACATTATTCCACCCCACACTAAAATGATGTGTGGTCCTCTATGCATTCACAACCTTTAAAAAGTAATGAGGTTACCGGCACCCAAGGTGCAACACAAAACAACAACAAGAAAAGGAAAACAAAAAAAAAAAAAAATGCATTAAAGGAAATCCTAAACTATTGGCAATATTACCTTATTACAAACACCAAGAAGACTTATTTATAGTAGGGCTTCAGCCTACTCCCATTGAAGTGTCTAGAAATCTCGTCCCATCAGCACTTATAACTGGCACATGCCTGAATCAAGGATGTACGAGATGATGTAGGGACCCAACCAATGGACTTTTAACTTCCCAGGATGGTGCAGAAACTTGGAATCATATAGTAACACCATCTTCCCAACCTCAAACTTTTTGTTCTTAATGTGATGATCATGCCATGCCTTTTGTTTTGCTTTTTTAGTCTTCTTGGCTCCACCTGGCAAGTGATCATCTTTCATCCAATTGCATTAACTTGTCAATTCTTTCTTCCAATGCTTGTTCATCTACTAAACCTCCTGCGTGTGCTATACGCAGTGATGGTAACATGAATTCAACTAGTAGGACAGCCTCATGCCAAACACCAATTGAAATGGTGTGGCCTTATTTAACCTCTTGTAGGTTTTCCTATATGCCCAAAGAATGGTTGATACTTTGTCATCCCAATCTTGTCTACCAACGTCACAAATTTTTTGGTTAGGGTATGACTTAGTATTTTGTTAAATGCCTCATGGTTCCATTTTCTTGTGGATGGTAAGGGGTAGTCTTGTGATGAGCCACCATGAATTCTGCTAATAGAATCCTTACTGTCTCATTTAAGAAATGTGTACCCCTATCACTAGTCAAACTCAAAGGGCACCCATACCTTGTAATAATGTTTTCCCACAGAAACCTTTGTAGTAGTTGTTGTACAATCCTTAGTAGGTGTTGCTTCTACCCACCTTGTCAAGTAATCTATGCACGTGATTATATAATGTGACCAGTCCTACATTGCGTGGCTGGTGTAATAGGGCCTATGAAGTCTATAGCCCACTTTTTGAATGGCTCGGACACTTTAGGAATAGGGCAAAGGCATTTCATCTCTTCACCCTAGTTTTCCAATGCACTGACAATGGTCACATGCCTTGCAATACTCCTTGTAGTCTTGATATAGGGTCTCCCACCATAATCAACCATCAATATCTTGCGTGTAGTGGTGCATCCTGCATAGTGCCCACCTGCACTACCTCATGTGTGCCTCTTCTATGATGGCTAGGTGCTCATGTTCTAGCACACACCAGCGTAGAATCTCATCACATCCTAATTTGTATAAATCCCCACTAATCAACATGTAGGGTGCATGATGCGTATAGCTAACTACTTTTTATCCAATGCCTTCATTCCTTTCGGTGCTACACCTATCTTGAGAAATACTGCAATATCTTCTAAGTTTGAGGGGGGCACACAACCTAAATAGTTGTGCATCTGGCATGGTATCCTCAATGCTTTTGTGTCCTCCCCTGAATCAATTCTAGACAAATGATCAGGTCTGGAATTACTTTTTCCTAGTTTGAAAACCACTGTGAACTTGAATTCTTGGAACAATAGTACCCACCGACATATGCGCCCTTGTAGAATGGGCTTGTTCACTAAATATTTCAATGCCATATGGTCAGTGTAAAATATAAAAGGGGTTTCCAGTAGATATTTTTGAACTTGTGAAGCACGTAGATCATTGATAATGCCTCCTTGCTAGTTGTAGTATAATTCTGCTCCATTGGTGTCAACTTCCTACTTGCAAAGCACAAAGGATGATCAACAATCCCTTCACTAGGGATGTGTAAAGTATTGCTCAATGGTGGTTCTGAGGCATCACATGAACATGGAAGGGCTTATCCCAAGAGGGGAATCATAGTATGGGTGCGGTGACAAGCCTATCCTTTAAAGTGTCAAATGCCTTTTGTTGTGCCTCTCCCCAAAGGAAGGCACTCTTGTGTCTAAGTAACTTTTCTAAAGGTGTGATGATCTTGGCGTATCCCTTGATGAACTTCTGTAGTAACCCATGTGTCCAAGGAATCCATGCACTACTATGCTTTGACTAGTAGGCTCCCCTAAGTCCCACAATTACTATGCAACCTTGGTAGGATCTACTAACAAGCCTTCTTTACATATGATATGTCCCAACAAGGTTCCAAATGGGGTAGAAAAGACACACTTCTTAATGTTGAGGGATATCCTCAATTTCGACACCTTTCAAACATCAACCTTAAGTTGTCACAATGGTCCTTCACTAACCCATATATTGTCCAATCATCTAGGTAAACTTGAAGAAATTTATGGATGAAGTCTGAAAATCTTGCACCACAATGTGTGAGAACACAACAGGTGCATTCTTCAACCCAAAAGGCATGACGTATAGGAAAAACTTCCCCACTCAGTGGAAAAATTCATCTTCCTCTGGTCCTCTTTTGCAATCCTTACCTGGTGATAGCCGAGAATCCATCTGTGAAAGAGTAGACCTCGTGTCCTACCACTCCCTCTAAGATTTCTTCAGTAAATGGGGTTGGGAAAGGATCAATGACACATACTTGCATTAGGTCCCTGTAATCAACACAGATCCTTATCCTCCCATCCTTCTTGATACTAATCACCATTGGACTTATCCATTCCGACTCTTCCACACCTCAATGATACTGATGCTATCATTTTGTCTATTTCCTCCTTGACCTTTATGCATGCGTAAATTGGGATTCATCGGTATGGTCTCTTCTGATTGGGGTGCACACCTTCCTTCACTTTATCCTCATCTCCCCCAAGGAATGGTGGATGCCTTTAAGCTCATGGTACCTGCGTGGGAACAAATCTTGGAATTCATGTAATAGATCAATGATTTTAGAGACTTCTTTTCTCGACCAATAGTCTCAATGATAGCCTCCTTGGGTTCTGCTTTTGAGCCGATGTTAACCTTTTTCATCTTTAAAGGTTCATGGTAGTGTGCCCATTCATCAACACTATCTATGACTTTTCATGCATCCCTATAGAATGGTTAACATCAATTTTTCCACCTCTTCCCCATCAATAACATACACCATCTTCCCTTTTTCTTTTTCCATACATGCATGCTCAAGTTGTATCTCTTTTGTTTCTTCTTCTTCAAAAGTGTGCCTCTAGGCCGAGGTTCACCTAGAAATTCTTGTATTTTGTCCTCCGCATAGCACTATCTCCTATTGTAAGGCACTTGACAACCTACAATGCCTTATGTATTGATGGCTTTGTACTCGATACTCAAATGTTTGAATGAGATCAGCCACCAATTCTTCCAATTACCAGTTTGATGATGCATGTCTCGAGTGGATATACCATGCACGTGCACAACCTTGTAGGGTGGAGTATAACTTGTGAACCCATAATGAAGGTGGTAATGCTTCTGCGCTTCCCATCTAGGTTGTCTCACATGCTTGGATATGGAAGGAAGTGGTCTCTTTACCATGGTAGTATTTTATAGCCATGGGCGCGTTGCTCCTACAAAACCTTAGAGAAGGCAATTCTCACCTCTTGTGCCATTCCAAGAGGTTCTCTCGATGTGTTTCCCACCAGTGTGCATAAGTAGTTTTGAGTAGGTTGTAATTGAGCATTTCTCTTCTTTCCTTTTCATTTCTCCAATGGGCCTCCATTTCTCAAGAAATCTTTCGGATTAGCCCCTCCAAGTAACTTGGTAGTTTTCCTCCTCCTAGGCATCGGACTACATGCGCCTTTGTTACCTTGGTTACCGATCCTCTTAAATGTCATTCGATCAACTCATAGGTCCCATGTGCCCAATTATCACATGTTATACTGGTAGTGTCACTTATGGACTGAGCATCCTCAAACTGGATAACTCCCTCTATGGGATGAATTATCTCAGGATCCCTGATTGAGCACACATATATTCTATCAAGGACTTCTTCCCCAAGGGTTTGGTATAGGGTGTTGATTTCCCATCAGCCAGGGGTATAATGACCCATTCCTCCTTATTTTCAAAGCTGATGTATCCCTTATTGAATCCCGTAGGTCAACATTATTTTGGTAGCACCAGGGGTGCCCAAGAAATGCTAGAAAGTTTTCCACCTTGGTGAGCACCAAGACCTCAAAGTCCCCAGTAAACTTGGCCCCTTGAATGGTGATAGCCACATCTTTTAAGACACCGATGGGCATTTCCTTCATCTTGTTTTCACCATATACAACACATTCGAAGATGGTTGTAATGTAGGTCTTCCCATTTGATGCCATGCATCCAAGGTGAGAACATTGACCTCTCTCTATGTCAATGAGGATATTACTAAGGAGCCACCCATCAACGACTGCATTTAAGGTGATCTCCTTATCATAGTCAAGGTTGTGAGGGGGAAGGTTTGCATGCAAGACCTACCTCTCACGCTTTGTTCAGTGCGTGGTACCTTCTCCTGTAACCATTCTCCTAGCAAGGGAATAATATTCTCTTGCCTTAGCATCTTACATACTTCCTTAACTTCATCAGGTCATCCTTTGGGGCCTCGACATTCCTTCTTTGCTCCTCCTTCTGGACTGCTCCTTTAGACACTGGATTTCTCCTTGTAAACTCGAATGACATCCATGGTTTCTTGATATACCTCCTTCTGATGAGTAGGGTCTGGGTACTTCCCATGTACCACTTCTTCTCTTGAAACTAGGGTCCTCTGCTTTGGTATTTCCTTGGCGCGTGCCACTTCTACTCATGTTGTTACCAAAAACAGGCTCCAAGCCTGACTCACGCATTACCCATGGCATCCATTATGTGTCATCCTTCTTTATGCTTACCATTACAGTGCCCTTGTCTTTCTAGTGTTGTTGACTCATGTGCTCAAAAACTCAGGGCACTCCTCATATTTTGCTTCTTCCCACACCATGAGCACTGTAATAACTCTGGGCACTCACACTTGTAGTGGTTTGTAGATCCACAATTAAAACAGGTTCCTCGGGAACTCACTTCTTCCTCCTCCATGGTTACCATGACCATGAAATCCTCCATGAAACCCCCTTCCATGCATGCCTCCATCCATTGTGCGCTCTTCATAATGGCATTCATCACCCTTAGAACTACTTGCAAGGCTAGTTTGGTGCACCAAGATCAATAGCATCATGAATCTAGTCAATAAGCCTACAATCCTTAGTATCATGGGTTGTAGAGGTGTAGATCTTGTAGTAGTAAAAGCATTCTTCTGAATTGTGCATTGTAATAGAGGGACATCTACTCACATCATGGTCCCCATGAAAAATCTCACAATCTACTGCTACGGTGTACTATCTTCCGGGGGAAATTATCCTTAGCATGCCCCTCTACTTCACAATTTGTACACCACATTCCACTATGAGTCTCATGGGCTGAGTTCATAGATAAATTTTCTAGCTGCTTAGCCATAGCAGTGATTTGAGCTTCTAGAAATGGACTAACACTAGTATCAATGCTCCCAACAACTTTAATGTAGAGTAACTTCTAACGCCTCTCACGTGGGTATGTGAAAGTCTTATGAGATAATGCCTCTTCTAAAAGGTGTTATCAACCCTCCAAAAACCATTGAGCATGTTGTGAAGGGTGAATGTCATATGAAAATTTTGACATAGGAGAGTTTTTAAACCATGCATCATACTCCCACACTCTCTCACCATTCCCTGTTGAATCTCCTTTAGAGCGTTGATGCTCTTCTTCTCAAACTCAGGGATGTGGAATTCTCTTTAGGAAGGCATTTTTCAATGTGGTGTAATCTACCACCATCTGATGGGGGTCATACTTCCTATACCAGCTATGTGTGCACCCTTACAATGTCATTACAAATTGACTGGCCTTCCATTATGGGGTTGTGATCCCCTTCGCATGCCATAGCAACTCACACTTGTGAACATGCTCTAACACATCCTCTATGCCTTGGTAGTTTGGCAAGTGTAAAGACATCTCAAAGATTACCTAAGGGGGTGGCTGAGGCCCCTATCCTCTGGCCTAGGTCCTTGGTTTCCTCCGGTGTTTCCTCCTAGTGTTTCCTCCTAGATCCATTGGATCCACCAGGTTGTGCCTCCCGATCCACCAGTTCCACCTCCAGACCCTCCTGTGGCCAATAATGGGCCTAAAGCAGTGGTCATGCCTAGTGTCCCAATGTCCCACTAAACTACGTGCCAATGGTCTGTGAGATTGTTCCACTACTAGATGTATGCCCCGTGCCACTCCCCGATGCATTACCCAAACCTTGTGTATTTGCACCTTGTCCAAAAATTCCTCCAAACATTGGAATAGAGTGTGTAGCCATAGAAGTCCCAAATGAGAAATTATATCTCTGGGTGTAGATCGGTCACCTCCACGATACCAACTGGGTTAACAATACTTCTCCCTTGATCTGGAAAACCAAGTGCCAAGGTTTGGTCACTAGGTGGGTTCAGATGCATGCAATGACTCTTCTCTCTCCGTGTGATGAACTCTCATCAGAAGTTGAAGGGGTCTCTCTCCCGTGCTTGCCAAGATGGGGTAGCACAGACTGCTCAGGTTCCACATCCTCTGTGTGAACCTCAACTCCTTCCCATAACATCTGCCTCCATAGATCCATCACACTTTACTAACCTCACGTTGTCTAGCAATCTCCCTCTCACGCGCTTCACTATACTTGAGTCATCTCTCTTCCCTTTCTTTCTCAGTCGCAATGTTTTCCATCTTCCTCCACCCTAGCTTCCTCACCCAACACTCTAGAAAGGTTTAGCCGGCCATTGGAAATGCCTCTAAACTCAAGGTAATGATCAAGATCTTCATCGCCAAAGGAACAACATGTAGAAATGATCCTCTGGGCTCCTGAAAACTCAAACTCAGTGACTTCCAGACAAGAATATGTAGAAATAGCATATTCAGAGTGTAGCTAGCTAGTACTCCTTTCCACCAATGATCCACAACATGAGTCCATCAGATCTACATCTTGCAGCCTGGTACTCTTCTTGGGTCCATGCACGCATGATCTATAATACCAGCTTGATCTGGATGCATATGTTGAGAGCCATTCATATAGCTCTACTTGGGAAGAAGCAATAGAAGAATGTTTCATACAACTCATGGTAGAGGTTCTCTTCTACCCACCTACGTGCATCAAACTAGGCCCAGTGTTGAATCTCTGAGAAAATTCTTCCTCGTGCTCTTGAACCATGATTCAACACTTTCTAGAGTTAGATGTTTTGTCATCACTCATTGCATAGATCATGATGTATGCCATTTCCCACTACAACTTTGAAAAGAGGTCTGGAAATGGAACCAAGATGTAGTCATTTTTACACCCACCAAAGAACAAGGGAATCCCATGTGTGTCGGCCTATCACCCAGCGGGGCGTTGGGCTCACACCGAGGCACGTGTGGTGTGAGTCTCTCTTTTATGTGAGTTAAGTGGGAAACATCATCTATGATAGGAACTTTAAAAGAGTGAGTGGAAATGAGACATACATTTATCATAGAACTCAGAATAACTTCTAGACAAATGCAGTCATCCCAGACAAATGGTACTTAACAGATTATAGATAGGAACCAAAATAGAAAGGAAATGCATAAGGATTTATATTTATTCCATAAACATTCATGAATCAGAATTGTAAGCTATAAACATGGACCAAAATCATTAATAATCATATTCAATCAAGTTTGGTAACCTCATTACATTCATTGGATCCATTACAAACTACCATAGCTGTGCAGACCAAAGTCATACATCATAGCTAGATTTATACCCATCAGTTCTCAAGAGAAAATTTACAATCCCAACCCCTTATTACATCCTTTTCCTATAGATCTCTACCCAACCCTATAGATTTCCTATAGTATATCTGTCAGAGCTCCATTCTCTACCAATCTATATTTGTTTATCCACACACCTTCTCCTCTATGAGCCTTGTATATATAGGCCTCTTTATGTATACGGATATTGAGTCACCCTACAAAATGTTAGATATATCAAAATAAATCACCTTAAATAAGTACTAAATGAAGTGACTTGTGTTGTTGCCATTGAATAATAGAGATACATCATAAGGTTATTTCAATGAATAAATTGGATTAAATCTCTAAATTTGAATCTAAATATGAAAATCATGACACTATAGAAAAATGTTTGTTCATTTTTGTGGTTAGGGGACTTGGCTTGGTCAAATCTCTAGCCTTTTCAAGGTTGATAAAGAACATGTAAGACATGGAATGATAAATGAAATGTTGAAATGAAATGGTATACTTCATTAGGGCTAGAGGGTAACAAGCCATGGTGTAGGGTTTATTAGTGGCACTTTGATGGTGTTTTGAGTGATGTATTAACCTATTTACAAAATAAGCCTTGTGTTTAGTTTTAAGAAACTAGATCACATCTCTTCTATTTTCTAGTGTTTTAAAAAGCTTTCACATCTCTCTTTTTTAACATCATGGGTGCAAAGATTTTAATATTGTATGCGGGAATGTTATGAATGGTCTAACATGTTCCTTGCTCTTAAAATAAATTTTAGTTCCTCCATATCTTTTCGGCTCTATATGTCAACATGTTCTCGACTTATAAAGGTGAAAAGTCACCATTGCAATCGAGTTTCGGGCTAACTTGATCTTTCTATTCAACACCGTCCACCTTAGGTCATTTTGGGATAATTTTATGGAGATTAAAGTCCATTTCACATGCATTAGAGATCTACAATTATTCACGATTGACCCTTGGGATGTTTTTGAGGATCTATAATGCTTTTGCAACGAGGATAAAACCTTACAGAATCGATTGAGTTGTAAACATGGTTGCAGTCATGTTCAAGCACTCGATGGTAACCCTTTAAATTTTATACTTGGAAATTACCCACATTTACTAATTAAGAGTAGTCACATGGTTTAAATATGAGAATTGTTAGTGTAGGTTATTATTTATCTTGTTACTTGTTTATTAGGATAACTCTTGCACTTGTGTTAGCCCTACACTTGTTGTGTTAGCTTGCTTAGGTGTACCAATTGCATTGAGTTAGCTTACTGTTGTGTTGAGTTAGCTTACTAGTTGTGTGGAGTCATCTCTACCGCCAAAGATGTCAATTAATGAGAGTTAGTCACCACTGATCTAGTTGGTAGTTGCACTTTCATCCTCATATATATGTACATCTAATTATTGAGAAAATATATGGAGCAGAGTATTAAGATGGATTCATTTATTGTTGTATTGCAATTATCTCATTGTTCTTCATAACTTGTAGTTTTATGTGTGTATGCTTGGTCTTGCCTTTGTGTAATTCACATCTCACATTTCTCATTTGGTGAACTCTTCAATTCAATGGATCCACGACATTCCTAATATGGTATTAGAGCCACGCTGGTATTGAGCTTGTCTGGTTGTTATGATGTTAAGTTTTTTATGAAATATTGAGATTTATTGCATATGTTTGTCAATCCTTCTTTGGAGAAGTTGGTTGTGGTTGTTTTTTATTTGAATGTAGACTTGTTGCCATAAGAATTCAATAATTACACCATACCTAGAGAAAGCATGTTAAGGTTCCAACTATTTGAGACAATAAAGAGGCATTTTAGCATTTGCGCAAGGGCATTTTTGCTATTAGAGGGACGTTTTTGCATCTAGAGCCACACTTTTATAGTCCGAAAGGGTGCTTTTGATGTTCAGAGGGCATTTTTCTTATTTGGAGCCACATTTTTACAGTCTCGAAGGGAATTTTTCTATTTCAGAGATCTACATACCACTAGAGAGGCATTTTCCCATCACTAGCAAGCGTTAACATTCAATTTTGACATGTTTTCTATATTTGGTCTAATAAAAATGACCCTTGTACGTTGTTTTAGACTCCAATGCAGTATTGATCTAGTTGTGGTGCTCCTCCATTGACATGTGAATATCTCTCATATGTTCGAACTTTCAATACTTCATTTAGAGCCATACAAACTCAAGTTTTAAGTTGGGCGGCACCAAAGCAACTAGGAAATCATAAAGTTTTTTAGTTTTGAAACACTAAAACTGCCTTTAGTATCCTACTTGGTGGGCCCATGTCCAAGTGGTAAAATAAGTTGTATTTCTCCTTCTTTGCATGATATTACAAATTTTAATTTTAAATTATCTCAAAATTAGCATTTCATGCCTTTTGAAAAATTAGTCAATTTGGGGAAAATTAACTTAAGGAGGAATTATTTGGTGAGTTAAGCTTGTATCTTTGCATGATGAAGATGAAGTGTAAGGCCTGGGTTGGCAGGAGGCCAATTCCCACCCACAAATAAAACTACTCTTCTAAAGTGCATTGATTCCAACGAGTGGTTGGAAGCCTAGGTTCATCCTCATTTAGTGCATTTTTAATGCTTGAGTGTAATTTTATTTAAAATAGGCCTTGTTTATGGGAAATCTTTTTGTAATAACTTTTGATCGATAGCTCAGAATTAAACTTCATCTTTTGTAAAAGTTCATATTTTTAATTTTTCATGCATTAGTACCATTTAATTTGTAAAACATACTAATTTATAAAGTGCCAACATTTGGGGGGCGTTGTAATCACATGCAGATGCATTTTCAGTTGAGCCCGATATCCTAATTTTTTTGGGTGTTGCATTTTTACATCTATCATGGCTTCGAGAACGTGTTAGACCCTGGAATTGACTAAGTCCCAAGGTAAAGGAAGAGTGCATGCGAAGGGCAAGTAAGGTAGAAAAGTGCTCAAGGAAAGGCGAGCGGGAGAAAAGGTTAGTGCACGGAAGCAAGAAAGGGTTTGGAGACTTAGCCGCATTTCTAAGGTATCATCGCAGGAAAAACATGTGAAGGCTCGAGTAGGCATGATGAGTGGATAAGGTGCCATCATGGAGTCTTGGAGCTCAAGGAAATAATATTCCACGAAGGGAATATTCCAAAGGAGGATCATTACAGTTAGTGGAGGATTTTGCAAGCTGGCATAACACTCAATCATGGAGGACCACATTTCCACTTAGTATGCGATCTTCAAGGGTAAAACTATGGTGGTGAAGGAAGGATCCAAATTCTATTTAAGGGAGTGCTTGGGTCCGAAATGGAAATGGGTGGAAGGATAACAAATTACTGAAGGAATGTTGTGGGATAAAGAGGGTTTTATAGAGGGTTTTAGAGGCAACAAAGTGCTATAAGAATGTTTTGGGTTGTGATGTTGGGAGCTACCATTGTTCTTGTAGGTTGTTGTTGTTGTTAGTGCTAGAGAGAGGCTAAGAAAGGATGATGTTATGCATGGATGTAGTCGCTCGGGTCTAAATCGAGAGCTGAAATGGAAGAACATAGCTAGGGTTCTATGTGCAGTGTAATTTTTTAGGGTTAGGATGTTATTCCTTGATGTATATGGTCTGATATGAACCTTTTTATGTGATATAGCTACTTTAAATTATTATAATCAATATATGAGGCTCTGGTCAAAATAATTATTTTTATGGACCAAACCCTAGTATGTTTTCATGTTGTTCATAGTTCAGATATGATTTTATTATGTCGTTGTGATGTTTATGTTTATCTCATGGTACATTTGTGCTTAGAACTAGTTCCACTACCTCTATATTAGATTATATACATGTTTCTATTTTGCAAACCATTCCTCCATTAATGGTAAAGCATTATCATAAGGCTTACATAAAGGAGGGGCTTGGTGCCCGCATGCGCCTGGATGAGTGCCCAACTTCTGTTGGGTAATAGGCCAACACACTTGGGGGTTAAAAGAGATATTAAAAGGTAGAGGTAAATGAGACTAAATTTTGGTTCTGTTGTCGGGACCTCTTTTGAAGTTGTTGTGAGAATGATGTGTGATGATGGAGTGTTTGACCTTGGACAACGTCGAGACCTGGCTTAAAAGCATGAAGGATGAGTTTGCTCAACAATTTAACATTGGATCTAAGTTTGATGCACATAAATGGGTGGAGGAGAACTTGTATCACGAGCTCTATGAGAAATTCTTCGATGTTTCCCAATAGATTTGTATGAATGGATCTCAGCATATGCATCAAGGATAAGTTGGTACTATAGACCTCGTGTTTGGACCCGGGAGGAATATCAATGTTGCGAGGATGTTGATTTGACTCGACTCATGTTGTTGATCATTGGCGGAAAGGTGTGTTGACTAGCTATACCTTGGAATATGCAATCTCTACGTATTCTTGCCCGAGAGATTGTTGAGTTTGAGTTCTTAAGGGAGCCAAGAGGAATGTTCTTGCGTTTTATCTTGTTAGCCATCAAGATCCCGATTATCACTTTAAGTTTGGAAACATTTTCCATGGATGGCTAAAATTTCGATAGTACGGAACTAAGTGTGTGGAGGAGATGGCGAACATTGTGGTGAAATCATAGAGAGAGGAGAGGTGGCTTAAGTACAATAAAGTGCAATAAAGGGAGTTTGTGAGACAATGCGAAGTTTCCAGTATGATGGACTTATGGAGGCAGACGTTGCGGGAAGGATTTGAGGTTCATACGGAGGCGTGGAACCTAAGCATTTTGTGTTACCCCATCTTGGCAAGCACGGGAGAGAAACCCCCTCAGCTTCTGGAGAAAGCTCGTTGTGTGAAGGAAGAAGAAGATTCATTGGTGCGCATCTTAACCCATATAATGACCAAACCCTTATGCTTAGTTTTCCAGTTCATGAGGCAAATTTTGTTCCAATTGGCATTGGTCTTGGTAGTCGAACGACACCTAGGAGGTATAATTTTTCATTTAGTACATCTATGGCTGCATAGACTTTTCTGTGTTTGGAGGCATATTGTTTGGCACACCATTTGGGTAAAGTGGGGGTACACAAAGTTTGGGCACATTAGGTTGTGGAGCCTGTTTTCATGTGTGAAAGTGTTGAAGACTGTTGGGACTAAAGGTTTGTACACTTTTCATGTATCCTCGAACGAAAAAAATTAGGCGTAAATTTTTGGCCTCTTAAAAAATGCATCCGACATATCGGGAAACGTGCTCTTCTCATATGGGTGAGTGTTTTTTGACCCATAGGTTTATGGGACGGGTTTTCCCATGGTTTTGACCCACGGTTTTGTAAAATTGCTGAAGTAGTTGTCTATTTATATGGTCTTATGCATATGATAGATGTACAAGCAAATGTATTGCATATGTGTTTTGAATTCGGGTGTGAATTCTATAGAGTTTGTTGAGCATAGCTCAGCGGTGGCTTGTAATGAAAAATCGAGCAAGTGATTCTTGGTGGACATAGCCCAAATTGGGTGAACCACGTTAAATATTGTCTCCTTGTGTTGTGTTATTTTATTCTACAATTTTATTTCAGATCATGTAATAATTTCTACATATTAGTTTCTCTTGTTGCGAGTCTGTGAGGGATTATTACGCTTATTTTATCCCTTATTTCCTAACATGGGCATCATGTCTAGAAGCGGTTCGACATCACAAATTGTCGGCACGTAGTTTAGCATGATAGTAGGGACTTAGCACACAAGCGCTTTAGGACCCTTACCTGGTGGAGGTAACACAGAGAGGAAATCAACATCCTAGATCGGTAGACAAGGTCCTCACCACCGAGTAGGTGTTTTATGAGATGTCGCTCCACTTATCTAATTACAAGGGTGTTGAGGATGTCACAAAGCATGTCCATAAATGCAAATTACTATGGCACGCTAAGGGAATCACTGCCCCAGAGTGGAAAGCAAGTCATTTTACAACTACATTGCAAGGGTGCACACATAGCTGGTACCAGAAGTATGACCCCATTAGACGGTGGTGGATTATACCGCGTTGCGTGATGACTTCTTATTGTAGAGTTCCACATTCTTGAGTTCAAACAGAAGAGCATCAGCGCGTTGAAGGAGAAATATAAAGGTATGGGAGAGAACGTGTGGGAATATGATGTGTGTTTTAATAATCTCTATTAAAGTTATCCTATGATATCCATCCATCCCAGCATGCACAATGGTTCGTTGGGGCTTGATCACACCCTTCAAGTGAGCCCTTTCACACAAAAATTTCATGGATCCACGTGAGGCCTTGGAGGTTGCTTTGTGCATTGAGGCCATGGGGAGTGTTGACACTGGCATGAGTCCATTTTTGGAAGCTTAGATTGCTTCCATGGCTAAACAACTTGAGAAGTTGTCTGTGAATTTGGCTCATGAAACACGTGGTGGACTTTAGTGCATGGATTGTGAAGTGGAGGGGCACACAAAGGATAGTTTCCCTCAAAGATCAGTACGCACCATATCATTAGATTTTGAGATCTGTCATAGAGATCATGATCCTAGTAGATGTCCTTTGTTGCAATGTGCATGATTCGTAAGAATGTGTCTTATTATTGTAAGATTTGTACATATATAACCCATGATACAAAGGACTTCGATTGATAAACCAAATCCATGATGTCATTGATCTCGGTGTGCACCAACAACATTGGGAGCAATTCTAAGGCTGAGGATTGTCAATATGAAGGGGCACGTAGATGGAGGAGGTCAAGGAAGAGGTTTTCATGGAGGCTTTAGAGGTCATAATGGTCATGGAGGAAGAGGTGACTTTCCTGTGGACCTGTTACAATTATGGATCGATTGAACACTACAAGCGCATGAGTGCTTTGATTTGTTGTAGTGCTCATGGTGTGGGAAGAAGCACAAGTATGAAGAATGCCTGGAGTTGTATGACCACATGAGAAAGAACTAGAAGAAGGAAAAAGATGTGGGGATGGTGAGTGTAAAGAGGACCGACCCATAATGGATGCCGAGGGTAGCGCTTAACTCCGAGCTAGAGCCTATTTTGGTCACTACACACGATGAGGCTGCACACTGCATGAGAGAGAAAAAGCAAAGAGGCCTCTTATCATAAGAGAAGAAGTGTTACATGGGAAATATCCTGATCCTACCCACCGAAGGAGGTGTACCAAGAAACCATGGAGGTGATTAGGAGTTTGCAAGGAGAAATCTAGTGTCTGAAGGAGCAATCGCGCAAGTTGGAGCAGAAGAAGAGCGTTGAGGTTCCTCAACAGGATATGGATGAGGTTAGGGAAGTGTGTAGATGTTGCGGTAGGAGAACATTATTCCTCTGTTGGGAGAATGGCTGAGAGGAAAGGTACTGCGCGCATTGGAGGAGAGCATGAGAGACAAGTCCTACATGTTAACCTACCCCCTCACAACATTGATTATGATAAGGAGATCACACTAAATGTAGTTTTTGATGGGTGGCTCCTAAGTAATATATTGATTGACACAGGTGTGAAGGTCAATGTCCTTACTCTAGATGCATGGAATCAAATGGGAGGCCCCCATTGCAGCCATCTTCGAATGTGTTGTACATGGCTAACAATGACAAAGGCCATGCCTCTGGAGTGTTGAAAGGTGCATCCATAACTATTCAAGGGGAAAAGTTTACTAGAGATTTTGAAGTTCTAGAGCTTGTTGAGGCTGATAGTTTCCCAAGCATTACTTGGGCACCCCTGGTGTTACATGAATAATGTTGACTTATGCTTCAATAAGGGGTACATCAGCTTTGAAAAAAGAGGAGCGTGTGATTATCCCACTAACTGATGGAAGGTTTGTGCACCTTATGTGGAACCCTTAGGAGAAGAGGACCTAGATAGAATTATATGTGTGCACCATTAGGGACCCCGATGTCATTCATCCATCAAAGGAAGGATCCATTCAGTGGGAAGATGCTCTAGTCTATAAGTGACACAACTAGTATTACGTGTGATAATTGGGTGCATGGGACATATGAGTTGGTTGGAAGGCATGAAGGATACTGAGACTCGAGTTGTCAGAGCACTTAGTGAGTGCACTTGGGAGGAAGGTAGTTGCCACATATACACTAGGGAGGGAAACCCTGATGTCTTTCTATGTGAAATGGAGATCCAGTGGAAGTGTCAAGTGGAGAGAAGGAATATGCTTACCTATACCTTGTGTGGAACAACAAACATGTTGGTGGGTGACCCATCGAGACAATCTTTTAGAATGGCATGAGTGAGAATCACCCTCTCTGTAAGGTTTCTAAAGCAATGCACCATCTCAAATTTGTGACTATGATGGGAAGGGATCCACCTCATGCCATGTTTAGGAGTGTGAGAAGACTTGGATGGGAGGTATGGAAGCTTTACCTCCTTCCCTATGGGTGCACAAATTTTATTCCACCTTGCAGGGGTTGTGTGCACACTGGTACATCCATTCGGAGTTACATGTTGTTAGATGGGGAATTGGTAGGAGATGATGATGGATATCATCAAAATTTTGAGTACCAATCCCCTAAGAAATCGGTGAATGAGGCACTGCAGGTAGTCAAATGCCTTACCTTGGGAGATTGTGCCATGGCGAGGACCAAAATTTTGGAGTTGATAGGAGAACCTGAGTTGGGGCGTGCTTTTGAAGAAGAAGAAGAAAAATAAGTACAACTTGAGTGCACCTGCATGGAGAAAGAAAAGGGTAAGTTGGTGTACCTGGTGGATGGTGAGGAGATGGAAAATTTGGATGTTGACCATATTGTAGGTATGTGAAGTATTGGAAAAAGTAGATGAGAAAGCGTGCCTACCATGAACCCTTGAAAAAAATAAGGTTAACATTGGTACCAAAGCAGAGCCCAAGGAAGTTGTTATTGGAGACTACTGGATAGACCAAGAGGTTTCAAAAGTGGTTGAACTACTGCATGATTTCCAAGATTTGTTCCCTACGTGGGTACCATGAATTAAAGGGAGTTCATCATTCATTGGGGAAATGAGAATCAAGTTGAAAGAAGGTGTGCACCCCATCGGAAAAGGCCATATAGGATGAACCTAAATTTACGCGTAAAGGTTAAGGAGGAAATTGATAAGATGATAGAATCTAGGATCATTGAGGCCATTGAGGAATCTGAATGGGTAAGCCCAATGGTCATTAGTATAAAAAAGGATGGAAGAATAAGGATATGTGTAGACTATAGGGATCTCAATGTTGCATGTGTCATAGACCCTTTCCCAACCCCATTTACTAAAGAGATTTATGGAAGGTGTAGTTGGGAAAGAGATCTATTCTTTTACAGATGGATTCTGGGTTATCACCAGGTGAGAATTGTGAAGGAAGACCAAGAGAAAAAACTTTCACCACTGAATGGGGAAGTTTTCTTATACGGTCATGCCTTTTGGATTGAAAGAACACCTGTTGTGTTTTCGTGCATTGTTGTGCAAGCCTTTCAAGACTTCATCCATAAATTTCTGCAAGTTTACCTGGATGATTGGATGGTGTATGGGTTAGTCAAAGATCATTGTGACAATCTACGGTTGATGTTTGAGAGATGTAGGTAGTGAGAAGCATCTCCCTGAATATTAAGAAATGTGTTTTTGCCACTCCTTTTGGCATGTTGTTGGGACACATTATTTACAAAGAAGGCTTATTGGTAGACCCCAAAAAGTTGTTATAGTGGGATTGGAGGAGCCTACTAGTCAAAGCAAAAGTGTGTGGGTTCCTAGGGCATATAGGGTACTACAAGAAATTCATCAAGGGATATGCCTGATTTTCGTGCCCCTGGAAGAGTTATTGAAACATAAAAGTAAGTTCTATTGGGGAGAGGCAACACAGTGGCTTTTGACACCTTAAAGGAGAAACTTACTACTATGCCCATTTTGTGCTTTCCCTCTTGGGATAGGCCTTTCCATGTGCATGTTGATGCATCAGGTATGGTGATAGGAGTAGTGTTGGCACAACCTAGAGAGGGATTGTTGATCATCCCTTGTGTTTCACGAGTAAGAAATTAACACAAGATGAGAAAAATTACACCATGACAGAAGCACGAGGCATTATCTATGATCTATGCATTACACAAATTTAGGGAAATACTTTTTAGCCAACTCCATTTTATTTTCTACATGGATCACATGGCATTAAAGTACTTGGTGAAAAAGCTTTTTTTGCAAAGGGCATATGTCGGTGGATTTTTTGTTTCAAGAGTTCAACTTTTGTCATAGTAAAACCATGGGTAAAAGCAATTTGGGACCTGACCATCTATCATGGATTAACTCAAGAGAGGATGCATGCAAAGCATCGAGGACATGATGCCAGATGCACAATTGTTTAGATTGCAACGTGTGCCCTCGACTTAGAGGATATTGTTGTTTTCCTTGATGATGGGTGTGGCGCTAGAAGGAATGAAGGCCTTGGAGAAAAAATAGCAATTAGCTATATGTGTCGTACCCTATATGTTGATTAGAGGAGACCTATACAAGTTAGGCCGAGATGAGGTCTTTGCCGATGTGTGCTAGAACATGAACATGCAACAATCATGGAAGAAGCTCATGGTGGCATCATCACAGAGGTCACTATGTTGGGAATGTGACCGCATGTGCAAGATCCTATTAGCGAAGGCCTTTGGTGGGAAACAATTTATAAGGATTGTATTGAATATTGCAAGGCATGTGATCATTTCCAAGTGCCTTGGTAAACCAGGATGAAGAGATGAAATGCCATTAAGACCTATTGCTAGTGTAGAGCCATTTGAAAATGGGAAATTGATTTTGGGCCCTATTTCCCCAACCACACGTAAGACAGGTTCATGCTACATTATCACTTGCACAAATTATCTTACAAGGTGGGAAGAAGTGGTACCTATAAAGGATTACATGATGGACTAAAAAACAACTAGGTTCTTATGGGAGAATATAATCAACAGGTATGGATGTCCGTTGAGCTTAACAAGTGATAGGGGTACACATTTCTTAAATGAGACTATTGAATCTTGTTGGTAGAGTTCATGGTGGCCCATCACAAAACTACCCCTTATCACCCTCAAGGCTAATGGAACTATTGAGGCATTTAACAAGATATTAAGCCACACATTAACAAATATTTGTGATGTGGAAGAAGAGACTGGGATGATAAAGTCTCTGCAGTGTTATGGGCATATAGAACAACTTATAAGTGATTGAACAAGGCCACACCCTTTTCAATTGGTGTTTGGCGTGGAGGTAGTTTCTACCTGTGGAATTCATGTTGCCATCTCTGTGTATTCACATGTGCAGGAGGATTGGATGATGAACAAGCATTAGAGGAGTGCATTGATAAACTTATGGAGTTGGATGAGAGGTGTGCCATTTCCAGATGGATTCAGAAGATGGAGAAAGCATGACAGAAGGCATGACATGATCATCATATTAAAAACAAGAAGTTTGAGGTTGGGAAGATGGTTCTGTTATATGATTCTAAGTTTTTGCGCCACCCAGGGAAGCTCAAGGTGCATTGGTTGGGACCATATACTATCACTTACATACTTGATTCAAGGAACTTTCCAAGTTACAAGTGTTGGATGGAACAATGTTTCCTGGTCATTTTAATGGGAGTAGGTTGAAGCCCTACTATAAATAAGTCTTCTTTGTGTTTGTAAATAAGGCAAGTATTTCCATGTAGCTTAGGATTTCCCTTAATGCAATTTCCTTTCTATGTGTTTCCCTTCTTCGTCACTTTTGTCTTGTTTTTTTCATTTTTTGTTGGGCACATGTTTTGCGTGCTAAGTAGCCAATTACTTTTTGAAAGGGTTTTTATGCATAGAGGACCACACATCTATTTAGTGTGGGGTGGAAGGTGTCAAAGGAGAGTCTCTGTGAAGAGTTTGGTAAGAAGCAAGTGTTGAAAATGATGTGGATTGGTGGCCCAAGTGGAAAAATCAAAAAAGCGTGTAAGGTCAAGAAGAGTGCGTAGTAGAAGTGATTATGGGTGGAGATTGGTGTCAAAAATCTTATAAAAACCATGTACAAGGATAAAAGCGCAGAGAAACATGAGGTAGGTGGTGAGGTAGGTGGTGAAAAGGACTAGGTTTGATTGATGTAAGTATCATGGTCAATGTAGTTTTTTGCGTGTTAGAAGGTTTGGGGGTTTCACGATTAGGATTGGGCAAGGAAAAGCACTGGAAAAAACATGTGGAAGGATGGCGTTGGAAAAATATGACTTTAATGTGGTTGTACATTGGTAGGTGGCATGGGAGTTTGTGTGGGAAAAGTAAAAATCTATAAATAGAAGGTCGGGGTAAGTTATTTCTTTTTACCTTGTTTGTTGTTGAAGAGCTCTTGTGAACTAGGGCATCCTTGTGAAAATAAATTTGTGGAGATTTATGTGTAGAAGTAGAAAGATTTAGTAGATTTGTGAACCAAAGTGGAAAGGGAGTACATGGGCATGAGAGAGAAGAGTTAGTTTGGTGGATTCCCATGGGTTTTACGTTGTCTTGTGGAAGGAGATTTTCCAAGTTAGGGTTTACAGAGCTAGGGCACGGGTTTGGAGGAATTTTGTAGAGGAGTGAAGCCGAGGGATTGAGAAGAGTTAAAGCAAGAAGAAAGGAAGAACTAACAAGGACCGGATGAGGAAAATGGAACCAAGGAAGGGATCAAACACTTCACCTAAGAAGGGAAAGGGAAAGGTAAGGAAAACCAGTCGCATCAACTAGTTTTAATGAAGAGTGGTACGTGGAGATGCAAGTACCCCGATGGCATTCTATTGGGGATGGAATGGGTGTCTCACATGTGGAAGATGGTTGTAAGTGATTACAACCATAGGATGAGCACCATGGAGAAGGAAATGGCATTGGAGTTAGTTTCACCCGATGGGAGAGAGGACACAGATGATAAGCTGTTTATGATGACTCGGTGAAAACCACATTGGAGAAGGTTGGACTCTTGCAACTCTATGAGTTGCCATATTTTGGTAAACCCGATAGGTTGTACCAATGGTTGATGTCACGCATGCATGAGGATTATTTTTACTTCACAGGAAGGAGAATGTGCTTGACTACCTAGTTGATTTCTAAGTATATTGGACTTATATGCATGGGAGAGTCATGGATGATGACTTGGGTGACAAGGATGTAGTCAAGGAAACAACCACAGAGTATGAGTATAAGAAGGGTTTCATGCTACTTTGATATTAGCAAGATCACCAACCTAGTTATGAGGATGGTCATGCACTTGCTAACCAAGGTGAATGGACAAGAGCGTTGGATGCAAGTGGATAAGAGGTGGTTGAATATTTGTAGGAAGATTTTAGAGGGAACAATCTACAACCTCTCGGCCTTCATTACAAAAGAGATCATAGATGCGTGTGTGATGGGGACAAGATCATGTATGGTAATGTCCTTCTTACCATTGTGTTTTGGAGATTGGAGTGCCTGATGGGCCAAATAGCTATGTCTGGGAGTACCCTGATGAGGACCCTTCCCCTGCAAAGAGGTTTGAAGCATACACTTGTGACACAATGACTACTTGCACATAAGTGCATGCTTGGAGAAGTGGTACAAGAGAATGCGTGATGCATTTGGGGTAGAGTGGAGAATCCCTAAGTAGCTACCAACCCTAGTGCATGGTGAGGTTGAGTTTGCAGTATACCAACACTTCTACATAGGCAGATTTACTTTGACAGATGGCTCAAAAATCCCATGGTGTAAATTACCATTTTGCCTTCACAACGCAATATTTTTTAGAGTGCCATCAACATAGTTCAAGGAGGCTAAGAAACTTAGATTTGATCTAAGTGAGGTAGACCAAGAGTACCACATGCATGCGTAGAATGTTGGTATACCCTAAGAAAACATGCATATGTGGAGAAGTATGTCTCCCATGACATACGTATGGTAAAATCTGTGTCAATACCTATTATAGGAAAAAGATGGCAAAAGGGTGTATATACACCTAAGGCCCAAGTTTGAGAAGGGGCGCATATACATCGAGGATGATGTATCCATCCCCGAGGACCCTGCCATGAAGAAAGGGATGAAGAGAGAAAGGGAAGAGACTACAACAAGTAGGGCATCGAGTGCGTATAGTTTAGTTTAACGTAGTAGCAACAAGCAAGAGTCAGTGTTGGTCCAAGTACCTACACAAGGAGGAAGAAATCCCCCATTAAGGAGAAGTCACTGAAAAGGAATTGTCCCCTATTAAGGAGAAGTTACCAGAAAAAGAAGAGTCTCCTATGTTAGAGGAGCCACCAGTAAAGAAAAATTAGAAGGTGGTGCGCAGAGTTTAGACTCTGAGAAGATGGAAAGCATAAAGGATGATGACTCTGGGGAGGAGAATGAAGAGTGCGAGGAAGGTAAGAGTCCCCCCTATGTACATGATACATGAATATGATGATGAGAGAACAAAATGATTATGAGGAAGGCACTCATAATGTGGGAGGAAGTGAAGAAGAAGTGGGGACAAATGTGTAGAAGACCCCACCCTTGGCCAGAGGACAATTGGAGGATACGGTGGAAAGGGAAGTGGTAGGCATCATTCAGAACTTGGTGGAGCAAGAAGTGGAGCACAACACTGAGGAGGTATTGAAAGGAAATAAAGGAAGTAGGAAGGAGTATGGGAGCATGGGTGGAGATCCTTAACTTTAGTAGTGAGCTTCCGATGACAAGCAGTGCACCGGTGGTGGAAAGGGGTGACAAGTGGTGCAAGGACACATGACTTATGTCAATGACCCTAACAAAGTCCTTTGTGCGTGCTTCCAGAGCATAAGTACCCACAGATCAACTCTTTTTTTGGTCATTGTTTGATAGTGGTAGCTCATACACACATGCACTAGGAAGATGTTGTCATGGAATTTTGAGTCTCATGTTGATGAGCCCGAGTTTGAAGTTGGCATGGATGCAATAATAGAAATAGAGAACCCCAGTGAGGTGAATCCTATTATGGATACTCAATGGTTAACTGATGAACATGTTTGTAATGTGCTCAACAAGGTGTCAAGTAGAAGTAGAGGCTTGGTTATTCAGGAGGAATAACAAAATCAAATCCTTGGAGGATGAATTGGAGGAAAAGAATAAGGAGATAATAGAGAGAGACATGGAGATAAAAGGGAAGGAGTCCATAATTGCACAACTAAAGGCTGAGTTAAGAGAAGAAAGGAGAAAGTGCAAAAGGAATAAAAAAGGAGACTATCTCAGACTCCATCATTCGAGCATGCCCAGATTTGGCCCCCCTGAAGTAGAAGTATGAGTCAATTTTTCTCTCTGGAGGATGTGGACACTTTCACAATGGAGAAGCCACCACTTGTGTTAGAGTCGGAAGAGGAAGTTCTGGTGTGACAGAGGGCCGAGGAGAAAGCAAAGATTGAGGAAACCATAACTCGGTACTGAGCTCCTTGCCTCAAGTAAAAACCATGATGCACATGGCCGAAGTTGTCTATGAAAATATGGGGATAGGGACAGGGTGGTAGGTATATTGGTTTCTACCCATGAGGTGGACTGAAGGAGTTTCAGGAGAAGAACAAGAATAACAGGGAAGAATGAGACAAAATAATTGTGGAGGTTCGAGAAGAAGTCTGAGGTGATCGAAGGCCTAAGGGTCTCGATTAAAAATAAAGTGAAAGAATTGTATCCCTAGGTCACTTGCAGGATGGACATGCTAAGTGACCTTAGCAAGAAGATGGAAAAATTGTTGATACACTGAAGGCTAAGGGTGAGGAGTTGTCATTTGATGAAGTCGGCACATTGATAGGGGATTTATTTCAACAAGCACAGAATGAGGTGGATGCCTGGAGTAAGATTGAAGTAGGCTTGAATAAAGACTTCCCAATTCTTCTTCAATAGTGATGGAATTATTTCATTCTTTTGGAACAAATTCAAAGCATGTTATTCTTTCCTCCCATTCTTTATTCTTTTGTAGAAGATCAAGTTGTTTCGAGGATGGACAACAAGTTTAGTGTGGGGTGATGTTAGACCCTAAAATTGACTAAGTCCCAAGGTAAAGGAAGAGTGCACACATGTGTAAGGCAAGTAAGGTAGAAAAGTGCTCAAGGAAAGGTGCATGGGAGAAAAGGTTAGCGCATGGAAGTAGGAAAGGGTTTGGGGACTTAGCCACATTTCTAAGGTGGCATCACAGGAAAAACACGTGAAGGCTCGAGTAGGCATGATGAGTGGATAAGGTGCCAGCCTGGAGTCTTGGAGCTCAAGGAAAGAATATTCCATGAAGGGAATATTCCAAAGGAGGATCATTACAATTAGTGGAGGCTTTTGCAAGTTGGCATATAACACTCGATCATGGAGGACCACATTTCCACTTGGCATGTGATCTACTCATGGGTGAAACTATGGCGGTGAAGGAAGGATCCAGATTCTATTTAAAGGAGTGTTTGGGTCTGAAAATAGAGAGAGGTTTTGGAAGGATAACAAAGTGCTGAAAGAATGTTGTGGGATAAAGAGGGTTTTAGAGGCAACAAAGTGCTGCAAGAATGTTGTGGGTTGTGATGTTGGGAGTTGCCATTGTTGATGTTGTTGTTGTTTTGTTGTTGTTAGTTAGAGAGGCTAGGAAAGGATGTTTATGCATAGATGTAGGTTGTGAAACAGAGAGATGAAATGAAAGGAAATTGTTAGGGTTTAGAGTAGTTTTTAGAGAGAGGTTATTCCTTGAAAGGATATGATGTAATATGGCATAAATGATTATAATCAATATATGAGGCTCTATTCCAAAACTAGAGTGAGATGGAAGACCAAAGCTAGGGTGTTTTCATGTTGTTCAGAGTTAGATCTGATTTTGTAGGGTTGGGATGTTTATTATTCTTGATGCATATATGGTTAGATATGACCCTTTTTGATGTAATTATGTTGGGTGATAGGCCAACGCACTTGGGGGTAAAAGAGAGATTAGAGGGTAGAGGTAAATGAGACTACAAAACTATATATTTTTCTCTTAAGTTTTGGACTTCAAGAGGACATAGTAAAATTTGTGGAAGAAAATAGATCACTTAAAAAGAAAAAATCTCTTCTTCATAACCTCATTCACGGTAGAAAGATACACTCATACACTCCTTCGCAACATCAACTTGCTAAGCTACAACATCATCTTCGTTCGTATTGCATACTCTCATAACTTTATTCCTAGTCCACTTGCAGATATTGATCCTATACCCACCGACCTTGTTTTGTTAATTTCGAGCCTACTCCCGCATCTAATGTTCCTAAGCCTATTGCATTTATTATTTCATGTTCCACTGTACATGTGCCTATTGCAGTAACACATTACGAGTATCCCACTTTAGTGCCTTCTATTCATATACATGGCTCTTTTGAGAAGCATACCACTTCATTTGGTTCTCGCATGCTCTGTTATAAGGGATTTTTCTAGAAAGGTATATGCAAACATTTACTGAGGTATTGCTTCTTATATTTAGCTTGTTGAATGAAATTCTCACCATGGAATTGGTTTTCAAGTAGGTAATTCATTGGGATCACTCATTTACATGGCTCCTATTTTTGTTTGCTCGACTCTTTCTAAGGATCATGAGCTACACATGAGTTTTGCACCTTCACTCAAACTTGAGAAACTTGAGATTTCAATTATTAGGCATGATCAACCTGACACACATTTTGATGTTTCCTTGCATGCTCAAATTGTGCACTTTACACAAGATCATAAGCATGTATCTTCTTCACCATTCCTATTAACTGGGATGAATATTTGATCACTTGTGGTGGAAACATAAACATTCATACAAAGGACTAAATAAACATGGATCCTCCACCATTCATTTGCTTGCTCCACTTTCTTCTTCTCCTACATTGTAATTCTCCTTCTTTTTTAGCTATTTTATTTAGTATGTGTTGTGAGTATCTCCTTTTTGAGATATTTTGTATCTATGATTTTGAAATTTTTAGGCAAGTTGACAATCTCTTTTATTATGGAGCTATTCTCATTGAATCTCGGTGTTAACTTATCAGTGATCAAGTAGTGGTGTGGCCACTCATACAGATTTTGTAGTGTCACTCCACCCATTTAGTAGTATGGGAGGGTGTGGTGTTGATCTTACTTCTTTGGGTCTTGTGTCTTTTCCTTGGTTGTTGTTATTGGTTCGTGGCACACCTTTTTCTAGCAATAGATTGAACTATGTTTGGTGATTTCTTGCACTTTTACATCACCTCTAACAATATCCTTCAATTGTTTTTGAGTTTGTTCTCCTTTTGAAGGGTAGCTATTTTATTGAATTATAATGTCAGAGACTCCATTGATAGTCTCCTAGTATGGAGCTATTATGTTGTATCACAATGTCGATTAGTTTTGTGATCGAGCAAAGTGGATCCAAACCACAATGCATGCCAAAAATGTCTTTAGAAAGTACAATTTTTTGAGTCGAGCTTCTTGGGATGCGTTTTAGTGGGTTTTTACTCTCTACTTTGTTGTTATTGGTTTTTGGGTACCTTACGGTGTTTTTTTCATCCATGGTAACTCTTTTTCCCCAGTTATTGTATGTGGCTACCTCCTCAGGCCTTCATATCGAGGACCCACCAAAGTTATGCTTACGGGGGTGTTAGTGTATGTTATTATTTATCCTTTCATTTGTTTATTAGGATAATTCTTACACTTGTGTTAGCTCTACACTTGTTGTGTTAGTTTGCTTAGGTGTACCGATTGTGTTGAGTTAGCTTACTAGCTATGTTGAGTTAGCTTACTAGTTGTGTGGACTCAACTCTACTACTAATATCAGTTAGTGATATTTATTCACCACGATTACACTTTCCTCCTATAAATGTACATATGATTATTGAGCTAATATATGGAGTAGAGTATTGAGATGGAGCCATTTCTTGTTGTATTGTAATTATCTCATTGTTCTTCATAGCTTGTAGTTTTGTGTGTGTATTCCTAGTCTTTCCTTTGTGCAATTCACATCTCACATTTCTCCGGTGCACTCTTTGATTTAGTGAATCCTTGACATTCCGATAAGAATGCCTTAACATTACAATGGAGTAAAGGCTCCATGATTTAAATATTTTACCAAATTTCAAAATCACTAAGACATTAAGGGGGCAAGATGAAGATAGTCGGGATATCACCATAGGGTGTAATCCTTGAAACTCATGTCCCTAAAGGTTGAGCAAAAAAAAGTAAGAAATCAACTAAAGTAAAGAAATAAAGAAGGTGGTCCATGATTTGGCTGCATAAAATACTTCAAATGAGGACACGTGGTGGAATCGATGAGATTTGGGCCCCATGAGGTTAAGTTAAGTAAAATAACTAAGACAAAACATTTGAGAGTGTGAAGACTCTTGAGTGGTGCCACATGGTGCCAATAACATAAGCACGAAGACAAAAAAAGTTTGAAGAATTAACTAAGCCATGAGTTTGAGATAAAGGATGAATATGTGACGTGTTATAATTATTGACCCTAAGAATTAAGCAAAAATTGACCAAGGCAAATCTCGGGAAGCTTAAAGACCATGAAAGGAGGCATATGGCTCAAATTCGGGCCCCAAAATTCACAATATTGGCTAAGACTCAAGGACCAAGAAAATTAACATCATGCACGATCAATTACAATCACGTGTAAAAGAAAGACCAAACCGAGGAGACCCCATAAAATTGAAAGCCCGAGGGGAACTATTGTGTTATATTTGATAGCCTCTTGATTGTCATCCACATTCCAACTTGAGTTTGAGCCCATAAACAATACAAAGTAGATGTGTGGATTCAACCTTGGGTCATAATCATAGAAAAGGGTCATCAATGAGGATGAGACAAGTGGAAAAAGTGTCCCCAATCTTAAAATTAACAACCTCATGGATGTTAACCATGTAAAATGGTATAGGAAATTTCAAATGACCATAACTCTAAATCAAGTGAAATCGGTCTCATTGGAAAGCTACTAATGAGTACTTCTTGTTGGAGGTAATTTAAGGTTATCACCTACAATATTTTTGAGATAATTTGCAATCATAAATGTCGGTTGTAATTTCCCCCTTTGAATCAAATCATGGTGGTTAGTTTTGATATTTTCAAGCAAGCGTGTTTTTTTCCATCTAGGTAAACATCCCAAATTATGGCTTGAGGTGGTTTGAATTGATATGTTCAATTGATCATCTTTTCCAGAGATCCATGATCATTATAAAGGCATAAAGAAAATAAATGATATATTTCTTTATCTTATTCTCTTTCTTCATGTCTTTTCTCCTTTTATATAAATGCAACCATGTCTATTATAATAAAGATCCTCCCTTTTAATGCAATTTTTTTATGCCTTTTTGGGTTTATGAACATTTTAAATTTTACGATTCTATTTTTTAACTTGTGTGATAAACCTAGTGCATATTTCACTTATATAGTAGGTTGTACATCTTTTAAATCATCAATATGGTGTGTTATGTCTTTTATTTATCCTCCGAATCAATGAGATATTGTGTGTGTGTGTGTAATTTCATGGTTTTATTGCACTATTTCATTAATACATAGAGTGGGAGTCGTATTTAAATATAGGGTTAATTGTGGCTTGTATTTGCCCTTCGACACTATTTTTGTCCTCTTTCCTCTCACCTTAGTATAAGGAGAGTGATCCCTACTTTTGGTATATCAACACTTCTTTTCAATTGTTTTCTCTCGCCCTTTCCCCTTACATTTGTTAGCTTAGATTAGAGGTAGTATAGGCATTATGATAGTTTGGAGATAGGAAGTCAACATTATCCGGAGGTCTATCCCAAGGAGCAAAGGTCTCACACCTTGGGTAAATTCCCATTATTGCTCCTCATATTCCAAAATTCTCACTTAGTGCTCTCGGGTGCTTTATGACAATTTGAGTAGGCAAATTTTTTTGACACACCTAGTGGGATACTTTGTTTATATTTTGTTTTTAGCTCTCAAGTGTTCCATTATAAACAATTTATCCACCTTGGTGATTTAAATGAGATAATAGTTTTGGAATTCTCAATGGGACAAATGTGCATTCTTGTTAACTATTTGTAGCATTTGTAAACACAAAGATGCATGTTTTTCTAATTTACATATAATTTTTGGAGCATTTTTAGCTTATTTTGTTTTTGAACCATGATTTTTAGCACTTGGAGACTCCACGAATTCAAAGATCCATGTCTCTCATTTATGGACCATTTCCATCTATTCCCTTCCTTCTTTTAATATGGTTACACATTCACATACTATTTCACCCATTGGAACCCTTCTCCCCATCTTTATGCACCGCATCAATATTATCACCATCCCCTTACATTCACCCAAAGTTCCCCGATTATCGAGACATGTGAATAATTATGATGGATATACATATATACACTAGGTAAAATTAATGTATATGGATACCCTACTAACTATGATGGTTTTCAAGAGGAGTATGCACGTGATGAAGGTACTTTCATCCATAATATTGAGATTTAGTAGAAAATTAAAGTCATGAAGGCAAACATGAGGAGAGTGCAAGAGCTCGTTGCAATAATGAAATCCAAATAGTCCAAAGTCTAGAGGAAACATATCTATGGGTTAATCCCTTACCATGCTCATACAATACTTCCACTCAAACATTTGAAACATCGCAACACATTTAGCCTAGAATGCATTACTTTCCCCATTTCTTGGACTCCTGCGAGGTTTACCTTCCTCCCAATTAGTATAATATACCATCTCCGTCACTGGAATCCTTGCAACCTCATCATATAACTCATTCTTTCCCTCA
This sequence comes from Taxus wallichiana var. yunnanensis, assembly GCA_018340775.1. Classification (NCBI taxonomy): domain Eukaryota; kingdom Viridiplantae; phylum Streptophyta; class Pinopsida; order Cupressales; family Taxaceae; genus Taxus; species Taxus wallichiana. The sequence continues at coordinate 669,428,547 of CM031242.1, forward strand.
TCTTCTAGATCTATACAACTCTCCTCCCTGCAAACTCAATTCTATATCAGACTCCCTTATTCCTCTCCATTTGCAACAATATTCAACCCCTCCCCACCCTCACAAAAATTATTACCCAATCCTCGAGAGTTTCTTGAATAAGCCTCGGGAAGTCACAATGATTTTTAGGATTACACTTAACAATGTCCAACAGTATTTAAGCATGTATATGAACTTGTGATGATGGAAATGGATGTTTCTCATCCCTATAAACATGAGAAAGTGTCAATACATGTAGAGATGGTCTAAGGTGACAAATGTACCTATAGTATTTGAGGGAGTGGGTTAGAGAGTTTGAGATCAAAATATCTCTTCCTTGAAAGATAATTGGCAATTAACCCCTTGTAAGTACACAATTTTTTTGTTGATGTAAGATCCACCAATGAACATCAAGAAATAATTATTTCAAATTGGAGTGAATCTAAAATTTGGGATGAATTTATAACTCATCTCATTTAGGAGATTCCTATTGTAAAATTTGATTAACACAAGGTTCGATGATGAGAAGAATGAGCTCAAATTAGATAAGAAAGAAGTCTTTAGACCAATGATGATCAGTTAGAGACACAAGATAAGTAAAATATTTATGTCGTGTAATGAGATTACTTAGATAGATCTGATTATCAGTAGCAATATAACACCAAATAACACCAAAATATAGAGAAATGATCACAATATGAAAGTAGAATGACTTAGCCACTTCGAGGGGGAAACCTCCAAACCATATAATAAGACTCAAGTGCTCAATATCCTCATAATATCCTACTCTAAAACTCCTATATATACCATATTATGCTACCTAGAGCTCTAAGGTCGACCCATTAAGCATAAATAAATATGACATGACATGATAAAATATTATGTTAGCCATTGGTTGGCTATCCATATCCCAATATATGACCTAGGGTTAAGGGCGTAACATGCCCCTCCCCTTAAAAGAAACATTATCCCCAATGTTGACAATTTTTGGAGGCTTCTTCACACAAGTGTAGTCCTTAATGTTGATGATATATGGATGTTGGTGCAAGAAATATTCCTCCTCCTAAGTTGCCATTGCATTATTCGATTCTTCCACTTGATTAGATACTTAATAATTACTCTCCTCTTCACCTTCTTTATCTAAAGAATTTCCTCATGTTCCAAACCAATTTGGCCTTCTTTATCCAACACATGTAACTCTATCTGGGCTGAAACATTTTATGCAATGACATTCCAAAATCTAGAATTGTGTCAGGTATGTGAAAGGAAAACTCTCTTTGAGATGAGAGAGCTTCAATTCTATAAAAAAATTAATATTCTTACCATCCACTTGAACTTCCTTTATATAATTTTTTCGATGGGTGCACTCTTCAAAGCAAAAATATTGAAGCTTCCCTCTTTAGAGCCACACTATCTAAACTCTTATCCTCTATTTTTTCTTCAAATTGATCATCTTCCTCCTCCTCCTCCTCCTCCTCCTCCTCCCCCTCCTCTCGTGTCCCCCTCCCACTCGCCTCCTCCTCCTCCTCCCCACCTCCTCCCCCTCCTCCTCTCCCCCCTCCCCCACCTCCTCCTCCTCCTCCTCCTCATCTAGTTTGAGGGAAATTACCATGTCAAATTTGATAGCCTTCCTCCTCTCCTCCTCCCTCCTCCCTCCTCCTCCTCCTCTAGCCTAAGGAAACTACCGTGTCAAATTTGATAGGCACTGGTGGTCACCAACATCAGAAGCTTGAGCATGAGCCAAGTAACCATTACAAAGTGGACACGTGGCTTCAACCTTGGGTAGGAATCATTGAAAAAGGTCACTAATGAGGATGAAACAAGCGAGAAAAAGCATCCCGAGGTTAAAATTGATGGCCCAATGGCTGTTAATTGTGTAAAATGATATAGGAAGCTTAAAATGAACATAACGCGTTTTTATTTGCAACTCCAAATCAAACAAATCGGTCTCATTGGAAATATATTGAGGAGTATTTATTGTTGGAGGTGGTTTCAAGTCATTGTCTTCCATGTTTTTGAGATAAATTGTAATCATAAATTTACAATGTTGTTTCCTCGTTATGAATCAAATCATGCCGGTTAGTGTTGATATTTTCAATTAAGTAGGTTTTTTTCTAGTTATAAAATGTTCTAAAATATTCCTTAAGGAAACTTGATCATATATTTTTAATTGAGCATTTTTTAGAGATCTATGATCGTTGTGAAATGATAAACATGAGAAATGAGATGTTCTTCAACATATTCTTGATCACATTCTCTCTTTCTTCCCTTTCCCCTTCTCTCTTCTCCTATTATATAAATGTATCTATACATATATTGTAGTCAAGATCCTCCACTTTGATGAAAATTTACTCCTCCATTTTGGGATTTTGAGCATTCTAAAAGTTAAATCTCTATTTTTCAACTTGTGTGATGAACTGTTATCACTAAAATTGTGCACCTATGAAAGATCTACAAAGTTGAAGGACTTTGGATAATCTTAGCAACATAATGGGAATGTACCCAAGGTGTGGGACCTTGCTCCTTGAGACAAACCTCTAGATAAATCCAACTTCCTTACTTATATTACTCAAGTGTTTTCACTAATCTACTCCTATCTTGCAATGTTAAGGAAAAGGTGCATAAAAAAACTAAAAATGGACAAGAACTGGAGATACACCAAAGAAATAAGGATCACTCCCAACTAATATAATAATTATAGGGATAATATAAAGAAAAAATGGTAGATACAACCACAACTAACCCTACATTTTAATTAAACTCTTCACTCCTTGCATAGATGACAAAGTGACAATGAACCTTGCAAACACTATACACTGATAAAACATGTTCATGATAAAGAAGTAAGAGAGCGTTAACACAAAAGGAAGGGAAAATATGAGCTACAATCCCAAATATATTAAAATATAGGGTATACACATTTTTCATAACAAGATTCAATGTGTCCACACATCTACAAAGCCAAAATTAGAATTCTACAACTAAAAAATGTTCAAGAACTCAAATGGGTAGAGTAACTTCAAATTCAAGTAAGGATCCCTTCGGGAATAAATTCCATTACATTTATAGAAGGGGAGAAGGAAGAGATGATCAAAAGATGCTTCAAAATGTATCTTTTTCATGTTTATCATTTCCATTTTAGCCTTTTAAGGTTTGTCAAGGTGTGCAACTAAAATGAGTTTCCAAAGCAACCTCCTAACATATTAGGATCTCTCTTGTAGGTGTTAATGATGATCCATAACCAAGAATCACGAGTCTAGGAGATGTTTTCCAACAAACCCTAACAAAAACCCTCACGAGATGGTGAAACCAATTGGTTTCTTTGTCGTAAAAGGTACCTTCATCCACAAGCAAAGGAGCATATATTTATTCCAAAGATAAACTTTAAGGAGAATCAGCGGTTAATGATGAAATGAAGGAGATAAGATGAAGTTTATTTGTCATTTGTTGATTTAGCCTTGAATGCATTTATACCACTGTTAACCACTCATTTACATGTTTAATAACTTTTATAACGTTTTATAAACATTCGGGTGGGACCACAAGGTGACTAGTAAGCACGAAGCCTTTTAGAAGAGATCGAACTACTCATAAGTTTCGGGTAGTCACTTGATCAAGTTTTAGCAATTGATAAACTCTAAAGTTGTTTTCATGAATTTATATAATCTCTCCACCATTCTCTTTAAATTTAAGGTCCGAGTGTAGCTCTTTTCGAGACCTTTCTAATGATACCATGTGCATGTGAAATGGGGGTCTTAGTTGAAAGTTATCAAACAAAAACCAAAGCCATCGTTGTGTCATCACGACTTTGACGAGCTCAAACTTCCATTACGGAAATCCATGAAATTTAGGCTCATGAGGAACTTAGTCAATGAATCTATGGCTTCATGGATCCTTGCCAAATTTATGTTATCTTATGTGTCTCTCATTAGTGGCTTAAGGGCATGTTGAATGGTTGTGCAGGGAAAAAATATTTTGGGAGAGTCAATTTTACCAATTAGTGCTACTCGTCATTCTTCAGTGGCATGAAGAGGTAGGGGTCCTCGAGGTATGAATATGCATCAATGAGTGTCACCTATCCCTTCATATGCCATATATTGTAAATTAGTTTCATGCAAAGCTTAAGAGAAAGGTGTTAATAGTTGGGTTAAACCAAAATGAACTTAAAGACTAATCACCACAATGCGTCTCAATGTACAAATGTCTTACATTGTGACTTGTAAAAAAATAGAATTTTAATTCAAAGACTCGAGGAGTGCATGCTTTCGATGCTTTCCCTTTCCGGGCATCGGTGAAGTTGTCAAAGCTTTCGTGTCAAGTAGTTAATTCTTGAGCAACTTGAAGGAAGTGGGTAAGTTGATGGATTCCACATTACATCTTGGGACACTTGTCATGACTAGGGCCAAGCTAAGTTTGCAAATTTTAAGGCTCTCGGACATCTTCACTTTGTCGATTGATTCCACTTGTTATCATTTGACATTATGTACTCTTTGGGGACTTGAGGCAAGGTTTTAAGGTTTACGAGACATGTGAAGAGCGATTGATACCACTTGTCGGTCATCAAATTAAGGTGTTGAGTTTAATAAAAGTGGTTAAGTCTTGGTCATTAATTGATTGCCACGTGCCCCCTTTTGCTTCTATAAATTTTGATGGACAAGCTCTTTAAACAGTTAATTGATTTGAGCATATTTCATTCACCCAAAGGATAATACAAGCTAAATATAACTAAGTCCTTTTTTATCAAACATTTATGAACCTAGAGCTACCCTATACAAGTGAAATTGAAGAGTTTTGAGCACATGAGAGCTTTTAAAAGGCTTGATTAACACCTTCAAAATCCTTTAATTCCTTACAATTAAAATTAGTTGTCCAAAATAAAGTAGGGTTCTTGTTTTGATAACATAACCTAGTGCCTCTTTCACTTATGTAGTAGGTTTTTCATTTCTCAAAGCATTAAAATGATGTGTTGTACGCTTATAACTACCCTTTGAATCATGTTATTTCTCTCTTACCTTCCTCTTTTGTGTGATATATTGTGTATGGGTGTAATACGTGGTTTTAATGCACCGTGTCATTAATGCAAAAAGTGAGAGTCATATTTAAATGTAAGCTTAATTGTGGCTTGTATGTTCCCTTTGACATGTGTTTTTTCCTCTCTACTCTTGCCTCGATATGAGGAGAGTGATCCCCACTACCTAGTGCATCATCACTTATTTTTAGTTCCTTTCTCACTCTCCTTTCCCCGCATTTGTTAGCTTATATTAGAGATGATTTGTGAATTGAGATAGCTTAGAGATAAGAATTCAACTTTCTCGGAGGTCTATCCCAAGAGGGCAAGGTTCCACACCTGGGGACATTCCCACTTTGTCGTTGTTGAGATGCCAAAACTCTCATTTAGTTCTCTAGGGTATAATGCAACATTTTAGTAGCCAACATAACCATAAATTAATTAAACATGGTTAATATAATTAATTTAAATAGGATTGAATATACTTTATAGGAAAATGATTAATTTAGATAACAATAATTTACAATTGTACCACAAAAACTAGATTATTGTAAACATACTAGACCGATAAACTAATTAGAAATATAACCAGGTCCGAGAGGTGACTTAGATGACTCGGGTTAACCTTTGACCATTTCATTTGTGAATATAAAAGGATTGAAGAAATCTTAATGTACCCAGAGCTTACTCAACTATGCGGGGTAGGATCGTACAAAGCGAGGAGGACCGAATCTTACAAAAAACTATATTGTACCATTTTAGACATGTGAAGGACAAGATTTTGGTTTTCTTTGTGTTACTTCGTCATCACTTTGTCATACTTTGATATCTTTGACTTCATATATAATCCTGGATTTCACATTTGTACATGTAATACAAACCTAACATCTTGTAAGAACCTCAAGCACACATTACATTAAAAAGATGCATGTGATTGAGTCACAATGATCTTGATGGTCACCCCGTTTATGATTCATCGAGCACTACACTACATTTTAGATCCAATGTAGTTCTCCCAGTGCTTTGTGTAAGTGTGCATGTAACTAAAATGATTGACCTAAATTTTCCATCGTGCTTCCACATTGATAACATACTATGTTAGTTTTCTCCTGTAAAAACCCTTGTATGCAAATGTGCAAATAAAATTTATGCCCTCTTATCTTGTGATATGCGGTATAAATGTGGAAAATCTTGATTCCTTAACTCAATATGTGGTACTTAGATAAGTGTTTGCTAGATAATAGAGGTTTAGGGTGAAATTATTTATGTAGGGGACTCTTACTCTAAAATTCAAATCTTAGTGGCGTGCAAGGTGACGAAAAAACATAAGAACCGAAAGAGAAAAGAGTAATGAAGAGACCCAATGGGGTAGAAATGACCCAAAAGTCAAAGGGGTGAAGACCTTATGTCTTAGTATAAATTTTAGTATGGTCCTAACCAATTTTTACGGTCTTGGACCAAAGTCATCAAAAGTAAAACAAGTTACAAAGGCCAAAGATTTATTCAACACATCATAAAAACATAAGGAAAATTAAGTAAGTCACAAATTTGATGACAAATCAAGCTATGTAAAAGTGAAACAATAAGGACTTACGCCACTAGGACTTAGTTTCATCATTTGAAACTCTCATATATATTTTTTTCTCAAAAACATGATGTAATAATAATGTTGTACTAATTTTAGTGTCTACATTGGGCCCCCTTTATGTCAATGAACACAACTTACTATTTTAATGGAGAAGAAGAGTGTACTTGATAATCTTTGAAGCAAATAAAGTTATAAGGCTTGTTGATAAAGTAACCAAAGTGTGGTGAACAATGTGGACCATTGGTGTGACCCACATGGAGATAGGGATGAGTGTGTTGTAAGTGTAAGAGGGTGTAATAGACATAAAATGCGTATTCAATGATATGGAGGTTATAATTGGTATTCACGAAAAAGTTGGAGGTGATCAAATCCCCAACATGCATTTGATAACTAGGTGGGAATTAAGTGTATTAACACTAAGGGAATAACATCACAAAGATTTCTAGTCACCCCAAAATAGTGCTTCCCATTTTACGAGAGCACACCATTGTAAATAGATCTAGGTCCCAAAATTTTGAAAACCATGCACAATGAAAGATGTCTCATGCTCCCACTATGCATTATACATCTATACTATGGTAAGCGTAGTGTTGATAGTTTGTAAATTTGATATTTGTTTGCCCTTGTATTTGTGATAAATATAGTTGCATGTTCATTTGTAACTTAGTAACTTAATAACTTAGTATTCAATACATCTTTGTATCCAAAGTTGATCATTTGGTCATTAGTTCTACATATTAATTTGTACAGAGTAGGTGGTATTTTTAGCTAGCCCATATAGTTCCCCCTTTCAAAGAGAGGGATGATAGGAAATAAAATCACTTTATATGAAAGTAAGTGTTGGTATAAATTGAAATATGTGATCGGATATGAATAAAGTAATGAGAATAGTAGGTTGCGTATTTTGATGATGCACATAGAAGGTGTAGTGATGTTTTGTTGTCGTGGGTGTCAACAATAGAAGTAGAACTTAGGTAAAGGGATTGAATTAATAGAAAATGCAAAATAGAGAGTGTGTTTATTAGTAAGATATAATATTATTGACTTTTTGTAGAATGTACGAAATAGAAATTATGTTTATAAAGTAGAATAATATGAAATTTGAAACAAATAGTGAAGAATGAAGGGGGACTAGAACTACAAAGATTGTATGATAACAAACAAATAGGTGTAGAGTGTGTAAACAACATAGTAGAATAAAGAGGATCGTGGAATCCAAATAGAGGTAATGTAGAGAAAAGTTACATATTAGTGCAAAAAGGGGAACAACAATCCAGATGCCATAAACGACACAAAAATTAGATAAACATAGACAAAGATACGAGATGTAGAAGAGTGAGGCATTAAGTGGCTAGTTGATTTTGGTCGATTAGTGACTATAGGCCCAAGAGGCATTTTACTATAAATAGTAAGGTAGAAAATGAAGATAGTAATTTCATTTTTACCATGATTGATAAAGATAGGTGCTTTGAGAAAGATAGGATGCCACACACTATGACATATTATACTTACGATTTGACCGGTAGTAGACAAAATTCAATCACGAGATAGTCAAGAATTAGTAAGTGTTTACAATTTGTGATTTTAGTGAAATATAGTAATAGATTTAAGTGTTTTTATGAAATTGTCATGCTTGATGAATGTAATGTCAACAAAGTATATGGGATGAATGGTTTAATTTCAGCCAAAGAGGCATAATCGTATAATTTGGTATGGACTGACCCAAGTTTGTACATTTTGACCTAATCTATATGGTCCATACCTAATGTGTAGAAAACGAATGAGACTAACATGTTGTTGTGTAGTTAAGATTTTAGCATGTTCTTGATTATTATGGAGCATTGATTTAAGTAATACATGTTATGGTCGATTGGATGGTGATTGTAACACGATGCACATGCCAAAGAGTTTTGTGGAGGTCACCATATGGAGACCCTTTTACACTAGGATTAACCGAGAAGGCCTAAGATATATATTAGACAAGGCCAAACTACGACATGTAGCCAAATTGTGGGAAGTGCCCCAAATACGCACTTGATCACAACATTGTGCGCGAGTGGTGAAACCTAAACACTTGTTCATTTTGGCTCCCAAGGGGGAGATGACCATGAAATTGGAGAAGTGTATCATATTTTGAGACTACCTTCTATGGAGAGAGGGCAAGTGCTCCCCACAAATATTGCACATCGATGCATATGACACAAAGATTTTGGTTGGGGCTAGGTGACATTATGGAGCCAACTATTTGTCTTACTTCTATTATAAATGTTGGGATTCCATTATTACAAAAAATTATTAGAGTGTTAATAGCTTCTTTTATAATAGTTGATTGGGGTGGTGTGTCGATTTCATATAGGATGTGGTTGATTTACCGAGGCTATACAAGATAATGATATCAACTAGGCACGGGGTTGATGTATGCTAACCAACCTTTATAAAGACTTGTATAAATTCACCTTGGAGACACACAAAAGTGGCATAACGACAATGACCTTGTTATAAACATGGCCCTATGAGAAAATTGTAGTTCTGAGTTGATTGGAGGACTTAGGGTAGATTGACCCATCTAGAGATTTTTGTAGCAGTGTGGGTGATACATAGGAGGTGAGGCCTAAACACTATGTCTCACCGGGATTTATTAGATAGGTTGACCCTAGGCCGGGTTATATGGAGACCATACAAAGACTTTTAAGGTCGGGATGAGGATGTCAGTAGAGCTACGGTAAGTATATTTATTTTTCATATGTTATTATTTATTCTAAATATTACAATAAAATGAATTTATTATGTTTATGCAGAAGCAAGTTGTAAAAATATGGTTATTGTATAGATAATGCTTATGTATCTATTTCCTTACACTAAATGACATAAACATGATAAGCTAAAACATCACCATGTCTTCATGAGGATTCTATAGACCGATACTAACAAGGATATGAACAAAATGACATAAATAACTATTTTAGCCTATCATCTACAAACTTTATTTGTAAACAACTTTGTATGCACAAACCTGTACTTATAGATAACTTGAGCATTATCCCACATTAGCTCAAAGGATTAAACCTCAAAATTTTATGTCTCATTCTTTTTAGGTTATAATGTCCAAGCAAGGATGATTTTTCGTGTTGCAAGTTATATCTTGTGGGGTCCTCAAGACTCGGTTATCAAATAGTGAGCGAATGACACATAACATTATCTCGTTTCCTTAAGGAGAACAAAAGCAAGAATGCAAGGAAAATCAAGGAAAGACAATACATAATGGCTTTATGAAACAATATCATATCATATGACACGATCTCATTCCATGAATATATTTAAGAAACAAGAGCATATACAAACCAAGAAAGCACTTTGGTCAATGAGGCAAGTACATGAGGTGATGACCCATGGTAGTCTCTCACTTTATGGAGGTAAATTATAAAAATAATAAACCCCGTAAATCACATATAATGGTTGTATGAAAGTATACAAGATTTTTAATTGTCAATATTTGATCCTATTGATATTGACTCTTCTTAGTATATGAGAATTCATCCCTAAGTAAAGATTTATGTTAGGTGTTAAAACACATCACAAAACAAACAAGAAAACAAATCCTTTGTAGTTATTGCATGATATGCTCAAAATTCGTCAAGTAGATATATTGGCCTTCCACCTTTTGAATGTGTTTCCAAAGAACTTTGAATGGGTGAATCATACTTATAGATAACTTGGGCATTATCCCACCTTGGGTTGGAGGATTAAATTTCGAGGTCTTGTATCTCTTATTCTTCTATGTTCTAATGTCTAAGTATAAATGTTTTATTTTACTCAAGTTATATATTTGTAGGTCCTTGAGATTTTGTGGTCAAATAGTGAGCTAAAGGCAAATGGTATCATTGACTACATGAAGTAAAACAAAAGCAAAAACATGAAATAAATTGAGGCAAGAAAAAACCAAACACCTTCACGAAACAAGATCATGCCGCATGGCGGGATCTTGTGACATCAAGAATATTAAGAAACATAAGAACATTAACATAAAGAAAGCCCAGTTCTTCGAGGTGAGTCCATAAGCTAATGACCTGTGGTCGTCTCTTGCTTCACAGAGGTAAATAAAAATAATATGCCCCATTGACGATTGTATAAATGCAAAAAAAAAAAAAAATCAACTATAAAATACAATGCAAGTTTCGTGAGATCGTATGGGATGAAACGAAAAAAATTAACCTATTTAATTATGTCGACATACATTTTACAATGGTAATAGAGAGCGCAGTGATGGCTATTATGTCTATGAGTTGTTAACAATTAATTCTTGACCTTAAATTTACTATCCATTTGATTGTTACATGAGAATCTCAACTTTCAATTTGACGCCTTATTGTTGAAGTAGTCAATTTTTGAAGTCTTTAAATTGATTTGACCCCAACAAAATAATACATCTAAATTGATACCATTTATCACAACAAATAAGAAATTTGTTGTAAAAAAGGAATTATATAACATATACAAAATAAGCACCTGCTATATCTAGAGCGTTCGCTCAAAGTTTAAGAGTACAAACAAAATCGCTCCCCCAAAACAAAAACCTTCGCTACATAAAATTTCTGCATTGTAATCCATCCTCACTGCATTTTCATACATTCTTCCATTTCCATAATAAATTTAAGGGTTTCCGTGCTCTCCTCGGCACCATGAGCAAATCAGGGCAGCCCCCAGATCTAAAGAAGTGAGCATTTTTGCTTACATCTGTTCGACCATAACTGTGTTTTCTTACTTTGTGAGAGTAACGTAATTTTTTAAATAGTATTGTTTTGATTAATTTTCACATACTTGGACTGGCTTCAGAGGATTCATACCGGTTTTAGGATAATGTAACTTTGATAGGTAAATACTTGTATTGATGGAATCTGGGTCTAGGGTTTAAGGATTAATGGTTATGTCCTAGGATTTTAGAATCTAGTTTTTAAGCCTCAGGGTTTCAGAGTCTAGGGTTTTATAGCCAGGGCTATAAGCCTCCAATTACAGGGACTAAGGTTTTAGGTCATCGATGGGCGTCATTTTGTGTTATTTCTGGAATGCAAACTTACTTGGGTATTGTTTGGTTTTCAGGTACATGGACAAGAAGCTTAACAGTGAGTTCTCATTACTCTAGTCCCTGGTTTTGTATTATGAATTAGTTAAAAGAAAATCAAATTATTTTGTTTATGAATTCGTTAAATAAAACCTAGTTATTTAGTTATGAATTCGTTAAAGTGCTTATAAATCTTTAACAAACTGTATTTTAGTTTAGTAACCTTGTTGGAAATTAATTTCTGTCCTCTTGTATGCATTTTGAAGTTATATGGAATGGTGTGTTAGGGGCAGTACCGTGCACTTAATTGAATGGGGCTTGTGGGGCATTGGTTTGATTATTTCGTTGTTATATGGCAATGGGTGGTTTACTTGAAAAGTGTTTGATTTTGCGACTTTGAAAATAACCTCAGGTAGATAGAACTACGACGATGCATTGTATGTTTTGGTTGTAAGTTTGGTTTTTTCAGAGTTATAATGATAATGTTCTTCTGTAATCAGCTTTTTCAAAATGTCATGTCCAATGATTCAGATCCCTGTACTGGGTTTATTTTCAGGGGATAAGAATGATGCTGATGCTGTTTCAAGCATGCTGGATGGGCCCTATTTTATGTTTTTTAAGCTTTTATGTTAGGTTTATTGCTTAGTGGGTCAGCTCTAGATTTCCTAGTAGTAAGGCCGCTGATTTTATTGATCAGAGTACTGTCCCTTTATCCTCTTTTCCTAGATTTAGCAATAGTTGTGCCAAGGATGCAATACATAAGAGTAGTCTAGATTACACAATAGTAGGGCCTTTGATTTAATTAATGAGAGATCTGTCACTTTGACGCAGACCCGAATGGGGTGGACCCAAATTACTGGAGAACCTAATCAAAACCACAACCATAGATTCAAACACATATCTCTTTATTGATTTTTCAATAACAAGTTACAAAGATTCATGCACAAAATGACTGTCACTCACTGGCCTTAACAGGTTCATTACACATTACATGAAGAAGAATATCCCTCCCTTAGCCCCTCTGGACTGGAATAAAATCCCAAACCTAACTCCCTTTCAATGATATTTCAATTTTTCCCATTGATTGTCTCTCAACATCTTTGCTTGCCAGAAAATAGCTCCCTCCAAGAATTAGAGCTTAACTGACATTTTGTGATCTTCTGAAATCTCTTTTAATCTAGACTGCCCTGAAACGTCCCAGTCCCTCCTGTACCAGGCCTGGTACGGGTACGGGTACATACCTGGTACGTTATGGGTATGTACCTGCAGGTCCCGGTTACGTACTCCGCAGCGTACCCACTCTAAAAAACGTCTTTTGTGACTTTGTTTTTGCAGGCAATACAACTGACATGTTGTGTTTGAAGAAAAAATAACATATGATTCCAATTAGCGGGCAATACAACTGACACCAGATTGGTTATGGCTGAGGCTGACACAGATTGCTTATGCTACCAAAGAAACTGCTGTACATACACATCGGCATTGAGATGCCCCCACAAACAAATTTGGGGCTGCACAAAACAACCCATAGGATATTATGCCAAAAGGGGGGATTCTAGAAAAACCATTCCCACTAAACAACGAGAAACAAAAACTAGTTTGTGAAGAATCGTGTAAGCACACAACTTATTGTGTTATCTCTTTTCGCTCTGTTTGCACGTCCACCATCTGCTTGTCCTGCTGCTCGGTTAACTCCTCAATAGTCAATACAAACTCAAGTCTCAATTCTCAAAGTATTTGAAATCTGTTTTCATGTTCTATGAATGATTGTATGAGTATTAAATTTCAATAAGAATGCAAATGCTTCTTTAAATTTATTATATATATATATATATATATATATAAAATAAATGTACCCAACAGTGTACCGTACCGAAGTTTTTAAAATTTTGCTGTATCAGCGTACCGTACCTGTATCCGTACCCGTACTGAAACAGTCTAGCTTTTAATCTTTTAAGAGCCTTAGAAATGCTCAAAAGAAAAAAACAGACCGTTCTTGGTTGTTGACTTGGATTTTACAAATCATGTGGGTGAAACTGTCACTTTATGCAGTTTGGTGGTTGCGAAACCACCACTCAAGCTTGTGAAACTGTTGGGGTGGTTGCGTAACTGCCGCTGCCCAGATTGGCGGTTTTGACTGTGCATGGTCTGCCAACTTGTGGAGGCCATAACTTTTGCATACAGACTCAAAATGAGGGCTTTTCTTTTGAAATTGCATGACTTTTCAAGGGAAATCCAAATCTGCAATAAATTTCAGGTTTAGGGAAGTTCTTGATGCACTTTTCGCCTCTGCCCCACAACTTATCCATTTTATCCTTTCAATGGGTACAACTGCTTGCTAGGCGCTTGCGATTGTTGAGAAACTCAACCAATTCTCTTGGAACCCAATTAGATGTCAAAAATTAATGTTTGTTGATGTGCTTACCATTCTTGAAGTGTTGGAATGTTGATTCTTCCAACAGATCAACTTCACCATGTCAAAACAACAAAAGGACCAACTAGACCATGCAAACGCCTATTTTTTAAATCGATGCAAGATTGCTGTATTCCTTGGATGCTCCTGCATCAGATATCCAAGGTAATTTTTTTGACCTCTTAATCACAAAGGTAGGGTGAGTGATTGAACCACTCTTTTGATCAATTTGCATGACCATGGTGTCCCCTTCCACCTTGTTAGGTACCATTGAATTATGTTCTTTTCTTTTTCCTTTTCTGGCAATATTCTGGTTCATAAACCTTCTTGCTCAACATATCTCTACTCACCTTTCTATTTACCTTACTCTTTTCTTAGAGTTTGTGACTCCGTCCACCTCCTTCTAGATACTCTCATAATCTTCCATCCTCTTGTGGGCTTTGACCCACCACTATTCGACCACCACCACCAAGTGTATTCAACATCATCATTTGTCAAGTCTCCATGGGCTTTGAACCGACCACCGCTTGCTCCAACAGAAGCATGTAATTCATGCTCTATCTGAAACCATCTCCTCTTCACTTCTCTCACGGATTTCGTGTGAAGGAATCCATCATATGCACTCTTGATCATACCTACAACCATATAACATGCTTGGACTCCAAAGACCCACTCAAGTGAGCTCTTCTTCCCAGCATTCTCCTCTTTTTAAATGCATTCACTCATACCTGCAACAAATTAGCTAACCAAGCATGTAGAGATCCAAGAATTCGCATAGGAATTTGCCTATATAACACCACCATTGTTGTAGCATCACTTTTTACCAACTCATTTTCAGCTGCAACTCGTCTTTGCATGATCTCCATCTCATGAGAATTTAGCATTCTCACATGCATCTTCTCCAATACTATCTCTTCTGCAACACTAATCCCCTCTTCTTTACTCAATGTTTCCTTCAATTCAACATCACATCCTTCTCTTCCATCTTCATGTCCTCTAAGAGACATGCTTCAGCTATAATGTCACCCTCTTCCACACATGCTTTGGTTGATAACAACATCAGCTCCTCCATCTTGTTATCTTCTTCTTTCTTCATCTTCTTAGGCATCACAAGCATGCCATGTTCAAAGATGCTTGCACTCTCCTTGTTTATAGCAACACAATATAGCTTTCGACTCAAAAGAACCTCTTTTCAAATCCTATATGGGCTGCTCCCACACATTCACCGCCATGTTCTTCCATAATTCTTTTTGATGGAAACATATCCACCATCTCTATCTCCTTATTTGCCTCTATGTCCCATGAGTGACGTTCTTCATCTTCTCTCATCTCTCCTTCATATGTCTCTAATGCTTGTAGAAACATCTTTTGTCCTCTTCCTTTGACATCTTCATTGCTGTACCTGCATTGTTGATCAAACATATTAAGGGACTCAAAAGTTTCCACAAGCACTTCTTCCTGCTTGTCTTCATTGCTCACATTCTCCTCTAAGATTTCATTCTCAAAATGGACTCTGAAATGCCCATTCTCGACTGCCTCCATAGCCGTCCCCTCTTCATTCACTTATGTGGGCTGCTCCCACATCTCCATCTTCTTGTGCAACCTTCACGGTTAGAGTGCATCTTCTTTCATTCTTTACTTTGTTTTCTTCTTGTTCATAGGTATGGTCTTTAACCATACTCACCCCATGTGCATACATTTGCACTTCAGCTACTTGAACTTCTTGGCTGTCCAATTACTCCACCTTTATTGTTTCTGTCATGGAAACACACATCTTTCCTTGGTTGTCCTCAACCCTTCTTCCCTGCAAAATGGAAAATTTAGAAGTATTTTCCTTCCCCTCCAATGAAATTTCTACATTTCCCACTTACGGAGTACCAACAACACTTTCCCATCATCTAGTAATGTGTCTGCTTCTTACGGTGAACAAGCTATCACCTCCATGTCCTCTATGGATTGCTCACATACTTCCTTCTCTTGGCTGTTTTTGAATTTAGTCTTGGGCTTCTCACATGGAAACCTCCCTCTCTCCCTATTGTCTATCAAGACAATCTTCTCTTCACCATTCGAAAGAATCTCTTTGACTTCTTTCGCACCCTTACCAATTTTCAAAATAGCTTTGAGCTGCTCACATGACAACTTCCCTCTCTTTTTATCTCTCAATAAAATCTTCTTTTCATTGTGCTCAGGCCGCAAGACTTGAAGCTTCTTCAACCACTCTGCTTGCATTTTAGGGAGCACAACATTACCCATCAGGTTGGGGACTAAATGCTCCCATCTCTCTATCTTCTTCTTTCACTTTTCTTGTCTTTTTTCTCGGAGAACTCTGCAATACACAGCTGCAACTTCACACAATCTAGTGCTTACAAATTCAACTCTTATGGGTTCTTCAATACTCCTCTTGAAACAACACTCTAGATCTAATACCCGTCTTATGAACTTTTCAAGAAACTCTTTACCACAAAACAAAAGTATGGTGCTAGTGGGTGTACATGTCTTTGTACTAAGACCTTTGCTGGTCTCTTTTCTTTACTCGCTGGTCTTCTCTTCAAGACATCCAACTTTGCTTCAAGGGATCTCAACATCTTCTCCATTTCTTCTTCATCTTCATTCATATCTGCAACAAATTCTCCACATTGTGCAGTCTCCATTGTATCCAATCTGACTTGGATTTCCTTCAGCATCTCTGTCAAATCTTTCACTCTATGTGCTCTTCCTCTTCCAAGAGGTATTCCTCTACGTGCCATATCATCTCACCAAACAGGTTTCCTTTCACAACCTACAACTAACAAGCATGCTTCTCTTTCACGACATGCATACAGACTCAACAAGAGCCTCACACCATACCCAACAAGGCAATCTTTGCTTTGATACCAATTTACGAACGGGAATAGTGTGACCCAAATTAATGGCAAACTTGATCCCACAACTAAGACTCAGACTGACTCTTAAGTGGGCAAACACATACTCAAGAGCACAACCATAGATTCAAACACATCTCTGTATTGATTTCAATAACAAGTTATAGAGATTCATGCACAAAATCACTCTCACACTTGCTGGCCATAACAAGCTTATTATGACATTACACGAAGAAGAAAATCCCTCTATTATTCTCTTTGGACTGGAATCAAATCCCAAGCCCAACTCTTTCTGAACGAATTCCCTATTTTGCCCATTGATTGTCTCTCAGCTGCTTTGCTTGCCAAAATAGAACTCCCTTTAAGAATTGAACTTAACTAACATTTCTTGACCTTTTGGAATCTCTTGCCACCCCCCAAGAGCCTTATAAAGCTCAAAAGAAGAAAACATACCATTCTGGGCCATTAACTTGACTTTTGCAATTCTTGCGGGTGAAACTGCTGCTTTATGCAGTCTAGCAGTTGTGACACTGTCACTCAAGTTAGCAAAACTGCCAGGATGATTGCGTAATTGCCACTTGAATTTGCAAAACTGCCACTATGTGCAGAGCGGTGGCTTTGACACTGGGCATAGTCTACCAACTTCCAAAGGCCATAACTTTTGCATGCGGACTCAAAATGAGGTGCGTTTTTGAAATTGCATAACTTTTCAAGGGGAATCCAAATATGCAATAAATTTCAGTTTTAAGGAAGCTCTTTATGCACTTTTTGCGTCTGCCCCACAACTTATCCATTTTAGCCTTTCAATGGACACAACTACTTGCTAGATTCTTGTCATTGTTGAGAAACTCAATCAATTCTCTTGGAACCCAATTAGATGTCAGAAACTGATGTTCTTTGATGTACTTACACTCTTGAAGTGTTGGAATATTGATTCTTCCCACAGATCAACTTCATTATGTCAAAACAACAAAAGGACCAATTAGTCCACACAAACGCAGCTATTGTTTGTTTTGATCAATGCGAGATTGCTGTACTCTTTGGATGCTCCTGCATCACCCTTTATCCTCTTGTCCTAGATTTACCACAAGTTGTGCCGAGGATGGAATACATAAGAGTTGTCACTCTATCATCCTAAGCTGCTGAGTTTTCCTATTCGCTGCATGCATTTTCTCTGCTATTCTTGAGAGTTGTGGCTTTATTGTCAAAAGCTTTTGTTCAATTGAAAAAATCCACGCATGCATTTTGTTTTTTGTAACAGTAACTGTGTCATCAATTTTTTGGAGGTTATGGTGTTGCTGTTTGTCAGCATTTTGTTATAGTATGACAAGATCCATGTGTAGTGCATCAGAAATGATCAACTTGCAAGCTATTCTGACCAAGTTCTCCTTTCTGGGCATTGTCCATTTGGTTTTTAATACAGTTGAAATGACTGAATGGAGTCTAGAACCATTGCCATTGGTGGGAATGCCCGACTGTAAAGTACTAGGCAGATCATTTTCTCTTAAGTCTTTTCAGGCTAAGATATTGATATGGCAGAAAAGAGGGCACGATATGGATATGCAATGGATATGGCTTCATATATCTAGGATACGGCTCAGTTTGGATGGTTAAGGCCGTATTTTGGGCGTATCCAAGGAAAATAACAATTTTTAATTTTTTTCTAATTTTTTTCTACATGAAAACTCTGATACCGATATGGCAGGGTGAGGGGGCCTGAAACCGGTGCAATTTAAACGCATCGGTGCGGGTATGGGCCGGATACGGGGTGGGAGCGCGGAAGATACAGCAGGGTCTTTTGCTGTCAATATTTGAAGCCATACGTATATCTTTTCAACCGGAATCTTATTACTCCAAGGAATACGTGGAAGCTAAGTTAAATGTTTTTTAGTTTATTTTGTTTTATACTCTTTTAGTTTATTTTGTTTTATATTCTTTTGTTTTTTAGTTTATTTTGTTTTATATTCTTTTGCTTTTTTAGTTTATTTTATTTTTTATTCTTTTTATTATTCCGTTAAATGTTGTATCCTTTTTAATTATAATTCTTCTATGTTATTTTTTATTTTTGTTTTATTTATCTTTTTATAAATTTTTATGTTATTTTTAATTGAATTTATTTTAATAATTTTTATTTAATATTTAACTTCTTAATTTTTTAACATGAATATTAATTTATTTAAATTGAAATATTATTTATTAATTTTAAATATATATATGAATCGAATTTAATCTAATATATTTTAATCACAACGTTTGACGTTATTATATTTATAACATTTACTAATTAAATATTTAGCTTATAATTTATAATTTATCTACTTATCTTGTCTTTCATATGCATAATACGTAGTTAATAACTTAATTCCTATGTTCCACTTCCAACAAGTTTCGGGATGGATTTTTTTAGGCCTTTTTTAGGGGATGGCAAGGGACGACTATTAAAAAATAAGGGAAAATTTAAAAATATAGGAAATTTCAAATATTCATATGATAACATTGCTAAAGCATTCATCACACACATTATAGAACCTTAATACATAAAATTAGAGTTGAATTGAGATTTCACATAAGATTTAACCTTAAAAATATAGGAAATTTCAAATATTCATATGATAAGTATAACACATTGATAAACTTAAACTTAAAGCATTCAATTTGTCTGATGTACCTTGTTTATGCTTTTTGGTTTGCCGCCATTTTTACCAATATGTATTTTTGATTTGTTTTTAAGAATGTCTCTGCACCTATGCAAATCATATTCCTTTTGAAATGCTCGCTGAAGGGTCTAATGCAGCATTCTTATTGAAATTCCCACTGTAAAGTTGCCACTCAGAAACAGTGTTGACATTGTACTAAGTTTTTTCTGTGTTATGAAACTCTGTTAGAGCCTTTGGGTCCAAAAACAGTGCTCAAATTGGCAACTTTTTCCGCTTTTTATGTCAGAATATATTACAGTAGCTGAATTTGGCTTGAATCAATGGTAATTTTTTAATACCATGTGTTTGTTCAATAAATTATCTTTAGAATTTGAAATTTATAAACTAAAAACTGTTGAATATGTGTGTTCATTGCGAACAGTAAACATTCTATTGAATTCTGGTTTACTATATTGAATAGTTTCTCTTTTGCTAATTCAAATAAAGATCTTGTTTGAGGAAAGTCACGACTGTTCAAAATATCAGTCTGAGGAAACAAAACCGGCTGGAACTAAATATCATTACGGATGTAATGCAAAACTATACTTAACCGTGCCTATACTGACCCTGAGATATACGCAAGGATCTATGGATAGTTCTAAAATGGATGAAGTAGATCTAGAGAATAGAAGCTACGGATGAACTAAATGAGCTTCTTTTTTTGTTTTGATGTTTGTTTTAGGTTTAGGGCACTTAGAAATGAAAGTGGGGGTCCTTGTGGGCCCCCACATTGCTTTAATTTTTATTAAAATTGTGTTTTAAAAAAAAGTTTTTTTGAGGCCGTCCCTGCCGTTTCCTGTGGATTTTTTCAAGTCCTTCGGATGTTTCCGAAATTTTCCAGACTTTGGGGACGGCGGGGGGACATTTCCTACCTGTCCCCGAGGTTCGAAATGTCCTGCACGGGACAAGCTGAAAAACCCAGGGGACACGTCCCTGTGGAACATAGCTTAATTTTTATTTAGAAGGATAAAATTTATATATTTTTAATACTGCCGTATCCAATGCTGTATCTGGGGTCAAATTTTTGCCGTATCTGCGTATCGGATACTCCGTACCCGCACCCGTATCCAAAATGTATCGGCTTCTTAGCATGAAAACATAAAATGACCAATTTAAAAAAACACTATAAAACCCCAAAAAATCAGCAGGGTCTGAATCTTCATGTGATCATCCTATCCATCTTGGGAACAAATCTGACCAAGAGGGAACAAGCCCAATCGGCCCAAGTACTTTTTGTCTGAACACTTACAGGCAGATATGCAATTCTGGACAAGGAATGATTGTGAGAGTAAATCTAAATCCCAGCACTTCAAGTTTTGTGCTACTATAAAACCAGAAAATAAGGTCAGTAGCTCTTGATGTACATGCATCTTCTGTTTTGCATTCTCTTATAAACAAATTAAACCAATTTTTGATGCAATAATAAAATTTAATACATATTCATGACATTTGTGACATCTCATTTGGCATTCGGTTTGCATCACGTAGATTATCAGTAGTGTTTTGTGGTTATTTTGTTTTTGATATGCATACTATGTGGTTAATTCCTATTTATTAGGCTAGAATTTATATTTTTAATTTTTTATATATTTTGGTACTGATGTATATCCTGGGGGCGCGTTTTGGATTCTTTTTATCTGTACCCATATCCGAAATGTATCGGCTACTTAGTTTTCAGATATAGACATCTGCGGTTGTGCTAGTTTTATTTTAATTTTTAATTTTTTTTTGTTTTGATGGTGTGTAAGAAGTTTTCTTGTTTTAATTTTTTTTTGTTTTCCATACCTGTAAATTGAAATTTGATCCGACTCTTGGTCTGTATCTTTCTGTGTTTTTTATTGATAAGAACGCTTGAGCCAAGCCTCCAAAGTCTTGGGTATTGTTTGCCAATCTAATCACACAATTACAAATCACTGTTTGAACAGCAATGATGTATATAAAAATGGTACTCTTTTTTGGGTGTCCAGATGCAATAATTATTCAAGTTCCAGCATTTTCTCAGCCATCCTACTTCACAAATAAAAATTTCATGCCCACTTTGTCCTATTCAAATACAACTTGTAGCTACTGGATGCTTGTCTGCCAAATGCTTTCTAATAGCTGTCATAGTCATCCTACTATATAGCACGGAATGACAAAAAGAATTCATGGTCACCTTTTACCTGTCTCATTTCGCCAAAATAGTATTTGTAGCTACTTATTTTGTGTTGTCAACACTATCTACTTGCTTTCAATTCACGAATTTTTCAATCATTGAGTTTTATAGCTTGGAATGATCTAAACATTTGTAGGTCATTTTGTCCTATCAGCACATTTTTTTCTGGCTACTTGTGTTGACCTGTCAACACTATCCCTTGGCTTTTGTTTCTTTTAAGAGAGGAAGATGTAGTAATTTTAAATGGTGCTATTTCCAGACGAGTAGTGACTCTCTTGAATGTGGATAATTAGTATTGTCATTTTTAGGAGACTTTATTGGCTTATGAAATAAGCATCACACGTTTGGTCCTACTGCCACAAAACAGTGACTGATTTGTTTAATGTGCACCATACCTATTTATAATATCATTTATGATCATTTGAACCTTATTTCTGTCACAGGATAGTTTTTCAAAATATGCCAAATACTAGATGATGTGTTTGTCTCTTCGAAAATTTGCATTTGTTAATCACTGTGTCACAGGGTTTGCCGGATTTCAAGGAAAAAGTTCGAAATCCGGCGAACTTCAAAGCTGTCTTACAAAATCGCGATTATTCGGCCATATTCGGAAAAAAAAACTAGAAGTCGTAAAAAAAAGACCCGTCAAACTCTGCCCGTCCTGTGCAAGATTCTGAACCTTAAACTCTGCCCGTCAAGTCCCTGCGATGAGATTCTGAACCTTTCCACCAATGTTTAACGTGGCCTGCGAGTAGAGTGGCGGTATCAAGGGCACACGAGTTTATAATAACTTTATATTGATACGAATGCCATAAAAGATAGGTAGTAGTATTTACGGTTAGGTTTTTTAAAATCTCTTTTTTTGGTTTTAAGTTTTACTTTTTTTAACTTTTTAACTTTTCTTTTTTTAGTTAAATGTATGGTTACTCGAACTCGAACACGAACACGAACCTTGTGACATAGTATATAAGTGTGTTATAATTAAAATTTACATATTATAATGTATTTAAATTTGTAATAATATTATTCTATTTATTAATTATATTTAAATATTTAATTATATTAAAAAATTTGCAAATTATAGTAGTCGAATTTAATCACGATTTTTTTGCGAATTTTATCATTGCCGAACTTAATCCGAATTTAATCCTCGCCGAACACGAACATGAACCTGGTGACTTAGGTTAATCATACAAGACAGCCATGCAATGTTACTCAAACTTGATATTGCTAAGGCCTTGATTAGAGAAATTTGAATTTTATGATCTAAATATTGTGAGGGATTTCGCTTGAAAATGAATAGATAGGAGGATTTATCATTTTGTTTTTACAATCACGTTTTCAGTGTCAGCAAATGGTTTTCCCACATCTTCTTGGTTCATTTTGATAGTTGAGACAAGGAGATCCTGTGTTACCATACCTATTTGTTGTAAGACATAAGATTTAGTAAGAGAATTGGAAGAAGCTAAATGAAAGCATCAGTTTTTCCAGACTTAAAAGTAACAACTTCACTAGAGGCCCATTCTCATCTGCATTTTGTAGAAAATGATTTACTTTTAGCATTATTACTATCTTTTGTTAAAGATTACTTACCCAATACGGCTTTTTCTTGGCAAAAGCCAACACTCAAGTGGTATAAACTATAATACTGTCTACACTTAACGGATGTGTTCTCATCTGCATTTTGTTGAATATAATTTACTTTTAGCATTATTACTATTTTTCTTAAAGATTACTTGAGGAATGGCTAAAAGCTTTAGTGGTAAAATAATGCCTACACGAAGGAAATTTCCTATGCCCTTGGCCTAGTGGATGTCTAAGGAAATTTCCTATGCCCTTTGACTTAGTCATTCAATAATTACTATATTTCATATTAGGAGTGGACGACCTAATTGGAGTATGGAGCCCCCATAACCTAACTAGGCCAAAAATAGTCAACTTCAGAAGATTTGTTCTCTTTCAAATTTTCTCATTCAGACAATTCTTGCATCATCAAAAAGAGATATTTGATAGCTTTCTAGAAGGTGGTCACACTAAAATTTTACAGCAATATTGAGGAAGTTGTGGCCACCCAAATTTGGCCTTCAAAACTGCAGGTCTTATCATTTTTTTAAGGTGTGACCCTATCAAAATACTCATATCTTTCATTTTGGATCTAAGGTAGTCAAGTAGATCTAGTCACTTGCCCATCATGTTGGGCTCTTTTACTAGAGGCAGGGGCAAAAGTCAAGCCACACTAGGGAAACCACCTTCAAATAATGCTTTGGGGTCAAAAGTTGTGATGGGATCAACTTGAAGTGAGGATGGTGGAAATGTTTACCAAGGAACAAGACAAAATGGCTTCATAGGCAGATTTAGCATGGCTTGAATCAAACCTAGTTGTGTGGGCTACCATGGTAAAATTAACTGTTAAAATGACAATGCTTATATAGCATATTAAACAGTTATACGGTTGTTAACTGTGCAACCAATTGTAACTACCTCTTACAATAAATACACTCTGCCTGTGCGTCATTTAGACAGTGCAGTTTTTGCCTTCTGTATTCTTTCTTCTCTTTGCATATTCCAACATTGGTATCAGAGCCCCAAAGGTTGTAGTTCGAGGAAGCCTTCAAGAGGCACAAACAACAAACTCGAGGAAGCCCTAACAAGGCACGAGTTTGGCAAAACGGTTTGAGGGCATCGTGGTTCGCTGGAGGAAATACCACAGTCACAAATCGTGTGAAAACGCACCAGTTTGCTGTGGATTGCTGTGTGGGTTCCTGTTTCTGGAGACACAGTCAAGAATTGTGGGCAACGTTGGGAACGAGGGCAAACGAGAAGAAAAACGTGACCAGTTGAAAAAAAAACGAGGGCACATTAATCGTGGTCCCGTTGCTGCCAAAAATCGTGGAGGGAGAAAAACGAGGGCACAGTGCATAAACTCGTGAAGGGCAATATAAACGTGAAGGGCAGAATCACAAAGGTGGCAAAAGATTTTATAAAGTGTTATAATTTTTTACCTACCTGCCACGTATTTGCATTTTCCTACAGCCACGCATATTATTCATTCATTTAATATTTTTGGCTGGAAAAGAATATTTTATTAAGTGTGGGGCAAACTTTTATTTTATTATTTTCAGTTACTTTGGAATAATAAAATGGCAAATATATCACACTTGACGTTGCCGGAGACAAAAATTAACAGGCTCTAATTTTAATGTATGGAGTCATAAGATTTTAATAGTCGTGGAGTTTCGTGATTGTGATAAAATAATCAAGGGTGATGAAAGTCGACCAGCGACGAACTTCGAGGATTAATACAAACGTCATAAGGAAGCGTTATTGCTTCTCAAGTTATCGGTGTCGGATGATTTGATATCGGAAGTGCGGAATGCCTTATGTGGCAAGCACGTTGTGGACCAGTCTGAGGGATAAATATCAGACGTCAGAGAAGAGTCGGGTTTTATACCTGAAAAATATGCTCTTTTCCGTGAAGTTACAAGAAGGTGGATTGCTGTTTGAGCACCTACTTCGGATGAAAAATCTCCGAGACCAGTTATCTTCCATCAATAAAAAGGTGGACGATGATGATATGGTGGCTCTGGTTTTGAACAGCTTACCTTCTTCGTATGAGTCATTTGTGGAGGCACTCCATTTAATGGCTGAAAGTCAAACACTCACGTTTGACAAGGTGAGTTCCTACCATTGCAAAAGGAGCGGAGACAACTTCGGGCGAGAATCTAATTGTGACCATTCGTGAGAGTGCTCTTGTCACTCGGTCAAAGGGAAAGTGGAAATATCAATTTGGTGAGTCTTCCACTCGGTATCGAGTCACATCTTATATTACTATCACAAGGTTGGGCACCTCAAGAAGGATTGCTTAGGAAGCGGATGTATGATCTTTGAAGCGAGAACAAAAGCCATGTAATGAGGGACATGTGGCAGATTGCAAAAGAGCGGATTCGGATGACGGGCATGCTCTTTATTGTCTTACGACATCATGCTCGAATGCAGTATTACTAGTTGTTGGATCATTGACTTTGGTGCGTCTGCACACTTTTCATGTCATAGGGACTAGTATGTTTCATTTATGCAAATATGTTTTGAATCAAGTAGTACTAGGCGATGGAGAATCACTTGCAGGAGAAGGGATAGGAGCATAGTTACGAGTTCGGCGGATTTGTATGAAATCCGGTTGAACCGTATTTTTGAAGCAACCGAATAAATCCGGTTCGGTTCGGCCTTGTTTTTGCAGGGAAAAAAAAAATTTCCTTTTTTGGCAAATTTTTTTTTTTGGTGAAAAAATCGCAAGTATGGAAAAAAATTTGCCATTTTTGGAAAGGGTCCGGGAAGATGTAGTGACAAAAATTTGCATGTGCCATAACTTTCATTCGTGGCTCGTTTTAGGTGTCGTCTTCTCTAAAAGTATATATTTTCTCGAGCTCTACGCATTGATGGCAATATTTTTCTTATTTTCATAAAATCCATTTTTGTACCTTTTTGGACCAAGCAACTTCTTGCAATCTTTTGAAAGAATCATTATGATGATGATGATTATGGTAGATGGATGCTTTTTTGTATGATTTGTCTATATATAATGATATAAGTATAGAATAATATAAATTTATAATAATACAAGTATATATATTCGAACCGGATTTTTCGTATTTTTCGGATTTTTCGAGAACTCGAATTTTCGGATTTTTTTGCCCTTCCGAATTTAATCGGATTCCGAACTCAGTAACTATGGATAGGAGATATATGCATTGTATTGAATAATGCTCATAAATTGTTGGTACGGAATGTTAGATATGTACCTTCTTTACAAAAGAATCTTCTATCTATTCGTCAATTGATTGAAAATCCCAATATTTATGTGGATTTATGTGGAAAGAAGTGTGTTGTCTTTGATGTGAAA
This sequence comes from Taxus wallichiana var. yunnanensis, assembly GCA_018340775.1. Lineage (NCBI taxonomy): Eukaryota > Viridiplantae > Streptophyta > Pinopsida > Cupressales > Taxaceae > Taxus > Taxus wallichiana. Next base: position 669,455,245 of record CM031242.1, read on the forward strand.
TAGAGACGGATAATTGCCCTTGGTATTGGGGAAGGTGGTCGATGATCGGCTTGTTGATCCATTTGTGATCAACATGAATGCACGTGTGGAGGACAGCTCCACCATTCGGGATGTGCGAGAAGGTTGCGTGATGCCTTGGGAGGAAGGCATTCCTCACAAATCTATTGACTTGGATACAGTCAACCTACATGCACCTATTGTGGAGGGAATATCCACTATACTAGGTGTACGGGAGGCGGACATGCCTTGGGAGGATGGATTTCCTCATTCTGAAGAACAATTTGTTGTGGACGGAGACTCCACTATTCCAGATGCATTGACGGTGCATGGTGAGATGGCATGCCCAACCACTCACTCAGAGGTTCTTGCCGGAAGTCCCACTAGCTTCCGCATCTTGATTCAGCGACAACCTAAGTGGTATTATTCCACTATTCGAGGATCGACACGAGGCGATTTGTCTCCACTCTTAGATGGCTGGTCTCACCGGCAAGAGGATTAATTACTCGAGCAAGCTCAATTTGCTCTTGCTTCGATCTTCTCCATATTCGCGAGCCACAAAAATACTACGATGCACGAGGCATACCGGAATGGGAAAGCGGCATGCAAATCGAGTATGATGCCTTGATTAAGAATGATACGGAAGTTGGTGCCATTAACTCCAGGGTAAACACCCTATTGGTTGTAAATGGGTGTACAAAATCAAGTGTAAAGCAGATGGTACTTTGGATAAGTACAAGGCTCGACTTGTTGCAAAAGGTTTTTCGCAACAGGAGGGGATAGATTATGAGGAGACTTTTGCTCGTCTTTGCAAAGATGGTCACTTTTCGGTTACTTCTTGCCTTTGCCGCTCAATTTGGTTGGAAAATATATCAGATGGATGTGAAAAGTGCATTCTTGAATGGTGATTTGGAGGAAGAAGTGTATATGACTCAACCTGAGGGTTTTTAGGCATGTGGTCGTGAGCATCTGGTATGCAGGTTGATTAAGTCCTTGTATGGGCTTAAGCAGGCTCCTCGAGCCTGGTATATTAAGATCGATACACATCTCAGAGATTCGGGCTTCAAACGAAGTCATTCTGATCCGAATCTCTATGTCAAAAGCACAAATGATGACATTGTGATTCTTATTGTTTATGTTGATGACCTTGCCATCACAGGCAGTGGAGATGCTGCGATTCATAAGGTAAAATCAGATTTGTGCATTGCTTTTGACATGACTGATTTAGGCCTCCATTATTGTCTTGGTGTAGAATTCTGGCAACAAGATCACTTGATTTTCATTTCTCAAGTTAAATATGCCACGAATCTTTTGCAAAAATTTAAAATGTATGATTGTAATTCATCATCTACACCTATGGAGGTCGGGCTGAAACTTTCAGCTCATGATGATTCACCACCGGTCGATGAAACATTGTACAGACAGCTAGTAGGTAGTTTGATTTATCTCACCACTACACGACCGGATTTGTGTTTTGCTGTGAGTTATCTTTCTCGGCTTTTGTCTAAACCGAAACTCATTCACTGGGGAGCAGCAAAACGTGTGTTAAGGTATGTCAAAGGAACTCTTGACTTTGGCATCTTGTATCAGAGAGTTGCAGATTTCACGTTGATTGGCTATACAGACTCTGATTGGGGAGGTTCAGTGGATACTCGGAGATCTACCACTGGATATATCTTCTCTCTTGGTTCAGGAGTTATTTCTTGGTAGAGTAAGCTTCAGCCCACTGTGGCTATCTCTTCCACTGAAGCAGAATACAAGGCTGCTGTTAGTGCTGGTTGCAAAGCGATATGGCTTAAATCAGATTTTGGTTGATTTTCAGTTTTCACAGTCACCGCTACACCTCTTTCACTTTTTTGTGATAATCAAGGTGTGTTGAAGATGGTCAAAAATCCTATCTATCATGCCCGCACTAAACATATTGAGATTCATCATCACTATATTCGTCAATTGGTTGACTCAGGTGAAATCTCTCTTCATTTCTGTCCTTCTCAGGAGCAGTCTGCTGATGTAATGACTAAACCTCTTGGTGCTTTCTTGTTTGTCAAGTTTCGGGATAAACTTGGTATAGTTTCTAGGTTAGTCATTAAGAGGGGGTGTTAAAATGACGATGCTTATATAGCATATTAAACAGTTATACGGTTGTTAACTGTGCAACCAATTGTAACTACCTCTTACAATAAATACACTCTGCCTGTGCGTCATTTAGACAGTGCAGTTTTTGCCTTCTGTATTCTTTCTTCTCTTTGCATATTCCAACATTAACTAGGCTCGAAACAAGCTTTAGCATGCATGCCTACCAAGGAGGACTGAAAGCAATGGCTAAACTAGGAAGAAGTAACTAGGTTTGAAGCAAGCCTGGCATGCATATCTCTCAAGGAGGATTTGAAAGCGATGGCCAAGGAGGATAGCATGCCAACCAAGTTGAGTTTGGATCAGCTTACAACATCTATTCAAAATTTTGTACCATTCCAACAGTTGGTTCAACAGTCCAAGACTTTGGAGACAAATGATTCCACTCCTAGTAGAACACCTGGATTGACACAACTGATTCTAATGAAGTTCTAAATTAGTGCATGGTGGGTGCTGATATAACTCTGGATCAGCACACGACCAATTCTATTTCTACTTCATGACATTTTATCCGTAAGTTTAATTCATAAGGACCCACTCAATTGGATTTGCCAAATGGAACATTTTTTTGAGTTGTACCAAGTCCCATGCGTGCGAAGGTCACAATGGCAGCCCTTTATTTGGTACTTGATGCGTTCATCGACATTATTGGCTTTGTGAGCAAAAGAAAAGAAAAGCTCTATACTAACATGTTCGTTTTCAGTGGAGGAGCTGATAATGCACTATTGTACGAGCACGGTGGATAACAACTACAACCAATTGGCGAAATTAATACAAACATGTTTGTACTTTCGGTGATTATATTCAGCAATTTAAGACCCTTTCTTTGAGATTGGAGAGTGGATTGAAGGACATTTTTCTATGTGGCTTGAAGAACCACGATCAACATTAGGTATTCTTGTTTGAACGACCTTTCCTATGAGTCTATTGTTAGCGCACGAAGGGTAGAGGAAAAGGTTTGACTTGTAGAAGATGTGTTCACCAAAGCATCAAATCTCTTTATACCCCAGCATGAGACCTTCCTCAACCAACCGGATTACCACCTCAACAAATTGAGGAGAAAAGGGAAAAACATTATGTTTTAATTGTGATGACGAATATTATAGAGGGCATACACGTGCATAAGAGAAACTATTCTACATTGAAGGAGCAATCGAAGGAGGAAGAAGAAGATTTGGAGGTGAAGAGGAACCAAACGAAACATCAAAAGATCCACAACCGGTCATCTATTCCCATGCACTATTAGTAGTAGTGCGCCACAAACCCGCAAGGTATGAAGAAGCAGTGACAATGTTGATTTATTCGGGAAGTACTCATTATTCCATCAACAAGTTGGTCACACTCTTGAATTGCTTTGGCTTTCCTTCTCTAGACTTTCAAGTTACAATTGTTGATGGTGATGCAATTATCTTGTTATGAAAAATGGCGCAATATCAAACTAGCAATAGGGGACTACCTTTTGGCTAGTCCTATGTTTGCCATCCCACGGCCGGAGCTGATATAGTTTTGGGAGTTTAATGGCCTTCCAAGAGCCTTTCACGCGCTTTCATTTATGGAGCTATTGTCATCAGTGGAATCAATCTTGGCATTCTTTACATGTTATCATTGGAGATTCGTATGTCTTAAATTTTTTGGAGATGTCTTTTTGATTTGTTGCTTCTATTTTGCAAGTTTATAGGTTTCCTTTGAGCTTTTCCCATCCATCTACGATCCTCTGCATGCCTCTTTTTCCATCTAATCAAGCTTGTTAAATCCTAAATCCCGATCCAATTATCGTTGACCCATCCTAGTCGCCATCGACCCACCCTATGTTTGAACTTGTCTCGTGTTTGCATATTTATCTCGCTTTTGTTCCATAACTCCCCTTTTATCTAGAGAATTATATTTCAGTCACCCACTTGTTTATCAACCCCGATATGGTTTTCTTGGCTTTGATCGCCGTCAACACCGCCTTGATTTCCATCAACCCTACCAACTCCCACATCAGATCTACTTCCGGTTACATCATCTCTTCTCACCACTATTTGTGCATCGATCCAACACCTCATAGAATGATCTAGATTTGTTCTTCATCTTTCTTCAATCATCTCTCAGCCTTGGTCACCTGTCGACCATACTAGTCACATCTAGGTCACTTTGTCGACCCGCTCAGTTTGGTTTGTTTTTCAACATCTTTCATTATCATATCATCATTTCAATATCTATAGTAATGCCATGATGCCCGCCGACTATGAAGTATCCAAGATTGGACTTGGGAAGTCTACATTGGAAAGTGACATGGAAATGGCCCGAGATTCCATGGATATTGTGTTAAGAAGGCTTGAGAAATATAAATCTCAGAATTCTCAACTCAAGGCCGAAAAGAATCAGTTGGTGAATTATGTTCAACATTTGATAAATCCAATATCCTCCACTTTCCTAGTACAATTGGATGGTTGAGTTTAGTAGACCTTCTTAAAAATATGAATGTTGGAGTTCACAAAAATCACCTCTAAGAGAGGTAAAAGATTTGGGGAGGAAATTTCCTCGCATAATTAGTTCCTAAATCTTTTAGGGACTTAAAAGCCTCAAATTGAGAGGTATGATCTAAATTGATCTCAAATATGCCCAATTCATGTAATTTATATTCCCAAAGGTAGCAATAGTTTCTCGAATATATAGACTCATGAAATTCCTTATAACACATACCAAATCAAAACACATACAAGTTGTTAGAATATTTTTCGTTAATGTCAAAGGAAGCTTGTAGTAGTGGCATAACAGATTGTTGGTAGAATTGAGCTTGTAGTAGTGGCATAACAGATTGTTGGTAGAATTGATTGTCATTGATGTCAAATGTTCATTTTCTATAGACCGGATCCAAGTTGATTACAAAGGTCATCGTTTGGATCTTGTCGTAGAGTTCATCTCGAGCTTATTCACAATTCTTATAATCTGGAGCTCATAGTGTACCTCGTTCGGATCTCGGTCTCATTGTCTTGATGTCACAATCATTTTATATGGCTGAATTTGTTTTGGTGTTGATGTTTAACTTATAGGTCGACCTATGTCTTAAGAGAAAAAGAAGATATATAGGTCATGATATAAAAGAAGTTGTAGTTAAAAAGAAAAGTGTGTGAGAGTATAGAGAGATGAAAATAAGGGAGTAGAGTGAGTTTTGAGTCTAAGTAGAAGTGGAGCAGCATTATGAATATGCATCATTAAATCCCTAGTAGACTTCTGAAGGAGAGAGGACCAGAATGGAGAAACAATGAACTGTTGAGTGGATTGTGTGATAGAATGCACTTGTGAGGAGAAACAACAAACTGTTGTGAGAAGAAGAAAGGAGTGAATAATGAAGATATATCAAGAATATTTATAAAGAGGAAAGAAGAGAGTGATCTCTTAAGCTTAAAGACTGAGATGGTGAATTGTTAAGGCATAGATTTGATGGAGAAGACAATAATTTGACAAGGAAGAAGGAAACAACAATGACAGATCTTAGAAGGTAAGGTATGTGAAATGAAATAAAAACCAATAAGTGAGTGAAGCATGAGTGAATAGAAGTGAGTGGAGTAAATGTGACAAGGCATGCAAGTGCATAGAGGTGAGAAATTGTGTTGTCTGTGGAAAATGAGTGAAGTGTGAGTAGTGTAGGTGTGTGAAGCCAACAAGAGGAGTGAAGTGTGAACGGGTGAGAGTGGATGATGTGATATTATTTTGTGAGGATCAAGTGGAAACTTGTGCACATCGACGAGGTTGCACTCTAATGATAATGAGAAAGCTCAAAGTAATCAACAAGTGTAATCAAACAAGGAAAATCATGCATAGAAGAACATGTCTACTCATTCTCATAGATCAAAAAAGGGTACATATGGGAGTGTTGTGTAACTCCCGCACTGGAAAATCATTCCCTCCATGAGGGAAAGAGGAGTTACGATTCCCAAGATGGAATGTAACTCCTATAATGTATATGACATTGACAGATTTTTCCATGACAAAATATTTCACGTCATAAAAATCCTATGAACTATGATCTCACGTAAGTAAGATGACTCATCATGTGAGGTGGAAAATACCTTGAGTGATGACGAGGAAAGTCACATACACCAACTATTCTATGAGATTTCCTACTTTGATAATTTAATGTAAGGGTTATAGAAAATCAAGGAACTCAAAACTATGGGAGTGTTTAAGGCCACATTCTAATGTAGATGACGATGGTGATGACCAAGGTATTGGTGCAAAATAATCTCTCTGCTATGAGATTGACGACTTGTACAACAAAGAGAAAATGACTTGAAACATATTAGTAAATTAGGATGGTGGGTTTCTTGAAAAGGTCAAGTCTTTGGGAAAGTGAAAACTTCTTAGGATATATGTCAACCCACGTTAATAAAGTGATATATAAGTGATAATGGATGAAAGGATGTTGATAACAATTTGAAATAGAGATTATAAGCAAAGGCTTCACAAATGGTGAGTTTCTATTTGATGCAAAAACTACTAAAAATGATCAGTTGGATTTGTGGCATAATTATTTTCACTAGGAGCCCGACAATCATTGGCGTCAACATCCCGAATCTTCAAAGCTATCAATTTTAAATGCTCGGTTGTATTTGGAGATATGTTGAAAGGGCCTCCACCAAAAGCGATCATGGCCATGCCATTCAACTTGTACGCAGAGTTAGTTGTGCGACATCATACCTTACTTGTAATCATATGTGCAAAAGAGTGAGATTGAGTGAATTCGCAGAGGAGATGTTGGAAGTGGGTATTACTCAACACAATCAGGTGCATATTCTTCTTCAATAATGATGGTGTGTAAGAAGGATGACATTTGTCAACGTGCTCAAACTATAGAAAGCTAGATATGTCCACCGTCAAAGATAAGTTTCTTGTTCTTGTAATTAATGATTTCGCAAGATGAGTTATATGGAGATGTTATTTTATCATTAATAAGATTAAGGCCATGGTGGAGTGAAAGGTGCCTAAAACCCTCAAGAACCTACATCGATTCTTAATACTTGGATACTACTGCAGGTTTGTCAAGAATTATGGCAGCATAACAACACCACTAGTAACTCTTTTGGAAAAAATAATCCTTCTACCTGGAGCAAGGCAACAATCATAGCATTTGAGAAGCTTAATGAGGCCATGTACACCACTCTAGCCACTCGGCACCAAAACATTCATTGTGGAGTGTGATGCATTGGGACAAGGAATGGGTACAGTTCTAGTGCAACAACTTGGCCCATAGCCTTTGAAAGCCACCAACTCAAAGGTAAGAGTTTACTCAAGTCCAAAATGTTGACTATTCTTCATGGTGTCAAGCAATGAAGACCTTATTTGATGGTAGATACTTCAAAGTGAAGATGGATCGAGACAATTTGAAATATTTCTTGGAACTTAGGTTATCGGTAAAGAGAATCATAAATGGGTCACTAAGATACCGTAGTATGACTTCACGATCATCTTCAATAAAGGGAAAGAGAATGTTGAAAGCGAAGTGCTCTCTAGAAGGGATGGAAACACAAAGGCATTCATTGTGTGCCATGTCAATAATATAGGTGGATTGGGTGGATGAGGCAAGATTGGAGTGGCACTAGGATCTAGATACGTAGCATCTCACTTAGTTACTTCACCAAGATTTGAGCACTGCATAACGATTTGTATGGAAGGGTGACATCCTTGCAAAAATTCAAGCTTGTAGAATAAGGTTCTAAAGGAGCTATTATCACCAAATCACAACACCCCTCGAATTGCTAGCTTTTGTGATTGAGGCATTCGGTGTGATTGGGTAACATGGGTACCATCTCTCAAGCTGTGGGACTTGCGGGGTTGAGATGGACCTTTGGAGAAGGCCGACTTCCTCTTCCTAATCTTTCACTGTTACAACTACTCCTAATGCAAGAAAAACATCTAACTAATCCTACCCTAATACTTCCAAGGAGACAGGGAGAGAGAGAGTGCATGAAAAGGGAAATCCTACACTAAGGGGTGGTGATAGCACCAAGAGAAGGGGTTGTTAGACAATTCTATTGCTTGTAAATGGAGAAAGATGAGCATGGAGAGGGTGGACATCATAGTTACGGTTCGGAAATCCGATTAAATTCGGAAGGGCAAAAAAATCCGAAAATTCGGAGTTCTCGAAAAAATCCGAAAAATACGGAAAAATCCGGTTCGGAATATATATACATATATTATTATAAATTTATATTATTGTATACTTATATCATTATATATAGACAAATCATACAAAAAAGCATCCATCTACCATAATCATCATCATCATAATGATTCTTTCAAAAGATTGCAAGAAGTTGCTTGGTCCAAAAAGGTACAAAAATAGATTTTATGAAAATAAGAAAAATATTGCCATCAATGCGTAGAGCTCGAGAAAATATATACTTTTAGAGAAGATGACACCTAAAACGGAGCCACAACTTCCATGTAGCACCCAAAAAAAAAAAAAAAATGCCAAAAAGGAAAAAAAAATTGGCCGCAAAAGCAGCCCGAACCGAACCGAATTTATTCGGTTGCTTCAAAAAATACGGTTCGAACCGGATTTCATACTGAGATCGGCCGAACTTGGTAACTATGGTGGACATGCATCACGGACCGGGTTACATACAATGCACCCTTCCAATAAACACAACATCAATTGAACCTTGCAATGCAAACAAGAGTATGCACAAAACCTGCTAACATGAAGAGAGGCAAAGGAAAGCAACAAAAATAATGCAAGGATAGACAATTAACCACAAACATCATTTTTATTGCTCCAAATATATGCACAGAACATCATTACAACAAGAAGAGGCAAGGATTGCCATTACAATGCTCAAAAGGAAGGCTCAAGCCCCAAATTCACAACAGCCCCAATTTGACCGGGAAAGGAGCAAGGGAGAAAAATGTCTCTCTGTAAAAATGCCCCTCACAATATATAGCAAGAATGGATGAGAGAGAAGGAGAGAAACCTGAAACCTTGCATCAAATCACCCACCAAATTCATCATTGTACTTGTAATGAGGATGGGGAAGCCCTGCAAAGCCCATGCTCCATTGTACCCTGCCTTGTGCAAGAAGGAATGGCCTCCATACCTTCATTTACTTCATCTCTGCATATGGGTATGGCCTCCATTGTCCTATAACTTCATCACCATTTCTCTCCCACCTAACCCATTAATTTCCCATTTATAATAATTTTATGATGCGGGGCTTCAAATTCCCTTTCCATCGATGTAAATTTGTGCAAATTTGATGAGTATAATGAAAGTTATCATTAATTATGTGGGGGCACTTTTTAGGTTTTAGGCTTCAACTCCCGCCAACCACCGAGCTCCTAGGGCAGCTCGCCACCTACCCCACCTTCAATGCACGCCTCCAACTCGGCGCTTAACCCATGCAATGCGGGCCGGATCGCGCTTAACACCTTCGCAACATGGCTTGGCGACATGTTTATTGACGTACACCTTCGACACGAAACCCCGTCCTCAACTCGACGTGCATGCCTTTCGGGTTCGGGATCCGCCAGATACCCTACACCGACTCGGCGAGGTGTTCGATTCTCGTCTTGATCTTTGCTTCCGACTCCCCGCCGTCATGTTCATCCGGTTTGGAACCCGCCCGACACCAACATCTAACTCAGCCGACATGACACCTCGATGTGTTCCTCGGACGTAACTTCCCGACAACTCGGCTCGACACACCGTTGCTAATGCACGTGGGTTCGGGTTCGCGCGACACCAACACTTTGCTACGAGATTCATCATACTTCTTGTCTTCCGGTTTAGATTCCCGCGGCTCGGCGAGCTCATCCGTGTGTTATGGGTTCGGAACTCGCCTAACATTTTACACCGCCTCGTTGATGTGCTCTTGCATCATGCCAACTCTGTCGAGTTTTCCCGATTTTGCGGGCCCGACACAAATCTCCGCGCAACTCGCCGATTCATTGACATGAGCTCGCCTCGACGAGTTGCGGCTGAGCCGCTACCTTCACCCGAGGTGCGTGCATGGAAAAGCTCGGCGAGCTACAAGACAAACTTGCCTTGCGTCCACTACCAACTCGACTCACCATTTGACCCGCCGAGCTGCAAACCGAGCCGTTTCGCCTCGACTTGCCCCACAGCTCGCCGAGTAGCTCGGCGAGCTAGTCGGGAGCTTAGAGCCATTTTTGATATTTCTTCACATTTTCCCTGGAATTTGGGATTTTTCTTGAATTTTCCCGATACCAGATGACCAAGGAGCGCAATGGAATGTTGTGAGGCTAATTTTGCCACTTTTCCATTTTTGCTCATTTTGTGGCCGAGTGTGGGCCTGGAGAGCTCATTTCCGCACTCCGGTTGAGCTTTTGAACTTTTATAACCTAGAAGAGGAAAAATTGTTCCCACTGATTCCAAACCTCTTGAAAACCCTGTAAACACTCCCGAAACCTGGAATTTACTTGAAATACCCAGATTCCTCGATGAAAGCCCTATCCAATGACTGGTTCCAATTCTCCCTGTTGTCCATTTTCACCCCAGGGGCAAAAATGGATAACAGGAGCTCCATGCTTCTCTAGTCGATGGACACAAACCGATATTGCTAAGCCCTTGATCACATGAGTCGGAATTTTATGATCCAAATATTTGAGGGTTTTCATTGAAAATGAATAGATAGGGGTTCATAGTTTGTGTTTTCAACCACATTGTCTGTGTTGGCTAATGATGTTTCCTGCATCTTATTGTTCATCTTGATAGTTGAGACAAGGAGATATGGTGTACAAAATGCCTGAAAATGACAAAAAGCCAAACTTGGGTGGTTTATACTGTGCACACTGAGGAAATTCTTAAAGATAAAATGTATTAATAAACAAGAATAAAACAGATCTAAGATGAACAAGGAGACCAAAATAAGCAGCGGCTTAAGACTACTTTAATCTTCTGGTTTTCTTCCATATCTCACAAATTTTCTTTAAAGCCAAAGATTATACCAGCGCCATGGATCCTCAGCTCTGCATCAAGCCTGTAAAGGCTGTACCAGAAGAAAATTGAGTATCTATGCCATTAATGGAAAGTAGGAACTTATTCAAATAATCACCTCATAGGGCTCCTTGGGATCAAGCCATGGAATTCATACCAAATATTATCAGGATTTGCATTAACAATCTAAAACTGAAGTCAGAGAGGAACCATACGGCCAACTGTCGCATAATATCATTCTGATGCTGATTCAGAATATCGTATTTTAAAGCATGGTAAAACAAAGAATTTAAGCCGAGGCTGAGATTTGCATCATTTCCCAACAGAGAAGGGTTCAGCAGCAGAACTGAGATCATACACAATTTTATTGTTCACTCTCTTTTCTTTATATTGAAAACTCTCTCCCACACTTAGTCCCATTCAGAATTTCCAGATTAATCAAATTTTCTGACCGCTTGCCTCACCAAAGAGAATTGAAGATATTCCTGAAGCTCAGTTTAAGAGTGATTGGGCAGACAATTAGAACTGCCTGTCAAGTATGAATAGGAGGCCTGCCAGAGATGAATCCTATGGTTCACAACCATTTGAAGTTACAGAGGGTACAAAATGCTGAAAATGAACCATAAACTGCCTCTGTATCTCCTTTTTCTTTTTTTCAGACCCTCTCTCTGTCTCTGTCTTTTTCACAAAATCAAAATCAAATCAAATCAAAATCTCCGACTCTCAATTCCTCTCTCAATCATTTTCACATACCTTCAATCAATGGCTATAATAAAGCAAGCTAGTTCTTCAAACCATCATTTCCAAGGACCAAAATATACATAGTTAGAAAGAGGATTTTTTTTTTTTTCATTTAGTCAGCTTTGAATTGATGTTTTGAATGCTTGTTCTCTTGGTGCATTTAGCAGGAGCGTTTTCTTAATTTATTCAAAATTTTTTGAACTGGTTGACTTATAAATATTTATCCCATATTTGAGGTTGAGCTCAGTAACAGTAAAAATATTAGTATATTGGGTAGCCATTTTATTATCTAATAAATATATTCATATCTTTCTGAATCCAGTAAAATTGAATGCAAATCGCATGGTGGTTGGTACTTTGCGAGGATTTGACCAGTTCATGAATCTGGTCCTGGATGGTACTGTGGAAATGAATGGCAATGAAAGGAATGAGATTGGCATGGTGGTAGGTCTCAATTTTATTTTGAGTCTGACCTTTTTGCTCATCTTTTTCCTCCGAGTCACTAATTGAAGTTCAATTGACTACGAAAATTTTCTTTTGCAGGTTATTAGAGGTAATAGTGTTGTAATGATCGAAGCTTTGGAACCAGTCAACAAGGGCTAATGGTTATTGTGTTAACACCTTTGTAATTGAGAGTTTTAGTTATGTAAAATTTTTATAATCAAATTTTCACCTGGTTAAAGTGCTATAATGAATTGCCAGTAAGTGTGGTCATTCTTTTTGGGTTATATGGAATTAATGCAAAAGAGGCTATTTCAAGATACCTTTCGCTTTATTCTATGTCTTTTAAAAGCTGGGAGGTTACTGAAACTATATGCTCAGCGATTTTCAGATTGCAATGGAAAGAATTGTATCTGAAAGAAGTTACCGAAGTTTTTGTATGAAACTTTTTGATTTCCGAGATTAATCAAACATTTCTGTTTATCAATTTTAGCGTGAATTTAGTTACTGTAAAAATACAATGGTGTAAAGGATTGCTTCTGCTTTTTCCAAAATTTTAATTGCACCCAATTCTGTTTCTTAACATTGGCATGAATTTCTCGGCTGTCAAGAGAGTAATGGCTGCAACTAATTATTACATGCATAAATTGTTTTCACTCATCCTTTGTTTTTTTCTGCTTTCACAATATGCTTGCTTCTGCATGGGGGCATTACAATAGCATTTTAATCTATTATTTTTCTGCCCTTATTTTCTCTATCCATTTATCCAACTGCACTCGTTCCCTACACATAATGGATTGGAAATTAAACCCCTTATTCTTTTTCATTTACTTGCTTATAGGGTTTACCATATATGGTGGCAATACATACATGACCACAGGAGCATATATATTTCATTACGGAAATGATTTTATTTATTTGTCTACTTGGCCATGCTTGAATGAACTTTGATAAGTGTTAGGAAAATAAATATTGCCAAATTTACATATATATGATTTTATATTTTGTATTTATTTTCTTCTTTGGGGTTCCAGCTTGTCTTATTAACAGAGGAATACGTCTGTATATATGTGTTTGATTTTGATTACAACAAGCTCTAAGCTGTTGGGGAAATTGGATAACAATTTTTAGGCATATGGCTGATATCTTGGTTCTCTTCTTGGTGTTGTTTCTGTAATTCTGCTACCAAAGGAGATCTGTAATCCACTAAATTTAAGGTTGACGGGGCTTCCAGTAAATCAAACTTTGATGGGACTTCAAAGAGCGGTCCAGTTTTTTCCAGAGGGCTTTAAAAAAATTCTTAATGCATACCTTTTGGGATGGATGTCATTTATTTAGTAACGAAGAAAATAATTTTGAGGCACATGAATGAACGTTTTTTGCTGTAGAAAGAACTTTGACCATAATTGAAGGGTTCACGGTTTATTGTTTGCCTCAGGCATGGGAATCAAGGATTTGCAAAATTGGAGATCCTTATACTGTTTTATGCTGTAGAAAGAACCATGATCTTAATTGGAGGGTCAGATAATACTGGGGTAGGACACTGCAATGTGTCACTGTGTGTAAACCTCCACATGTAGGGTTCAGGGTTTATTGTTTGCCTCAGGCATGGGAATCAAGGATTTGCAAAATTGGAGATCCTTATACTGTTCTATGCCGTAGAAAGAACCATGACCTTAATTGGAGGGTCAGGTAATACTGGGGTAGGACACTGCAATGTGTCAGTGTAAACCTCCACATGTTTGCACCCTCAGTCTATCCAATGACTATTATCAACTCATGCCTCGTGGAAGTGATCTCTCTGTTTATCCAATCAAATGCAGTATTTCTCGGAACCAAGCACGAAATTAAATTCCAGTGTATAAATACTTTTGTTTACCTACAAATCCAAGTGCCAATAGCTAATTCTACGGGAGAAAAAAATAGTTATCTGCTGAAATGCAATCTTGCCATGATGATAATTGTATCTAAATTTAAATCTGTACTGCCATTAATGTGGTGGGTGATTAACCAGCATGCAGTATGAAGCAGCATCAGTTGGTGACTGTGAAGATGCTCAGGTAGCAATACAATGAGTCACCACGAGCATATTAGTTCCTGGTATAAGAAATATTTTTGTCCATACTAATGGCTTCATTGAGCTCTAAGATGCTGATACTCAAACATATCATGGATGGAAGGGTACTACTGGACAGATCGTGTTTGCAACAGTCATCTACTTGTGTATCTGGAGAATCTGAACTTTTCTGTGGGCTCCAGTTAAGGTGCAGATAAATGCTTTGCTAATAATGACTAGTGTTGTTGTCACATTGCAGCGGAAGGCATTGGTGGTGTTCAGTTCCCAAGATGCATCTTTGCCTTACTCATAGGGACATTCTTCCTGAATTTGAATCAAGGTATTCCCTTTTTTTTCCGTCGCTCATCTTTACTCGGAACCCTGCATAATCCCTTTGGTGTAGGGAGTTTGGATTAATGACATTCAAAATCCATCGATCTACCTTAATACAACAAAAATCTGCCGCCATTTTGTTGAGGGTTTGAAACTGTTTTTTTGAAAATATTGTGGAATGTTTAGATACTTTGAACAGACGAGTCAAAACCAGCAGAAATTGTTGGAGATATTTAAAATAATTAATTGTGAATCTGGTTAAAGTTGAGCTAGTAATTAAGTATCGGCTAACTAGAGCTTCTTTCACCGCTGATATTCATTTCCAGGCAATTGACACTAGAGAAAAAACATACAATCATATTTCTGCAATTTGTAACGATCACTATACTTGCACTATCTTCCTTGTAATGCTACACCCCATTAATCTTTTATGTCGAGAGTGGGTTTACCCAGGTTTCTGGCTATAATGTTTTTCTGGAAACCAAGACATAAATATTCATGTTTCTTTCAACTTAAGTTTTCATGGGAGAAGAAAATGGGGAATAAGGGACTGTTTCCATGATAGAAAACATGGATTGAATTCGAACTTCTTGGGATGGTCTGCATTTGTTGTTGATATTCTTGTATTTCAAGACATATCTTTCGCACGATGAGTTGAATGCCAACTTGTGAAATTTTATCAAACAGAAAGGGATTTCCTTGTAAGTTGGAAACTCCTCACATTATTCATTATAGCCCAAATCGATTTCACAATTGTTGTTGATATCCTTATACTTCAAGACATATCTTTTGTACGATGAGTCGAATGCCAGCTTGTGAAATTTTATTAAACAACAGGAGGGAATTCCCTCGTAAGTTGGAAACTCCTCACATTGTTCATTATAGCTCAAATCGATTTTGCAGAAGTCCATTTGAGAAAGAGATTTGACTATATATTCATTGGATCCATTGACACCTCTCCTCGTGATGTTATTGTCACAAGCATACCAATTGTTTGAACTAATTCATTCTGATATCCCATGCTTGGTATATTATTGCGTGTAGCTGTTATCCAACCTAAAACATTCGAACAAGTAACAATCTCATTTGTTTCAAGGCGTTGTAAATCTGCAAAATTTGATCTTTAGGAAATTCATAAACACCGACACTTTGTCCCTCTAACCCTTAAAGGAGAAACTGTTACATTAGCATAGAAATTGAGTTTTTCATGCATTAACTATATTATGGAGTATGAGATATGCTCAACTTAGGAAGGTAAAAGCTATCAAAGTGTATGGATGCCCTCAACTCATGTTAAACCAATTTACCTGTATCTATCAAACCAAAGAGAATAAGTATGCTTTTTATAGAGATTAAAAGTACACCAAAAAAAAAAGCAAGACTTTATAGTGTCTAGGGGAAAGGTATCAATTGGCGAACATGCACCAATAGATATGCATTTTTTTGTGAGGGTGGGGTCCACTAAGTGGACTAATAATTCAAATTAATATAGTTGAGGGGACCCAATAAATGTGCATATTTGCACAAATTTGATATCTTACAAAATCTTTATAAAACTTGCACAATTAATACACTCTTTAATTCAAAACATGTCTGAAGTGACACATTGGGAACATTAACATTTAAATAATAATGTTTGAGACTTCAATTTAAAAGTCAACTTACATCATTAAAATGTCAACATCAATAACATAAGTACTTCCTTGTTCACATTTATCCCATTTCATAGCTATTTAAGTTAGATTAAATTAAATGCACAAGTCCACATTTATGCACTTAAATGCACAACCTTTCAAGTTGTCAAGATTAAATTAAAAGCAATTTTAATTTAAAAACAAACAAAGTTCTCTTAACTTTTTAATCATAAGCGCTCTACTTTTGCCACCTTCACCTCATTAAATGCTGCACCTATAAACAAATTTGTATTAGAATCGCTTAATTCCCCGAAAAATCGAGTTAAAAGTAATAACTATCCCTCCAAAATTTGAATAATCCCTCCAAAATCTCAAAATTTGAATTCAAATGGGATGTAGTATTATATATTGGATGAATATGGTTAAGAATCCTTTTGTGGAAACAATTGATAGAGCACGTAACTGACAAAGTTATATACCAAATTCGGATTTGTAGGGAGGCCACATTTACATGAAGTAAATGAGAATTACTTTTTTAATATTCAAAGTATTCAAGGAATGTTTGAATATGTGAAGAATGTCAAGAAAATAGATAGAATGTTAAATACGTGAAGAATGTCTGCATATACAATGAATATGTGAATCACTTACCTTAATATTTGAGGAATATTTGAATATAAATAAGTGTTGTCTTTGTTTATGCAATTAATATTTGAATATTCATGATTAAGTTTATATTCACTTTTTGAATATTGAAGAATGCCAGAAAAATAGATGAAATGTTAAATATATGAAGAAGGTCTGCATATGCAATAAATATGTGAATCACTTACTTTAACATATGAATAATATCTAAATTTAAATAAATGTTGTATTTGTTTGTGCAGTTAATATTTGAATATTCACAATTAACTTTATACTGTATTGGTTAAATATATATTGGAATTACTGAACATACATTGAATATACGGTTGTAACTTTGTCATTTTTGCTACGCATTCAAACTTTTAATGTGGACTGAAATTTCTGAATATACATTGAATATGTTTTAGTTCAATGCATGTTCTTATTACACAAATAAATACTTATATTATTAGGGAGTACACATATTCAGGAGGTAAATGACAACTATTTTTTTAATATTCAAAGTATTCAAAGAATGTCTGAATATGTGAAGAATGTCAGAAAATTGACAGAATGTTAAATATGTAAAGAATGTTTGCATATGCAATGAATATGTGAATAACTTACATTAACAAATAGGTTATGTTATGAACTAATGTTTTTCAAGCATGCATATTGAACTATTGTTTTTCTATGCACATTCACTTATTTCAATATATTTTGTTTAATCATCCATTTGCCATAAAACTCGCTTATACGGTGTAGTAAATGTAAAAAAGGTTTTTTCATGCATGCGTCTTATAGTTTCAAAATATAGTGTTGTTATTGAATATACAAAGTGTTGTTATTCATTAATGGGTTATAACTTCTTACATTCTAACTCTTTTCCATAAGCTCAATAACAACACTGTATTTTGAAATTGTAAGACATATGGGTGAAAAAACCCTATTTTACTACTTTGTATTGGTAGAGTTCGTGGCAAATAGATGAATAAACAAAATGCACTTAAATAGATGAATATACACTAAAAAATAAATGTTCAGTGTGCATGCTTGAAAAAATATTAGGTTAGAATGGAACCCATTAGTCAATAACAATGTATAGTCAATAATAACACTGTATTTTGAAACTATAAGACACACAGTGAAAAAACATTGATTTTGGACATTTACTAAACCATGGAGTTTTTGGGGAAGTAAAATAAATAACCCTTTGTAAAAATGTGTACAAATGGCCGAAATAAGATGTATCAACAAAGTTTTTGTGCTTGAACATGTTCACCTAGGTATTTACCTTAGCTCATGTTTACCTAGATACTTTATTTACCTTTATTGTATTTATCCTCACCCATTTATGTGTGTGAATTTATTTATTTATTTATTTAAATATTAGGGGATATTATCTAGTTGTTAGGTATAGTTATTTCCTTGATCTATGGTATTGATTAGATCCTTGATATTTAGTTCTCTCATAAATCTATGGTCTTGATTAGTTCTTTCCTTGATTTATGGTTTGGTCTACGACCTTGACCGGTTCTTAGATTGTTATTCATTGCCTATATAAGCAAGATCTATTCTCATTGTATTATGGTATTGACTTGTTCTTTCCTTGATCTATGGTATTAACTAGATCCTTGATGTCTAGTTCTCTCATAAACCTATGGTCTTGACTAGTTCTTGCCTTGATTTATGGCTTGGTCTCACGACCTTGGTGGTTCTTAGATTGTTATTCCTTGCCTATATAAGCAAGACCCATTCTCATTGTATTATGGTATTGACTTGTTTTTTCCTTGATCTATGATATTGACTAGATCATTGATGTCTAGTTCTCTCATAAATCTAAGGTCTTAACTAGTTATTTGATGACTAGTTCTTTCCTTGATTTATGGCTTGATCTACGACCTTGACTGGTTCTTAGATTGTTATTCCTTGCCTATATAAGTCGCCCATTCTCATTGTATTTCATTGATTTCTATAATAATATATGATATTGTTGCTCATTTGTTTGCAAATGTTTATGTGAAGTTATTCGCAAATTACTTTCATCTTATTGATCATGGTGTTTGATTAACATCTGTGTTCTTGGCTTGGTACGATCCGGTTATCGTTCATTTTAGTTTTTGAGGGAAATAAAATAAATAACCATGTGTAAAAATGTGTACAAATGACCGAAATAAGATGTATCAACGAGTTTGTCTTGAACATTAGATTAAACAAGAACATGCATATAAACAACTCAATATAGAATGAATATACGTTTGTAAAATTGGTATTGCTTGATTAAACAAGAACATGCACAAAAACAACTCAATATAAAATGAATATACGTTTGTAAAAATGGTATTGCTTGCCAATGCGCTCATTACATGAAATATGGAGAGAAAAGATCTAAACAATTTTGAAAACGAGCTCACCTCATGACCTACATGGCGATTGGAAGTTGGTTTAGACATGTCTTTGGCTCAGTTGTAGGGTGGAAAGGGTTGGGTGGGCCGAGAGACACCTTGGTCTTCGGATCCGTTGTAGGGTTAAAAGGGTCAAGAATGTTCATCTTCACGTCCCCAAATGCGTATTGCCAAATGCAAAGGCAAACAATAAATGGATGCATTGTTTGCATTATTGGCGTGCGGTGCGAACCAACAATGACAACTACGAAGTGGTAGGGGATGATGTGAAATGAATTGAATGTGTTTTTTGATTAGAAGTAAATTTGTCCGCTTGCCACGTGGTTATTTGCAACTTTTTGCATATGAAAATTTATTTGTCCTTCACTATGCAAATTTATTTATTTTAATGCATTTCGTGTAGTGGGCACACCACGTGGTGATTGGCGTGGTGCCAAGGTGGCATCCACACTCTTTCAAAATTGCGAGAATTTTTTTGACGTGCTAGAAAAAAATTAGAGTCCCTCCTCACAATTCTTTTCGGGACACGTTGAATATAGGGTGCTCAACGATTGACGCCTTTCCCCTAGTATTGCCTTAATTGTTACAAGATTAGATTGCAAAGATTTATCAAAGAATGATGCAACCAAGTTTGAATGGGATCAAGTTAGTTATAAGTTTGTGACAGGGAAGGGTTCGACTAGTAACAAATGTGAATAATTATTTAATTTGTATTAGTTTACTAATTGAGTAGGGATTTGCTATACTTAAATTAAATTATTCAACAAATCTAATCATGTGAAACTTGGTACATGTAAATAGTTTTCAAATAGATATATTTAAGACATTTATACTAGTATAAATTGTATAATTTATATTCTAAATTAATAAATTTACATTTTTGCCATATTGTATGATTGGTAATATACATTTATAATAAAAATATTATAAATGAATAAACATGGGTAAGATCAACTTGCTTTTCTATGAACCTACATATTACTCAACGAGAAGAGAATAATATAACATGACATTGTAAAATAAGAAAACATATAATAACGATAAAAATGTTGGCTGTCATAAATCGAAAATTACATTATATCAATCATATTAAAATTATATTTATTTTATCAAAATTTATGTTATGTAATAATTTAATTACATTGAACGATGTGAAGGTTGCAATAAAATCTTAACTTCTATCTAATATCTACTATGTTAAATATTTTTTACATTTTTATTAAAAAACTTGCAACTTTAAAAGTCTCAACATTAAATATTTATAAAAATAAAAAAATACAATTTTGAGTGATTGGCCAGAACTTGCAACAATTCATTGCATAGGAATAATCGATTGCAATACTAATGCTTGCGAGAATGTTTATAATAGACATGTTGGTCCTACGGCTACTACCGCCTCTTTAGTTTCAATTGATATTCATGACGACCAATATTGTTTTGAGCTTTAAAAGATTAGAACATTATTTTACTCAAATGAAAAGTGTTTGATCTTTATATAGTTTTGCAATATCAAGTGGCACACAAAATTCGCAATGGTATGCATATATTTATAATTTTTGTAGCGGGTATTTTCCTTCCATGTTTCTCACACTCACGAAAATAATACAAAAATATTGAATTAAATATAATTATTAGAAATGTTCTTGATGGTCAATTGCTTAGATGTTTTCGATTTGACAAACCTAGTACTATATACGAAAAAGCTCATACTAAGATTGTTGGGGACATTTTAGTGGAAAACACTAGCATAAGATTTTCTTGGAACGAGATACTATGGGAATGCAATGGAAAATCGAGTGTTAAGCATGCCCCTTTGCAAGAGTTGCAACCCATAGTTTCACTATAACTACTTTCTTTACCGACCTTTGATTTGTTTGGTTTATCTTCCTTTATAATATGGGCAACAATAATCCTCTTAAGAATAAACTAATCAATACTTGTTTTCTAATAAATACACGATCAAGCATATATCATCTACTATTATTGCAAATAGTTTTGCTAAAACAATGAATATACATAGAGATGATTGACATAACAAGTTATATTAAGCCGTATAGGCATACATAAAATATTAGAATGCCTACTAGGGCAACTCCATGTTCACTTGTGTATAGGGTAGTCACGTCCCTTGTAGTTAGACACCACTATTGATAGTATAATTATAAGGTATTAGTGATGATGATAATTATAGAGAAGATATTACACCACTTGGAAATGCTTGATGAGAAAATAATTAATGACATTGAACATTTGAGAGTTTATTAGAATTGTCTCATGAAGTATTACAATGAAAAATGTAGATCAAAAAAATTTAATTTGAGTGAACTAGTCTTGAAGGAAAAAAAGAATACCGATCAAACCTTGATCAAACTAGCACAAAATTTATTTCAAATGAGACATCATGAAATACAATGAAAATTTATTATCACATGAGTGTAATAGACAATGTGTAAAATATCAAAAATACGGTAATCTTAAACATGCTCCTTCCCAAGATTTGCAACCCAAAGCTAGTTATAGACTAGTGATGATGGAGGGTACCCAACCAAGTAGCAAATGTTAGTAGGTTGTTATTTAATTTGCATTAGTTTATTAATTGAATAGGAAATCACTATACTTAAATAGATCAAATTATTTAACAAATCTAAGCTAAGCATATGAAACTTGATACATGTAAATAGTTTTCAAATAAATATATTTAAGATATGTGTAGGTAAGTTGGTGGGAAGAAATTCATGGATTCATTTTGATCCACTTTGAAGGAACTACTCTGGAGGCCTAAAAAGGCTTATTTTCAGGGTTTTTGCACCTGGTAAGCACCCTCTAGGGATGAACCAAGAAGAGATAATGCATCCAAGAAGTGTGTGACAAAGCTATGATATCATTGGAGGAATTTTAGGAAATTTTGCAAGGAAAATCAAGTTTAGGAACAATTTATGCAACATCGAGCTACTTATAACACGGTGCAAGGAAATAAAAGTAGTAAAAATACTAGTTAGCTTGTTATGGATGTTGCGGGAGCCTTGGGATATTTTGTGAAGTTACCAAATACTCATCAGAAATATAAGAATTCCTAATTCACATTGTAAAAGGTTTTGGAGATTCTACTAGTCCATGATTTTGAGATATTGGCCCGATAATGTAGATGAAGATCCTCGATCCCAGTGGGGATTCAAATGAGCATTCTAGGAGTTATATGGAGAGTTTGAGGCCTGATTCAAATCCCAATGTGACCTATGAAATTACCTCTTCACTCAAAATGTGTTGGTTGTCATTTTCATCATCATACTTTTTTTTGGTGGCAGTCCCTTTCACCGACACACATGTTTGAGCAGAATAAAAAGGAGGTAAATTTAAAATTGTAGGAAGAATTGGATTTTTAAAAGTTGTGAGAATTATCTCATCAAACCTTTTAGAGTCAAAATCATATAATTTTTCCTAGGTAACTCTCAGGGAAGCTCTGGGGCAAAAATCACTCTTTGGTGTCTATTTTTGGTGTTGTTGGTGAAGGGGGTTTCCAAATGTGTCCATGGCCCATTTTCACACATGTGATGCAATTTTTCACCTTTTAAATTTTGAAAAGGTGCATGAGGTGAAAAAAAAGTGTGCCACCAAGGTGAGGAGAGGAAGGTTATGAGTTTTCGTCACTTAAGATGTCTTTTAGGTGGTTAGGTGAGTGTTATGCACTCACAAGTCATTTTGGCCCCCTCTCCATGATAAACATGACCCATGGACGCACTTGGAAAGACCTACTGCACCTTTACACCTTGTGTAAAAGTGCATGAGGTGTAAAAAAATGTGCCACCAAGGGAAGGATAATTTTTCGTCACTTAAGTGACATCCTTCATGTGTTAGGTAAGTGTTTTGCACTCACACCTTCCATCCACCCCCTCTCCATGATGAAGCCTCACCCTTGGCAAAACTTTTCCACACCTAATACACCTTTGCACCTGGTGAAAAATTGCATCAGGTGAAAAAATTTCTCCACCATGGAAGCACCCTCTCGCTCGTCACTCACCACTCACAACTAGCTTCCTAGGTCATGTTCCACTCACCTCACTCATCACCATTGTCCCCTCCTCATGTTGGCTACCCCCATGGCGCATTTTCTCCATTATGTTACTACATTTTCACCTCATGTACCCTTACTAAATTTGGTAAGGGACATGAGAGGCTTCAGACCCATTTAGTAACTCCTAACTCAACCTCAACCTAGAGTTAAGAAGGAAGTGTCAAAGGTGGGTCAAGAGGGTGTTTTCCTAACTGAGTTAATGTTTAAAATATTTAAAGCTACAACTTATGGCATTTTGGATCCTATTTTTAAATATCTCTTCCCTCCATTGCTTTTGTAACTATGTCATGCCAAATTTCATCAAGAAACTCCATGTCAAAAACCACAAAATTGCTCATATCTCACCCGTTTTTCATCCTTTTCCTCTCAAATTTTGAATGTGCACTCTAATGGTGAACACATTTGAGATGATTCAAACCTCATCACCATTGAGCCCCTAAAATTTTTACAGTCCCTACCTAAATATTTCAGCATATAAAAAAGTTTCTTTTCAAGATTCGAGAGAAATCGGAGGATAAAAACACCTAAAATTAGAGCAAGAGATCACATTGAAATTCCTAATCCAATGAGACCATTTTCATCTCAATCGGACAACTAGAAGGCCTATTTTATTTTTAGTAAGTTGGATCTGAGCCTTACTAATAATAGTAAGTCTGATAACAAAGAAGCAATCATCTTAAACCCTCTATGCAATCCTCAAGTTCGGGACTCCAAAACTGAAAATTGTGAAAATTGGGAAAATTGGCTAAATTTAGAAAGTAAGGGTGAGGTGTGACTTACTAAAAATAGTAAGTTCTCAGATCACATCCAAATTTCACACACACCTTCATCTCCTCATTCCTTCACTATTCCTAACAACCATGAAGATCAAATACATTGGTATGATCCAATTTTAATATTATCTATGAAAATATCCACTTATGGGGGACAATGATGTAGCCCACCTAGATCTAGAAGAGATGAGGAATCAGATGAAAAAAAAGTGAAGAGATCCAAGAGAAGGAAAATATAGTTTCTAGTGGGATTTTTAGAGTAGGAGGTCACCCACTTTTAGTCCAGAGCACTGAATTGATCTTGGCTTGTGCCAAACACTATGACCTTGCCTCTCGAACAATCACTATAGATGATAACTCATTGCTAGTAGTCCTAGATTCAAAGGGAATTTCAAGTTGCTAAAATTTTAACTCAAAGAAACATGGTGATCATCACAAAAGAATTTTTTAACCCAATAGTGGCTCAAGACAAACTCCTATTTGTAAGGGATTGTAGTTGGCTCTTGGTTGAAAACCCGAGGAGGAAACCATCAAGGCTACCAAAGTCACTATTGAGGAGTGAGTTTCATGAAGCCTACTTAGATGCCATTGTCTTATTGAGTAGAGTAATGGGTGAAGAACACACCAAGGAATTCTAGGACTGGATGGCTATTTCATGTTGAAAATCATGGAGGGAACTCAAATGATAGATTGGGGCCAGATCATCAGTGACAATCTCCACCAAAGATTTGATGCAACTATTCACCACCAAGAGATTCACAATGACCTCCTATCTGGTGTATGCCCCTCACATACACTAGACCATACCGAGGATTTTCCATTTGCTCATAATGTTCCTTAGAGAGCCCCTACCTTCGAGAAGTACAAACAAATCACCTTCAAGGAAAGTAATGCTCATTTCACATGGGTGAATGATGCATTCACCATGTTCATCATCCGGATCCTCAAGGAAATCCTGAAAGAAGAATCTCTCCTCAAGTAGTGGAGTTGATTGAGAAGTATGGGTGTTATTTCACATAGTTTCATACCTTCACCTACATCAATGGTGAGTGGCTTTGACCTTGCTCTCGCTTAGATTACCCAAGTATCCTAGTGATAAGATCATCTTGGTGGAGCTCTGACAGAAACTTTCTCAGGTGCATCTCAAATGTAAGGGTTTGAAGAAGAAAGGTATCTCATTCCCTATCTCACTTGGTGTCTTCTCTTATAAGAGTGCAACAAATTCCAAAAACATTGAGACCTCCCTAACTACATTTCATCTTTGCATATGTCCCTAGGCCCAACTTTGACATACGGAAAGATCCCGAGTCTTTCCATGTTCCTGGATTACATCACATTCCCAATTGGAAGATATTGGGAAAATTGTGTGGATGACCTTGAGGTCAGGAAAAAGGACTACATGAGGATGATGACCATGGAATAGATGGGAGCATTTGGGTTTGACTAGTTCATTGGAGGAGTTCAAGAAGATGGTTCTGAGTTGTTTGATCCAGAGTACCAAGAAGTGAAATTATCCCCCTTCCTCCTCCCTCATGGATCATTTGTGAAGATGGAGATATCAAAGAGTGGACTAAAGTGGTGATCCAAAGATCGAGGGAATGGTTTAGAAGAAAGAAGGCCTCTAGTAGGGAAGAAGGCACCACTTCAACCCTACCTAGACAACTATCACACTCACCATCTCTCAAGGATCTTGAGAGAGCTATCGGTTCATCCCATTCTAAGAAGACCTACAAGAGGAAGGCAATGGAAACCAAGATCACTGAAGTTTCACCTCCCACAAAGTCTCAAAAGAAAGCTAAGGTTAGGAGAGGAACAAGTTGAAGAATTGGAACAAGGAGAGATTGACCCTCCCAATCTCTTATGCATCAAGTGGAGCCAAGTGTCTCATATGAGGAAGTTGAGTTAACCCAAAATAAGAGACATTGATCCACAAATAGGCACTAGAGATCCTTGACATATTTTCCACACCATCGGATCCATTCCCATGGGTCCATGACTTCTTGGAGGATAATCAAGAATGGTGCAACAAGTTGCAACACCAAACTTTGAGGCCATCTCAAAGTACATGAAAGCCAAGAAGTCAAGGAAAGCACAAACAACTTTAAGATTCTACACCGAGGCTTCTGGAGCTCATTTTGGAAGTTGCAAGACCTAAGGTGGAAAAAATTTGGAGGAAATGACCCCAAATGACTATGAGATGACCAAAGTCTCACTTGGTTATACATGAAGGTGACACTCATATTTTCAAGGAGTCTTCGACTCGGATATTGGAGCAGAATGAAGAATACAAATGAACCATGACAATTGGAGGAACATGTGAGGACCTTGTCTTCATATGTGTAGTCATTCTTAGAGCTAGGATCATCATCCTTGCCTCTAGTTGAGGTAGTCTCACCCATCAATAGATTTGACCCATGCAGGCCCTCAAGCAATCCCAAGGATTCACAATGCAGGGGAGGGAAAATGACAAGTGGGTGGGGAAAATCATTGAAAAAAGGGAATGTGCTTTTTCCTAAGGTCCTCTCCTGTTTCGCTTCGCTTCATTTAGGTACCATCTCAAGAATCAAAGGCACTAGGGTGGAAATGGAGAAAGAAAAGATGATATGGAATAGTGTTCTCCCATTGACCTCTCGAAATGGGGAGTCTTGACTCCTCATTCTTGATAAGAAAAAATGTGTTCATGACTCCAACCGAGAACTTGTCCCTATTTGGTTCTACACCATGGCTGCAAGGTGTGATGTACTGAAAGATGCTTTGATAGAGCTCAAAGTGTGTGAGAACAATGCTCAAGGGAATTATCGAAGATCTAAGAAAATGTGTACAAGAGCTTGGGGCCCCTCTTATCAATGAAAACACATATTTGGAAGAGCTCATGACTCCTTTTCAAGAAATGGTTTGGAAAGAGGCAGGATACCCCTTCTCCTTCAACGAAGACACCCTGGAGTCACTCATAAAGCAATCCATGGCTCTATTTCAAACATTTCTCAGATCACAAAAGTTGGTTTACTGAGTGCAAGAAGCTAAGCCACATTCCAGAGGCTTGGATCAACACATTGGAGTATGTGAGCATTCCTTAATCAGAGAAGATCACACCAGGTAGTTGTTTGTTTTGTTAGAGAAGTGAAAGGGCTTGAGTTCAAACCAATTGAATTTCCATGGATGAGGATGCATCTTCAGAGGTGGAATATTTCATCAAACAATTGAGCTACTTCATCCTTCTCCATTCTCTTTCTCCTTCTTCTATTCTCACTCTCTTCTACTCCCTTTCTTCTAATTCTTCATTGTGTGTAATAATGACTTTTTGTCTTATTCATTAAAGTGACTATGTAATATTTGTGCAATGTAAAATTCCCTTTTGCAATTATAAAAAGGGACTTATTTTTCTTTCCTAAGGACATTTGAAAATTCACTTGTAATGGGAATATGAAAAGTCATGTGGGGTAGATGAAGAGATGGATTATAAAGCTATAAAAGGAGATGACCTCCTCATTGTAAAGGGATGGTTAATTCTTGTTTACTAGCTCCCATTTTCTTTCTAGGAACAAGTGCCTTCATTTCCTCTATTCTCTTGTCTATTGAAATTTGTCTCCATCTCAACTTATACTCCAAGAGCATTGTAAATTGTGCAACATGATGTAATAAACTTTGTGTTTCTTGTTGATTGTTCCTCTTTCTATGTGAATGGTTTCTTCTTATTGATGTAAGTGAAATACTCTGATTTTAATGCAATAAACTCAACTATGCTATTTGTTGGTTAAAATCCCCCTCTTATTTCCCTTTCCTATCTCTCTTTTAAGTAAATTTTCCTCCCTTGTATTCCATACAAGTAGTTGCCACTGAGTTTAGGGAAGTATTCTTGTGTGATCCTCGATCTATGAGCCACCCCAGAAATTAGTTTAGTTCATATTTGTTTCCTTGCTTTCAATAAATGGAGCTACCCCATTCAAGCAGAGGGACCTAGTCCCAGAGCGTTGGTGAAATCCCATAATTTTTCCTCATGACAAATTATTTAATGGCTATTTACTGGTCATCCTCCATTCCTAAGACATGAACTTATCTTTCATACCCAAAAAGATATTGCATCAGACTTGAAGGAGGTCATTTGGAATAATAGAGTAAATTTCTTCCATTACCATGCAACTACAAGAATTCTAGAATTTGAAGAAGAATGCACAAAACCTTTGGAAAGAGTAAGACAATCTCAAATTCAACAAAGGAGAGCTTGATAAAATTCAGATTTGATTTGATTTAAAGTTTGCAAATTGGCTGATTAAAGGTACACAAGATCTAGTCGGGATCATGGTATCACAAACCCAACCTTTGAGCAAAAACAAAGAGCAAATTTCAGACTTTCCCTTGATCAAATAAGGAGGCAAATTGATCGAGAATATCTTGCATATTTTGATCTTGATTTTCCCCTTGTTGAAACAACAAAAGAACCATTAAAATTTACTCCTCCAAGTGAAGGAGAACAAGAAGAACTAGTAGAAATATTTGGGGAAGAAGTTGTAGAAGAAGAATTACGAAGAAGGAGAAGAAGAAGAAGAACCACAAATGGCTCAACAAACACCATTGCCTTGGGGAAAAACACAGGACCATTAGCTCTCAACCCACCTTTGCATGATTTTCCTAGAGGGTCATGAAAGAATTTTCACAAGTTCTATGGCAATGAAAAGCAACACCTAGATGATGTTGACATTTCTTGCACATGTGCAAAAGACAACTTGAAAATTTGTTTCTCAAATTGACAAAGCACGATCAATCTTTTAAAATGGGCTTAGCCATTTTAAGGAGAAAAATACGTTCAAGCGGTCGTCAAAATTTCATATCCCTAAAGCACTAACCATTGGTATTTGGAAAAAACGTGGGAGACTAAGTTGTAAAACATTGGCAAACTCTTTTAAAGTGACAGATGTTTAAATTCCCGTCAAATTTAATAGGTAAAAATCTAGGCAGAGGATATGTGGTGGGATTAGGGCTCCTCATTATTTTTGAACTCGCCGACATAATCATAAATTTGGTACAAAGGTTGCACAACAAAGATCAGAGATTAAAACACTCAATAATCTTATTCACTCTATAACCAAACTATCTACATCATAGTTTAGAACCCAATTTATAGGATTCAAATATCATATAAATAAGGATATCTTAAAATAATATTTACAAATACATAAGCTAATTACGTGAGTGGTTTCAACCGCCACTAATCACATAACAACTTAGTTACATAACAAATTTATAACATTGTAAATCAATATAAACTCATACAAATAATATATGCAGATTAATGTGAGCGCTAATATAATAAATTCCTAACATTCCCCCTTAGTGCAAACTTGGGGACATCCATGCTATACCGCACTTTGATTTCTTTATCATGTGATTTTCCTTTGGATTATCATAAACCAAAAGTTGGTTTTCATCGGTTAACAAAAATCGAGAGTAAGGTGGTTTTAAGTGGTCGACCACAAACCACAAAGGGGTGAAGGTTTTAAAATGGTTTATCTACAACCATATCGCGATGTGCCAGTGCATTCTTTTTCTCTCATCATATTCTTCCAACACAAGAAACCAAAATAGCAATGGATTTTCCCTGTAGAATATCTCAGGACTCCATTAACTACTTTGATACTAAATCATAAATTTGGTTCAAGTTGCACAACAAGTATTAGAGATTAAAACACTCAACAAATCTTGTTCACTCTATTCTTGATTTGCTTACATCATAGTTTAGAACCCAATTTATAGGATTCTAATATCCTATAAATAAGGAGATCTTAAAATAATATTTACAACTACATAAGCTAATTACGCGAGTGGTTTCAACCACCACTAATCACGTAACAACTTAGTTACATAAAAAAATTATAACATCGTAACTCAATATAAACTCATACAAATAATATATGTTGATTAATGTGAGCACTAATATGATAAATTCCTAACAAGACCGCGGAATAAACCGGGCTTATAAAGCTTTCGGGTCCGACATGGTGGCGAGGTCAATAAGACAGGAGGCAAATTTCAAAGCTAAAAGGTAGAGATACGTGGAACTTTTATATTAGATCACATTTGGCAATCTGACAGGTATTTTATATAAAAGATGACACCACGAGGATTCATGGGATGTTTCTATTGGATCACTTTTGCAAAACTCAATCAAAAAGTAAATTGCGAAGGGCGTGGAGCATTTTTTCGTCTAACCTTCGTAGCGGCTAGTCGAGTAATTTGTAAAAGTTCGTGGATCCTTTCTATTAGTTTGGATTTTGCAAAACCCAGTCAAAAGTCTAATTTATAAAATGTGGAATTATTCTATTGGTTTAGATTTTGTAGTTGTCAGTGGAGTGAAAGAAAGGACTGACACTACGAAAGTTCTTGGAGCATTTTTATTGGCTCGTACTTCATAATGAAAGTTTAATGAAAGTACAACATTGCGAAGTCTATAACATATGTGGTGTATTTTCATTGGCTTGCATTTCAAAAGTTCAAAGCCACATACACGTAAGAAAGGAGCTATTCCCGAGCCAATTAAGTCTTTGAGGCGTGTCATCTTCCTTTGCATCACGACAGACAAAACTTCAGAAGGCCATAACTTGTGTTCTACAATTCCAAATCTTATAAAATTGGTCTCGTTGGAAAGCTCTTGTCTAGTTCTTCAATTTGGTATCATTTATTTCGGGGTTGAATACATTCAAAGGAAAATACATGCAAAAAAAGGAAAGGGCTGCGTAAGAAAGATTAAAAATAAATGAAAACATGTAGGAAATCTTATTTCATCATCTAGAAGATTTAAAAGCGAGTAACAAAGCATGCAAAGCAAAGGAAAATCTGTTTTGAGACATGTAGAGTTTATTTTTTGAGAAAAAGATAAAATAAAGCGAGAACACTTGCTTTTACTCATAAGGAGTTATTTTCAAAGCAAGTAAACAACTGCATTGCTTTTATCCTATTTTTAAGTTAGACTTGTATGTCTAGGATTTTATTATTCTTCCTCTCTCTCAGATTTCTACAAAAACTTTAGAAAACATTGCAAAAGGAATCTCTGCTTCTTCATTCATATTTTGGAGCAATTCAATCTTTCGAGTGAGAATGAAAGGGTCATGAGTGACTATCTGTGCTTATTCCACCTCTTGGAGCAATAAAGGAGCCATGTTTTACCTTCGGAATATGTATTTTTGCATACTTTGTTTTATCCGATTTTATTTCGTGATACTTGTTTATCCTTGTCTTATCATTTTAATACTCTTATGCCTTTGTGTGCAGATCTTGTGTCAATTTATAGGTCATATTTTTTTGGATAAGATAAAAAACCCGTACATATATAGAAGCCAATTTTAACAAAGAAACAAACAAAAAGCTAGGAGGCTAAGTCAAAAAAATCGAAAACAAACCACCACAAAGCAGAGCTAGACTACCTCAATTATGTATTTTAAACATTACATTTTTTGACAAAAAAACCTAAAAAGAGCAACCAACGAGAACAAAGGAACAAGACCAACAAAAGGGCAGCCAAAGGCCAACCATTAGTTCTCCATAGCCTTGCTACGAGATTTGGTGCTCGTCCCGCCATCCTTCCCGCCTACTAACTTTAATGATCACCCACTTAGGTCTTTTCTCCTCCTTTTCCATAGTCTAGGGTGTTTACACTCGTGGCATCTTTTAGGATTTCCTCCTCGTCCTCAATCTAGGTATTCACGACCTCCATATCAGAACCCTCATCAGTCTCAGAATCTTCACTGTCAGAACTACTAAGCATCAAATTCATATTAGGCTTGTTGTCCACCTTGGCCATTTGATCCTGAAGGATATAAACCCTCTATTCCTGCATGACAAATTTCGCTTGAATACCCCCAATTCTCTTGTTCTAGACCTTAATTTTATGGTGGAACTCCTTTAGTTCCTGTATCAAATTCTTATTAACAGTGAGAATAATATCGGTGGTTGACTCAACATGCATTAGCATAGCCTCCCAAACCCACAAAATATTTTTTCCTATTACCAGAACTCTCACCCAAATTTTGAATCCCCGTTTCAAGTTGCATAGAATGTTAGTGATAACCTTAAAATTTTCTTTCCCTTTCCTTTTCTTCATGCATTTGAGGTCCAACACCAGGGTTTCATGGTCAGACTCAGGATCACTATTGTGCACCAGCATGCGGGGATAATGGGATTCTTTGTTTTGAACTAATAGGAGAATCAGGTCTTGATGAAGAGGGACATCAATTTTCTTATTTTTGAAGTCATTAATGGTGGAAATTAGGGACTTGTAGAGGAAGAAAGCTAGACTCATGGCTTGGTTTCTATGGAAGAAGTTTAAAATGGAGAGGTGATGAGAGAAAATCTTCCAAAAATTTCCTTCCAAAGTCGGTATTTAATGACCACCGGGAAGACGTCAACCCAACGATCGGAAGGAAAGTACAAAGGCTATACCATCATTGTAAGAAACAATATATTTTCGACCTAAAATAAAGTAGCAATCTCATGTTTTTTGTGAGTGTTATCTTTATAGATTTTGAGCCCCTCCATTTTAAGTCCCGTTATCTCAGCTATGGAATCCTTAGAGACCCTAATTTTAACCCCTCTAAAACTAAATCCCCCATCAATCCAAGCATTTCCAAAATCAATAGGAAGTGCAGTGTCATTACCTTTAAGGCACCAAATATACCTGATAAAGCCCCCTTTGTGCAACAGTTTCCACAAGACAAAGTCATTTTTAAGGTGAAGGAAGGACATAGGCTCGGTTCGAACCCTGTCGCCTCCCATAGTTTTCTCAAATTTAATTTCTTTTAACACCAACAAAATTTAGTCACCAATATCAAAAAACTTGAATAAATTCCAAATAAAATGAATCGTAACCTTTTCCAAAAAGAAGAGGGTCTTTTCAAAATCCCAAGCGTGAGTCTTGGTCACCATCATTACACAACCTCCTAAGATGTGTCATCATTAATCAATTTTATAATATTTTCCCAAGGAATACATGTCCTGGCCACGTCATCAGATCTGGCATGTCATTTCCTTGATTAACAAGTGCATCCGCGGGTTTATTACCTGCTCTGTAAGTATGTTGGATGACCACTTTATCAAATGATTCTAAAATCCCATGATATTCCTTGATAATGTTGATGAGTTTCCACCCGCACTTACTCTGATCCTTTAGAGCATTAATTACACACAAGGAATCACCTTCTATAATGAGTTATCAGATCGGTAGGTCATAGATTGTGTTTGATAGGTTGTTTGTAGGATTTTGTTGTGGATCCATCTATTGCCCCTTCTTGTCTTGTGACAATCAATCCATAACCTTTTTGTGAATCAATTTCAAATTGACTCAATTAATTGTAGTTTGTGTATGGTGTGTGTGGCTTCCTTGCTTCATTTATATGATCTAAATAAGTTTGAAGTCCTCAAAAACCATTATGGTGTATCACCACCCTTTTTAGTTTTCTCTTTCCCTTCCTTCTCCCTTTTCCCAGTCGGTTGGTAGAATAGTGCTACCCTTAGGAGATAGAATTGGTTTAGGTGTTGCACTAGGGGAGCCAACCCTCTCTAGATATTCACTCCAATATATAGGTCACCCACAACATAGGAGTGTTTCCATTTTGTCAATTTAAAGGAGATTTATCACACCATTCTCAAAGGGTGCATTTCAAAGTGATAACAATTACCACATTACAAATTTTATAACTGATTTTGGAGTTCTAGGAGTAGGATATGAAGATGTGTTAGTCGAGTCTATTTGTGGAATATTTGCAAGATGAAGTGCATCTTGGTTCTACCATTTATAGAGTAGGTCTATAAATAACTGGAATGATATTAAGACCAAGTATGAAACTAGGTTCAAGTTGGTCGAAGATTCCTGACCCTTTTGGCCCAATGGTCTCAATTGAAGAAAGGGCCTTTCAAACCAATGAAGGAGTTTGTAGCAAAGTTCAACAAAATTCTCTATAAAATCCCCAAAGCTTCCCGACCTACAAAGGAAAAAAATTTAAGATTCATCACGAATGCTTAGATTCCTGAGGTTAGATTTATATTGAGAAGAACTCAACCAAATGATTTGGATGAGGCACAAAAGCTTACAATTGAGGTCGAAGATGAATTTTTCATGTCAGGAAAGATAAAAAAGGTTCGAGCAAGGAAAAAGGTCAAAGTTCTAATTCTACCTCCACAAACCCCTTAGTTTAGAAATAGGCAAATTATCTGATTGCACTAAAAAAATTGACACAAGGTACTTTGAGAGATGCTCCAAATAAGAGTAATTTTCAAAATAGAACAATAATTACATCACCTCCCCAAATACTTTCTTTAGAGGCTCCCCTTGTCAAAACAGGTTGTGATACACAAGATGATGATGAAGAAGAGATCATGGAGCCAAAAGATGATGATAAAGAAGAAGAGAATGGGATTGAAATTGAAGAAGTTGATGATGCTAAGATCGGGTAATTCAAATACTCATTCGGGGAAGACAATGAAGAGGATGATGTAGAAAATTTATCTTCTTGGGTGTTCACCTGTTCTCAATCCCAAAAACAAATTTCTTCCACTGCTACTCCAAAGAAGAAGAAAGATGTAGATTCTCCTGTAGTGACTCTACCTAACAAAATAATCAATAGAGGAGTTGCACTTCCACCTTCTATGGACTCTGCTAAAGAAAATCTAGATCTCGTGGCAACCAACAATACCTCAGTTGAAAAAGTGAGTATCCCAATCCTACCTCTGTTAAATCTTCTTATTCTAATCCTTCTAATGTTACTTCTAAACCAGTGAATGTTTCTAGCAAGAATTCTGAGGTATCTAATAAGCCCGCTGTAGCTTCCAAGCCTACCTCTGTTTCCAAAGTAGCCCCCACTTCCAAAGTAGTGTCTCCTCCTCTCCCTAAAGATTCCACCACCTCAGAGACATCTACTTCCTCCTCTTTTGATATCATAGACCATGTCAAACGGTCTAAGGTCCAAATTTTCGAGTTTGAATATTTGTAAAACCCATCTAGAACAATTTGATAAACTAGTTTGGTTTATTAAAGGTAGTAACCCAAAGCCCAATACTATCACACCCTCTTCCAAAGGGTTACTACCAAATCCTCCTTCCCTTCATCTCATAACATGCTAGCATTAAGTGCATCCAATTCCGACAAGATTAAACCATTCTATCTTTCTCTTCTTGTCGGAGGCTACCAATTGAACAATTGTATCATAGACTCAGGTGCTTCTGACAATGTGATGCCAATTAAAGTAGATAATGCCCTTGGTCTCACCCTAACATGGGCTAAAGGCTAGTGTTATTCTATGGAGACTAAATAAGTCCCACTTGTGGGAAGAATAAAAGATGCCCAAGTTGCTTTAGTTGATTTTCCTGAAAAGAAAGTCTTATTGACTATCTTAGTGGTGGACATTCCGACCTCATATGGGATGTTATTGAGTAGAAGTTTCTATAGATGCTTGGGAGTATAATTTCAAATGGAGTAGATCCTAGAGCTAATGATATTCTTTATCAGGATAATGGACAAAAGAACTACTTTATGAATTTTGGAGGAGATGATGATGTACCTATTATCTCAAAGGAATACAAAGACAAGCTCGGACTATGGAGTTCGATGGAAGCCATTTTTGTCTGAGGATCCAAAGCTGACGTAGTTCGATTTTCTTAGTAGGTGAGTTGTTTCCTTAATCTTTTAATCTTAAATTTGAGAATACCAAAAATACTATGGAATATGAAGCTCTTATCTTAGGCATGGATGCAGTTGAGTCCATGGGAATTAAGCAATTGAAATTCCTGGGAGATGCAGAAGTATTTGTGAAATAAGTCTGAAATCAGTACCAAGTGAAAAACCCACGACTTAGAAATTATAGAAATAGAGTGTGAGATTGCTTTGAATCATTTGATGCTTTCTCTATACAAGTTATTCCCCATGAATGAAATGAAAAATTTGATTATATTGTTGTCTCAAATTATCTATTAATACCACACCCTTCCTTTGACAAAGAAAAATATTCTATTGAGATGATATGTAGGCCAAGTGTTCCCGATAATGCCAACCATTGGCAAGTGTTCAATGATGATAAACATATCCTCTCTTTCCTCGAGCAACGAGATAATTTTAACAACCTTTTCTTTGAAGGAAGTACTTCTTCATCCCGTGAGTCAACTTTAGAGGAAAGCAAATGTGAAGCTGAAGAGGTTGATTCCAATGGAGTGCTCAAGCTAAAAGGTAATAAGATTCCTAAGGGCCTAGTCTCACTTGAAGAATTGTTTGATAGACATGATATATTTGTGAAAGATAGAGCTAAGGAATCTCCTAGATAATTGCTGATTTTGAGAAGGTAAATATCAAAATGGAGAAGCAACCTTGGTTCATGAATATAGGAAAGTGTTGCTCACGGAGGAAAAGAGAAAATTTGTTTCATTGTTGAAAAAGTATTAAGATGTGTTGGCATATTCATATGATGAGATGAAATATTTTAAACCAAAAGAGATGCAACACTCTATACCTCTCAAGCCTGAAGCAAATCCATTCTGACAAAAGCAAAGGAAATATAATCCCAAGATTGTCAGAACAATTCAAGAGGAAGTTTTAAAAATGTTGAATTCCAGAATAATTTTCCCGATCCATCACTCCACGTGGGTGGAAACATTGTCCCTGTCCAGAAGAAAAATGGAGAAATAAGGATTTATGTAGAATTACATAAATCATCCACTCTTGATCATGGATCAGATTCTACAAGAAGTCACCAGTTCAAAAATGCTTTCTATTATGGATGGATTCTCCGGATATAATCAAATCAAAGTTTCTCAAGAAGATCAATATAACACTACTTTCACAACTCCATGGGGAACCTTCACCTACTAATAGTATGCCATTTGGTCTCATCAATGTTGGGGCCACTTTTTAGAGAGCAATGGACTTGGATTTTAAGGATTTGAAGAACAAATGTATTGTCATTTATCTTGATGATCTCACAGTCTTCTCTAAGAAGAGGAGAGAACATTTGATACACCTTGAACAAGTTTTTCTAAGGTGTTGAGAACATGACATATCATTGAATCTAAAGAAGTCAATATTTGGAGTGACTAAAGGCAAGCTCCTTAGACATATTGTGAATAAAGAAGGAACAAAGATTGACCCAGAAAGAGTGCAAGCCATTCAGAAACTCTCCTTGCCCACAAGCAATCCGAGAGTTCATTCCTTCTTTGGTAAGGTCAACTTTCTTCGCCATTTCGTTCCAGATTTTGTTGAGTTGACCAAACATATTACAAATATGATGAGGCCCCAAGAGAGTTTCAAGTGGAGTAAGGAGGGAAAAGAATATTTCGAGAATATCAAATAGGCCATAGCCAAATCTCCAACCTTGGTATGTCTTGACTTAATAAAGATTTCATTGTGTATTTTTATGCATTTGAGCACACTATTTCAACCATTTTAGTTCAAAAGAATGAAGAAGGGATTGAGTCCCCTATTTCCTTCATGAACTTGTCCATTGAAGAATCATGAGCTCAGATACTCTACCATGGAGAAACATGCTTATGTTGTGGTTAAGGCGAGTTAAGAATTTCAGATTCTACATCTTAAACTCTCACACCATTGTGATGGTTCCAAGATCAACTATAAAATCTATCTTGACTCAACAAGACCTCGGAGCAAAAAGAGGTAACTAGGTATCAAAAATTCAAGAGTATGACCTTGAGATAAGGCCATATAATTTGGTTAGAGGAAATGGATTATGCAGGTTAATGGATGAAGATGAATCTATTATGAGCCAAAAGGAAAAATATGAATTCCAATGCTTTGAGTGCTTAAGTGAATATTTTCCTCAGGTACTCTTTGTGAATACCACTAATGAGTGGTACAATGATATTGCTTATTTCCTCACTTATGGTGATTGTATGAAACACATGGATTACAAGCAATAGAGAACCCTCAAGCTCAAAGTTGCGAGGTATGTGATTTGGAACCATGTACTATACAAGAGATACCTTGATTGATGTTTCCTAAGGTGTCTTTGACAAAGAACAACAAGAGAAGTTCCTAAAGGCCTACCATGATCAAGCCTCCGGTGAGCATTTATCCACCATGGTCACTACACATAAGATCCTTTGAGGGAGGTACTACTGGCCTACTCTCTTTCAAGATGCTAAATAATGGGTATTGAAGTGTGAGCCTTGCCAACAGTTTGTGGGAAGACCACAACACGCCTGCACTACCGCTCAAACTGGTGGTGATTAAAGAGCCCTTCCAAAAATGGGGCTAGAATTCATCGATGCTCTTAATCCCCACTCAAGTGCGAGATCATACATTCATGCTCACAACAACAAACTACTTCACTAAGTGGGTGGAGGCCATACCGGTCAAGCAAGCCAATTCGGAGACGATATGTAATTTCATCAAAGAAAATATTATTACCCGTTTTGTCACCACAAAAGATAGTTGTTGATAATGCTACATATTATCTTCTATGGAATTAGCTGAGTTACGTAGCATGGATACAAAATATCCTTAGCACATGCATTTTACTATTACCCTCGGGGAATGATCAAGCCGAATCTAGCAACAAGAACCTTGTGACAATTTTATAGAAACTCATATATTAGAATAATAGAAATTGTTACAAGAAGCTATATGATGCACTATGGGCTGATCGGATTACTCCCAAAAGGATATTAGTATGTCCTCATTTCAACTCCTATATGGAATAAGAAGTTCCAATCATTGTAGAGTTACCGATATATTGTAACTAATCAAAGCAGTGGAAGATGGTGAGTTCAAGAATCACTTGATAAAAGAATTTTGTACTTGGAAAAGCTATGTGAAGATAGGGTGTTGGTGGTTGATCTAACTAAGAGACCATCAATTGAAAGTAAAGAAAATATTTGACAAGAAGGCGAAGAAGAGAGATTTTCAGATTGGTGATCTTATCCTACTATGGGATAAGAGGAGAGAACAAAAGAAAGCCATGGAAATTTTTATTCACTATGGCTTGGCCTATTTTGATATGGGACACATGTGGGGAGAACACTTTCCAACTATCTTATTTAGATGACACTCACTTGGAATTGCCTCGTAATGGGCAATATATGAAACTATACAAACAATGAAAGCGCGTTGTCCACTAAATGTACCATAGGTGATATAGGTTTTTATGTTTCCCTTTTTTCATGTGTTTGTTTTTGTCATGTGTGGTGTTCAATAAATAGGTTTTTGTATACATCCTTGTTATGGAATGATTGTATAACCCAATGGATATGATCTTGACCCTCTTAGTGTCTTGAGATTCTGTGATTCCTACTTGCTTCATTCTCATTTTTAACAAGTCACCAAGTTAGAGCCATATGTTGTCATGCTAAATGTATAACATGAAAAATTGAAATTTTTGCCATGACAACTAAGCCCACACTAAAAAATCCTTGAACTAGGTAATGTAAACCTGCCCTCCGACCAATTTATGACTATGTAAACCCCATCATGTCCGAGAGGGATGTGATAACTATATTTTTAAAGTATGTTTCATGTGTAGGTAAGTTGGTGGGAAGTAATTCATGGATTCATTTTGATCCAATTTGAAGGAACTACTCCCAGGAGGCCCAAAATGACCTATTTTCAAGTTTTTGCACACGATAAACACGCTCTAGGGATGAATAAAGAATAGATAATGCATTTAAACAATGTGTAAAAGAGTTATGATATCATATAAGTAATTTTACGAAATTTATGCAAGGAAAAACATGTATAGGAACAATTTATGCAACACCAAGCTACTTATAGCATGGTGCAGGGAAATGAAAGCGATAAAAAAACTATTCAACTTGTTTTGGATGTTGCAGAAGCCTCAAGATATTTTGTGAAGTTACCAAACACTCGTAGGAAATATAAGAAGTCATAATTCACATTGCAAAAGGTTTTAGAAGATTCTACCATATGGATTTTGAGATATTGGCCCGAAAGTAGAGATGAAGATCCCCGATCCTAGCGGGGATTCAAATGCAAATTCTCAGAGTTCTATGGAGATTTGAGGTATAATTTAAAGCCAAATGTAACCTATATAATTCCCTATTAACTCAAAATATGTTGTTTTTCATTTTCATCATCATACTTTTTGGTGGTAGTCCCTTTCACCGACGCCTGAAGTTTGAGCAAAATCGAGTTGGATCTTGAAATTTATGTGAATGATCTCTACATACCGTTTTGAGTCAAAATCATATAAGGTTTTCCTAGGTAACTCTTAGGGAATCTCCTAGGGTAAAAATCACTCTCCGTTGTCTATTTTTGGCAGTTGTTGGTGAATACGAGGTTTCCAAAAGTGTCATGGCGCATTTTCACATATGTGATGTAATTTTTCACCTTTTCACTTGGTGCAAAGGTACATGAGATGTAAAAATTGTGCCACCAAGGTGAGGAGAGGAAGGTTTTTAGTTTTCGTCATTTAATATGTCTTTTGGGTGGTTAGTTTAGTGTTATGCACTCATAAGTCATTTTGCCCCCACTCCATGATCAAAATGAGCCATAACGCACTGTAAGGACCCGTTGCACCTTTTCACTGGTGCAAAATTGCATAAGGTGCAAAACATTTTCACCACCAAGGGAAGGATAAGTTTTCATCACTTAAGTGACATCCTCATGTATTAGGTAAGGGTTTTGCACTCACACCTTCCATCTTCCCACCTATCCATGATGAAGTTCACCCTTGGCGCAATTTTCCACACCTACTACATCTTTCACCTTGTGAAAAAGTGCATCGAGTGTAAAAATGTGTACCACCATGGAAACACCCTCTCTCTTGTCACTCACCACTCACAAATAGCTTCCTAGGTCATGTTATCCACTCACCTCATTCATCACCCTTGTCCCCCTCCTCATGTTGGCTACCCCCATGGTGCATTTTCACCATGCTTATACACCTTTGCACCTCATGTCCCCTTAGTAAATTTGGTAAGGGACATG
The DNA here is from genome assembly GCA_018340775.1 of Taxus wallichiana var. yunnanensis. Taxonomy (NCBI): domain Eukaryota; kingdom Viridiplantae; phylum Streptophyta; class Pinopsida; order Cupressales; family Taxaceae; genus Taxus; species Taxus wallichiana. Next base: position 669,496,328 of record CM031242.1, read on the forward strand.
AGAGGTCCTCGAACCCATTTAGTAACTCCTAACTCACCCTCAACCCGGGTTAAGAAGGAGGTGTCAAAGGTTGGTCAAGAGGTGAGTTTCGTAACACGAGTTAATGTTTGAGTACATGTTCTTGGATTACATCATATTCCCCAATTGTAATCTGTTGTTGGGAAAATTGTGCGGATGACCTTGAGGTCATGTTGGGTTTTTAAATGGAACTTTAACAAACCATAGTCAGGGGACAACAAGTCCCTCCTCTTTAATGGGAGAGGTTCCCTTATTGAAAGAAAACAACAAAACTTATATACAAATGTACAACTTTCAAAGTGTGGATTCTTGATACTTTGAAACGTTTTATGCCCAAAGATCATCAATACGAAAGAATGAAAGAACTAAGGAGATGAGAGAGGAAGAACATAAAAATACCTTCAGGAAATATAGATAGCAAAGTATTACCTTATATGTATTGAGCCGGGAGATCTTTGAGTAGAATCATTCACTTTCATAACATATATAATTCCACAAGACACAAAGTTCTAGAAATCATATAAACAAGAACACAAAGTTTCTTATCATAAAAGATGGATGATTCACAAATTTAGACAAGGAAAGAAGGAATAACAGAGGAAGAAAGGGAAAAACTTATGTATTGATTACTTCAAATCTATTACATCTATAGAGCACCGAGGATCCCACCGAACAATAGCGTAGAGAACCCACTAAATATCCTCTAAAAAAAAGTTACAAAAATGATGAAACTGATTCAAGAAACCAATGTCTAAACGTCTCTAATGCCTTGGCCATTTCCATGCCTGACGGCCAAACCAGATGCATCATATCACATCCGTTAATCCACTTTTACAACTTTGACTTTGAGCCTTCCATGTGGAAGAGATTTGTTGAAGCGGGCCTGACACGTGGCTTTACTTGAGTGGCGACAGAGTTGCGACTCACTTTTAAAATTTTAACCCTTTTCAAAGAAAAGCTTAAAAACTCAAAGTTCTCTGCCGACCCTCCTTCTCACTTTGACTTTTGATGCGGGCTCAACATTTGACTTTATCCCTTGGCATGAGTGGGGCCGTGGGTCACTTTATATCTTTAAGCCCTTTATGGAAACAAAGCCACAATTCCCAAATTTCTCCGATGGCCCGCCTCTTCGCTTTGGCTTTTCAACGCATCAAAACACAAAAGGGGCCCGCCTCTCCGCTTTGGCTTTTCAACGCATCAAAACACAAAAGGGCCCACCTCTCCACTTTGACTTTTCAACACATCAAAACACAAAAAGGGCCCGCCTCTTCGCTTTGAATTTTCAACGCATCAAAACACAAAAAGGGCCCGCCTCTCCGCTTCCGCTTGAAATATGGCCATGTGTCCCTCTGCGGGCACTGCTCTATATTTTTTTGTTTTGAATAAGTCCCTTTATATTGCCAAATGTCATAAAATTCAATCCTTGCTCCTCATATAAGTTTTTCTCACTAGAAATATCCATTAGTTTATTTTGGTTTTGTATTATTTATTTTTAAACAATCATGGGATTTAGTGAGTCAATTTCATTATCAATGTTTTAGCTTCCTAACATTTAGTCTTTCGTATCCTTGATGTAATGTCGTCAATGTCTTTTATTTTGTCAAAATAAAGTATGTTTGTCAATGTAATTAAAAGTCGAGTGAACATTGTAAGCTATCTATGTTTTTTTGTGTCATTGTCGTCTTGTGTTGTTGTAGTCATTTGTATGTCAAAAAAGTCACAAATTGAGTCATGATAAAATTCGTGTCGTCAAAAATTGTAAAAACAAATTGCCTCATAAATGTATTTTCGGTCGAATCGACATGTGAGTCACGATTGAGGGTGAGCATTTCAAATTAAGCTCCATGTTGAAATTTGGTTGGATAACAATAGTCTCTTGAAGGATGGAGGCATCGGCAGGTTGGAGGTTGATCAATGGCCTCTCATTAGTTTCCAACAATGGGGCCACATTTTGCTATATTGGCACTTACTTTGGCAGTTTTGCAAAGTGTGTTTTTAGTGTTCCTATTTTGTATGGTTTTGGGTGCTAGAAAAAGAGGCGTGTTGGAGCACAAACAAATGTTAGTGATCCTCTTCTTGATGTGATCCTCTAACTATCGTACTTCGTTGGAAGATGGTTTACTTGTGAATACGTTCACTTGTAATGGTGACCATGTGCAACAAGATCTAACTAGTAAGATTTGCAGTGGGTTGTATGTCTTCGATACAATTTGCTTCTTAGTGTTCATGTGTGGAAATTTCACATTGTGGGGGAACGTATAATCCTTTGTTCCATTTCCATTATGTGCCTAAAATGACTAAATTCAAAGGAAGATTCCAGTGGCGGTGGAATTTTCTTATGTTGTTCAAAATCGAGTGGCGGTGATTGACAACAATGGATGCAATTAAGAACATTATGATTCTTATATGAAGAAATGTGAAATCTCTTTCTGTATGTGTTTTAATTTTCAGTTTTTAATGTGTGGGAAGATTTTCCTATGTTATTCTGCAATGAGATATTGATGAGATCTGATAATAGAACTTGGAACATCATGATGTGGTTGTAGGTAAACCACTTGAAAACCTTCATTTGTGGTTTGTGGTAAACCAATTGCAAAACCACCATTCTTGGTTGTTGGTAAACCATTCACAAAACCATCACCTTGTGGTTTGTGGTGCTTGTAATTGTAAAACCACCATTCTCGGTTTGTGGTTAATAGTTTGCAAAACCATCCTTGAGGTTTGTGATCATCCGTGAAAATCACCAGATCATGAGAAGGTGCAAGTACAAAGGCAAGTTTTCCCCATGTTTGCACTAAGGTGGGGAATGTTAGGAATATTTTTGTTAGCGCTCACATTAGTAATTTTTATATTTGTACGTGTTAATAAGTTCTAATTAATAAGCAATTATATTATCTAGGATAATATAATTGTTAGTAAGTTGTTTACAACTGCCTATGTATAGTTGGTGAGTGTTACAACAAATCATCTATATTTGATGAGTAGTTATAGGAGAATTGTTAGGAATCCTAGTTTATAGGAGCTAGCATAGCCTATATGTATGTATTGTGTCGTGAATCAATATTGTGGAGTTTATATGAGAAAAATAATAGAGAAAAAGTTATTATTTGTTAATAGTTTCACAATGTGATTCTCTACAATTTTCTACAAAGCTATGTACCAAACTTCTTTGTCTCCTAGATACTCCAGTGTCAACAATAAACAATCTTACACAACTGTACAACTTGATTTTTGATTCAACAAATATTCTCAACCAATGCAAGAGAACATACATTAGGAAATATGTGTTGGTGCTCCATATTCATGTATTGGTAAATAATAATTCCATGAGTAATTATTATAGTATGATTGTGAGTTAGTAAATATTTGTTATATTAAAACAAATTATAACAAATATGGTTGAGTGAGTTTCATAGGGAATCATCTCCTATATAATTGTATTGTGATTGAAATAATAGATGAAGAAGATATTAATTTGTATTTGCCTTACGCTGTCCAAATCTCTAGATTTGGTATCGAGCGATGCAATCCTAAGGGAGGGGTCCCATGGAGGGGGCTGCTGCTCCAAAATTCACTCTGCAGCAGGTCCCATGAGAATTTACAAACTCTGCTGTAGGATAAAAAGGAATCCGCCCTGGAAAATCGGAGCCCCTGATTTTTAGGAAGTGGGTGGAAAAAAGGGGGGGCTAGAGCTTTCCCTCACCTGCTTAAATGCTTTTTGCCAAATGGCAATTTCCATGCCATTAAAAATTCATTGGTGGGAATAATTTTGGAGGGAGAGTTTTTATGGAGGGAGAGGCAACTCAACAGCTAATATTCAGAAAAATTAAAAATCCCATGGGACCATAAATATGCTAAAATATCCCTGAAATATCTCTGCAGCACCAGCTGAATTATTTTAGGAGCGGCAACCCCATGGGACCACTAGGCAAGGATTGGTAGGGGAAATCATTCAACTTTCTTGCCCCGACATATGAGTGTTTTTGGAGTTATGTTCGCGTAAGGAGCTTCTATCATTGATTATTCAGTATCCATTTCACGACATTCGAGTTGAGACCTGTTAACTTGGTAATCTGCGTTCTAATCTGTGAAAGGCAGTTACGTTTGAATCTGTTGTGGTTACCTACAGATTCAAATATGTTGTGGCCTTGTATGCAAATTGGGATCTGACGGCTCATGCTTGCCCATACATCTAGAGCAATTTATTGCCCCAGTCGATCGTCTTGGCTCTGTTTTGATAAAACTCAAAAATTAGCTTTCAGATGTTCGCCCTTGATCCTAATAGTGGACAATCTCCGTCGAAGAGGATTCCTATGATCAAAAGCCACATGCAAGAGGCGAGATGAAATAAAAAAGGTGGATCTTTAAAGTGTAAAATGTAGTGAAAAATTCATAGCACGAGCTAAGAAGATACATATTATATGTTCACTTACTAATCTACATATCTGTGCCGGTTTTCCACCTTTGATCACATTTCTTTGTATACGTTGTAGTTTGTGTTCAAAAATATTTTTATTCCATGCTAAAGGGAATACAAACACGTCAAGAGTAGATATGATTTTGCCACACTGTAACTGTTTTGAAATCTAATAAAAAGAAACCAGTAACAACATTGGAAGATTCGAACGATATAGAAGTTTTGATCCAAATTAGTTTTCCAAAGACTGAACGTTAATGTCACATTTCAATTGGGAATGTCCTTTGAAAGCAAGCTTAGATTCTAAGTCATCTCTACCAAATCGAGTGAGCTTCCACCGATCTTCACAACTATCCAAGCAAGTAGACATGCCATTGATGTCATCCCTACAACCAAGAAATCCATGAGTAGTTGTTCACCGTGATCTCCTGCCATGCAAAATAGTTATTTTCTCCATACCTCGATTCACGGTTTTGGTCAAAAGGTGTGATTTATTTATTATAAGTTTGTGTCTTTATAAAGTTTCCTTTGTGTCCATCGTAGTGAGTCATTGAAGTTTGTCTTTATCTCAAAATGTACGAGTCTTTAGGGTCTTAGTTGTCTCTAAGATATTTGATAAGTGTCCTTTTACAAATTCATTTGTATCATAATTTGGTCATACTTAATAGTCAAGTCCTCTATTTGTGTCATTGTATGTTACAAATGTCATTTTAAAATTTTATGAGTTTTTGTTGTAATTTCTCTTGGTCTCGAGTCAAATAGATTTGTAATTAGTTTTGCAAATCTTAGTTTATTTATAGTCATAAATTGAAGTCAAAATTTTTATTCTAGAGTCAAGTCTATCAAAAGAGTTAAGGTCTTATAACTATCAAAATAGAGTCCCTTGTTAAAATTGTCTATGTTTCATTGTGAGTCAAAGTTGAAGTCAAAAGTTGTAAAAATAAAAAAGTAAAAAAATTGCCTCACGGACACATTTTCGGTGTTACCCGACGTCTACGAAAAATAAGTTGTTTCACATTGCGGGAGAGATACTATATAATAAAAAATGTGGAAACAATTGAGCATCACATATTTATCCAGTTGAGTTAGCAACACATTCATTGGAGGTCGGAGGCACAGGAGGATGGAGGACAAGCAACGCGTCCTCTTGCCCGGCCCTTGCAAGTGACGGGGCTACATAATGAGGTTGTGGCATAAGTTTTTTCAGTGTTTGATTTCCAGTTGTGTGCAGTATTTTTGTGTTCTAGTTTTCAATAAGTGGAAAGTTCACATTGAGGGGGAAACATGGTCTCAATGTTCCATTTCCTTTTCTTCATTTTTCAGATTTGTATTATGTGAGCAGTTTTTCCTATGTTAATTCCCTGATGTGAAGATATTGTGGAAAGATGAAAGCATAGAGGAAAAAACAACATCATGTTTCTTGAAGAGGATGAGCAGGGGCTCATACCTGGAATAGGGGTTCCTTTTTTGGTGGACAGGGGTCCATTTTTGTCGAACAGGGGTTCGTATAGTGAACATGGGTTCATTTCGGATGAACATGGGCTCATACCGAGGTTGTTGGTCAGCCTTTTCAAAACCATCGGTGAGCCAAGATCATGAGCACACACGGGTGACAAGCTACAAAGGAAGTGTGATTGTTTTTCTCCCATGTTTGCACTAAGGGGGAATGTTAGGAAATATGTGTTAGTGCTCCATATTCATGTATTGGTAAATAATAATTACGTGAGTAATTATTATCGTATGATTGTGAGTTAGTAAATATTTGTTATATTAAAACAACTTATAACAAATATGGTTGAGTGAGTTTCAACAACTCACGTAGAATTGGTTTGTGGGAAAACCAATTTCCTATTTTATAGGGAATCATCTCCCTATATAATTGTATTGTGATTGAAATAATAGATGAAGAAGAGATTACTTAGTATTTTCCTTACTTTGTATTTACCTTACGTTTTGTCAAATCTCTAGAACTTATTTTGACATAATGAAAAGAACTCGGACCTTAAGCATTAAACCTTATCATGTACCTTCATCAAGAAACACATGCCTTTCTTTTGTAGCAATTAAATATCTTGCAAGTCTATCATATCTCAAGCATATAATCCCGTAACTCAACTTTATTTTATTCACTCAAGATTATCAAAGAAGCCTCACGGATCTCTTGGTTGAAGATTGCACATGTGAATGATGCGAGATAAGAATTTTTCCAAGACAAAAAAAATGCAAGCATGCAAGTTTGCAAATTATGAAAATACAACAGAGATAATTGCAATAACACGAAATAGCTCCAACTCAATACGATCAAATAGAATAATGCAATAGATGTACATACAAGAGGTGAATGTGTAACCTCCTCCAAGAATCATGGAAATCTCCACCTATAATAGTGGTAACCAACAACTGGAATGGTGTAGTCAAGTGGTGAATAACACCTAGAATAGTGTATTCAAGTGGCAACCAACATCTGGAATAGTGTACACCTAAGCAAGCATATCCTATAAGTGTAGGGAAACTCTAAGTGAAGTGGAATATCTCGAGTAGGATAATACAAATAAAGTGAGGAAATTAAATCCTACACTAATAAATATTTCATACAAACCCCTACTTTTATGACTGAAACAAACTTAAATTACGTCTTAAATATAATTGTAGGCACAAACATACTCACCTTAGATCTTCAAGATGATTATTTACTTGCCTTATAGACTCCCCCTTAGTCCAAGAATCTTTCACAGACTTCACAAACCTACCTTATCAAATCTTCTTGATGATGCATTTTCATGAAACAATCCATATACCTTGAATCCTTTAAAGCGAGTCACCATACTCATGAGATCAAGTACTCATCTATAGGCCACACAAAGATATCAAAAACATCAAACCTGCTCACAATCCTTAGAAAATTTCCTAGATTACCATACTCTTTTTCTTGACTACTTGACACCTTTATCATGACTGCAAACTTTCTTACCTTCTTGTCACTACAAACTTGGAACTCCCCGACTTCTACATTCCATTTTGAGCACAAATTACACATAAATTTTTGATCTTACAACTTGACATCAAGCGTGATATAACTTCATGAATGCTAATGAGAAAATAAATATTCAAGCATACCTCTTTTGAAGCATATCATCATACCTTCAAACTATATTTTCACCTTCAAAGTTTGTACAAAACTTGGAAATTTTGGAAACACCTCAAACTATCAAACCACCTATCATTCTTCAATCAACACTTCTTGCCACAAACCTACTCATGGATCTTGAAGATCCAACTCAGCTCCCTTGACTAATAACATTCCTCACATTCTTAGCTTATATCATGAACCATCAAGCAAGATCCTCTATCTATCTCACCTCAATCTTGTACTTTTACCGGATCTCTAATAAAAACATATTGTAGAGTCTTGATTCATCAACAACCTCAAATCGTGCTAGAGATAATTTTCTTTGACTCAAGAACCTCATTAATTGTATGAAAAACTAAACCTAGAATGATTTTCATACCTTTTTTGGGATCATAAAATTCCATTTGAGGTCATGAAATCATACTCAAACATGAATATAACACAATCACCAGCTCTTCACAATTTGATCAAGTTGGTCAAACCAAGTACACCAAGACAACATACTAATTGTTGACAATAAGAGCCAAAACCTTCTTTCTTTCCTTTCACACAGAGCATTACATAACTCCTCTCAAACCTAGAAACCTTGTAAAGATGGGTTATCAAGTAAAACCATACTTACATGCCCTAAACAAACTTTCTCAAAGAAGAACGAGACATCTTCTTCGAGACCTTATGATACATTTGTTGTACAACTTCTAGAACTAGAATCCTTTGTCCTCATGAAGAGAACACAAACCTCACGAGATATTTTGATGCTAAAGAACATCATTATCAAGAAAATCATATATACATACCTTTTGATGCTTCAAATGAATGAATCCATCCTTAAGTCACCATATTTAGTTCAATTATACATTCAAAAATTGTCTATTCACTTTCAAGACCTTTACCAAATTGCTAAATCTCCGTTGGAGCATGACACAACTTCATGAAATGTAAAAATCTTCAAATCTTTGATCTTCTACCTACAAACCTCATTATACAAGCAACACATAACTTGACATACCGATATCCCGACTTCAAAAACTTAAGAAGCAATCTTCAAACTTAGAGAAAATTGTTTTCCTTTCTCCGGGTCTTTAAGCTATTCATACCCCGGTGGTTATCAAAGAATTTTTCTCGAGGCATATAAATATATGATTATACCCGAAATTATTCTATACAAAAACCTAGATTTGACTGTGTCTTTGTTATGTCATGATACACCCCAACAAACTTATACCATCTTCTTGCTTATCTTGCCCATATTTGATTTTTTCCACCTAATATGGTTATAGCCCCGACTTATGTCATACAAGATATGTAATATATAAAAATTGTTATCCCAAATTCACCCTTGACAAATTTGGTGGAAAAAGTCCCGTACATAAAGAAAATATGAAGGGAAATGATTGAGACCCTCAAGCTCACATTTCAGAATGATGCAAAGGAAACCAGAGGCCTGAAGAGTCAAATTTGACCTCAAGACAGGGAAGGAATTAAAGAAACGGCTCTGTCGAGTGAATCCGTGTCTTAAATCTATTTTATAGGTTATAGGTGGGCTCAAAAATAGAATGGTAGGGTTCGAGAGAAGGAGGAGTAGTGTCATAGAGAAGGCGAGTGAAATAAACGAAGAAACAACAAATATTCAAAGTCTTCGGGCTCAAAAATCTCGTAACAAGTCCAAAATTGACTAAGTATGGAGGAGCCAGCGGAGAGAGCCACGTGTCAGCACGACGCTTCTCCAAAGATGAATCTAAAAAGGAAGCTCGAACAAGTGCCGGGTCCCCAAGTGTCCCTGGCTCGAAAGCAGAGGCGAGTCAAAGCTAAGAGTCAAAGGAAGACAGAAGACCTTAAAAGGGGCTAAGTATAAAAGTGCAAGCGGAGGTAGCCAAGTGTCAGCTCTGCACGCCCAAGGGTAAATCCAAAAGTAGGGAATCAAGCGAGTGCCAACTTGCCACGTAGTGAAGATCCGAGAAAGGTAAGAAGGGCCGTTGAAAATTCTAAGAGTCTGTGGGGGTTTCCACATGTCGATCCAACTCTCCTCCAAGGGCAAGATCCTAAGCAGGGTTTCTAAGTGAGCGCAGAGCCTCCACGCGTCCCATTTCAAAACGGGGACATGGTTTCTGAATAGTCAAAGCTTGGGGTAGAGCCACGGAAGCAGCCAAGTATCAGCCCTATGCCACTCAAAAGCTCAACAAGAGGCCACCCTCGGACATGCGCCAACCCTCCACGTGTCCAGTTTTAAAAAGGGGCCCACTTTTGAACTGGTTTTCCCACCTATTTGTACAGACTTGACCCAAATTTCAAAGGGGCATATATTTTGACTCTGGGCTCAAAATATAGCAAATCCGACATTTGCCGTTGGAAAGGTCTTGGCCTTTTCTACACCATGAAAATCTGAAACTTTAAGTTTGGGGAACTTAGGTGGGATAAAAATGGAGAAACGTCTTCAGGAATTTAATGCAGGATCTATTTTTCCCAACAACCAGATCGGATTCGATCTAATCCATCGTTTCCTCCTACTTCGAGGTGCCGAATAAGAAATTGATGCAGTCAAGACAGATTTAGGGAAGATTTTGTGGAAGGCATTAATAACAAAGTGGTTGGGCTTTAAAATGGTTTTTCTGCTTCTCCCTGTTTCTTCCCTCTGTGCTGAATCTATAAAAGAAGGGTCGGGGCTCATTGTAAGGTTGTTGTTCATTTTTCCTCTCTGCATCCCCCTCTTTTTCTTCCTCGGGGTCAAAAATGGAGTTTAAACCTCCTCCCCTACTCTGTAAATGGCATTTCTTTCCTCTTGCTCATAAATGATGTTCTGTGCAAACTTCTGAAGCAATAAAAACATGTTTTGTGATGCATTTGTCCATCCTTGCCCATTTTTTTGGTTGTTTCTTCTTGCCTCTCTTCATTGCAGGGTACTTGTGCATGTTTTGGATGTTCATTTGCAGATCTGGGAGCTATGTTTGTTGGGTTTGAAATGTTTTCTATGTGAATATGATCTTTGGCCTGTGATGCAGTTGTTCATCCTCTCCATTTCTCACCTCCCTTCGTTTCATGGTAGTCTGGTTAGATGATAACAATTTTCCTTCTCTGGTGTATCACCATTTACGTGTAGGCTCCATTTTTTCTTATTTTCTTTCTCTCCCTGTCTCCTTAGATTGTTAGATTACGATTAGATTAGCCTTTCTGCACTATAATAGCTTGTGGCATGTAGTTTAGGAAAAGGAATCAACCTTCTCTAGAGAGCTTTCCCATTTGCAAAGTCCCACACCTTAGGGAGAGCTCAATGTTATGCAAATCACACCAAATGACTCTTCCTTAGAAAAGTAGATCCAAGAACTCATTTGGGGGTGTTGTGATTTTGCACTAACAGATTTGGCATGCCCGGTGGGACCAGAGGTCTTTACTTTATTTCATCAAGTTGATGTGTTCTTGGTGGGATTCAACCTTTTGAGGCACATGCAAGCATATCTTACGACTCCATCTGGTCAAAAACCCATTATCCGAGTTCTGAGACTTTTTCCATCTAGTTCCGCTCATTTTCATCCATTTTCTTCTACTATCTCTTTCATTTTCTCGCCATTCCATGAAGTTGTGCAATAATGACTTCATTTCCATCATGGAATTCAAATTTGCAACAAAGAACAATCCACCTCCAATATGTTTTAGAACTCCTTCAAATCAACATTTTGAGCAAATACAAAATCAGCATGTCTACCCGTTTGAGCAACGGTGCCAAATTCGGTTTGGCTATAGAGCTTTCAAGAGCAAGGGTATGCAAATAATGAAGACAATCAAATGCAAGATGCTGGTCTGCTGGAGAAGATCAAAAAAATGGAGATTGGTATGGTTCAGTCAAGGGGCATAGCACAAATGAAGGCATTCAAGATTGGTTGCAGGGCACCTTGTCCATGGGAAGGCCCTTTTCCAAGACATTACAACCATCAGGAGAAGCTTGAATTCATGGTTGAAGTGCTACCTCAACTTACACAGTGGATTGAGGACATTGAGGCTTATGAGAAAAGTGCGAGACAACCTTGTCAATGGGTAAGTCAATCACCAACTCCCTGTCCTTCATTTCCTCTTTCTCAAACTTCATCATTTTTAGAGATCAAGAGTTAAGCCCCTCGCTGCTGCCCCAAGTGTTAATTTCTCTTCTCCATCCCATGATCTTCCACCTCATCTTAGTTCCTTTATCCTTTTCCCTTCCAAACAGTCATCCCCTCCAAAAACAAGAAGTTCCACCTCCCTCTCCACCAAAAACAATTGCAAAGTTGGTTGAACCCCAACCTGTCACTCCTCTTGCTTTCCCAAGTCCATGTTGGGAAGAGACTCAAGAATCCAGTCAAGGAGAACAACAAGAAGAGGATCCCAACAAAAAAGAAATGACAGAAAATATGAAGAGTTGGGTTGCCAAGTTTGGGTTTACAAATATCCCCTTGATGGTTAAGCCAATAGAGGAGGTCAAGGTTGAAGAGCCAGTGGTGGCTGAGGCTGAGTTTACAGTGAGGAGAAGAGAAAGAACAAGATAAAGAAGATCAATAGTCTATTTGATTCGAATACAGTGTACCTAATAACACTCTCGAGGAGAATGTTGATCTAATCCATCTTTGCCGCACAACTAGTTAAAGAGGAGAAACAACCAACTCCAAGCCCCATTGAAGAGGATCAACTGGGAGAGATCAAATAAATGTTGAAGCCATTTAATGAAGAAAGCATCATTGAAATTTTTTTCTTTCATTTCAAGGCCCCGATTTGATTAATGAACCCATAATGGAGGAAGACCATATAGTTTCAGAGGATCCAAGCCTATTGCAGGCTATAGAAGAACCTTGAGTTCTTCCTTCCACTTCATCTCCTTCAATATCTAATGTTGAGGAGGAGTTTGACCTTTCAAACTTCATGTTTGAAGATGAGGAGAACCATGGTGATCAATGTTAGGAATACTCGTTTAGTGCTCACATTATTTAGATGTGTTTATTATATTTACATATTGGTGAATATAATAATGTGGAGTAAATGAGTTGTAATAACAACTCATATAGTTATTTGAATGTGATTTGGTTGTTAAACCAAATTCACGTAAATAAGAAATGTGAGGAGTGTTGTTAGAATGACCTCCTATAAAATAGGATCAATCTCTCCTATTTATTTGTAATATCTTGTACGAAGGAAATATAGGAAAGTTTTCTATGTGATAATCTGTTGCAGCTTTTATATTTGGTATCAGAGCGTAATTTTGAGATGGAAGTATAGAATGGGTAAGGGGCACTGCCATATCCTGTATTGATGCCCTAACTGCATGAGTTATATATGCATTAGAAGAATTTTGTAGATAGTGTTTGGTATTTTTATATTTCAAATCCCCAGATCAACGACCCTGCAAAAGTATTCTACTTGTTCATTGATCGATCCATATGGGAGAATAGTCGAAGATGATTGTTGTGGTTGCGTTTTATCAAGGGATTCACGTAGAGCTGACTGAATATAACAAATCTATATCTAGTGACAGACATTGTAAATGTAATTGTTCATCGGAATTGCAGCTATCTATCATACTATTCAGCGACTAGACGTGTCTAGAAAGAGTGTAGCAGAGTAATTGGGCCATGTTTGCACTTTCCTCAGTGAATGTGCTGTAGAAAGTCCATTTTTGGCACTCACGTACTATATTATTTTGTTATCTACCTGTACACAAAGGTCAAAGCTTCTAAGACCACGTGGCTGCTAAGGATGGCATTCAACATTGTTGAAGGATGTCCCAACTTGAAGTGCACAATCTGTATCTAAATAGTTGTCAGCGTCCCCCATTCAAATCTGTAATTCTTAGTTTGAATTGACATTGCCGAGATCCTTGGTGGACTTGGATGATTTCGACTACAGCATCTTATTTCCTCTTATACAGCTCAGACTCAAGCTCAAAATTCTCTATCTCTATGCAGAATTTCTTCAAACAAGTCGTTGAGCCTACAGATCTGTTTATATCAGGATATTACATTACATCAGTGCCATGCAGAGTAAGAATCGATCCTCTATTACCACGGTTGCATGTAGATATGTCATTTTTGGTTCTTTACTATTAACAACATATTCTTGGGGTTACAACTATCCACCATTCACGGCTACAATTCTTGCATTGGGTCCTCCACATACCGTTATTGCACATGGTTTTGCATAACTCGCGGTTTTACGTAATTACGAGTCAAGTCAATTCAGGTCAAGAGTCTAAAGTTTCATGGTTTCGTATATTTATCTTTAGTCAAAAGTCATATATGAGTGTGTGAGATTCTATTCGAAATTTGAGTATTTTTGTTATTTTAAAATAGTATATATCAAAATTTTAATCAATAGCTTTTAGCTATATTAAAATTTTAATTGTTTGTAAAAAGGTGCAATATCGGTAGAAACCGACGTCTTGTCATTTGAGTCAAAATTGTAAAATGAGCTTCATTGAAAAATCCACTAAGTAAGTAGCATCTTAATGGAGGAAGGAGGCATCGGAGGAAGGAGGTCGAACAAGCGACCTCTCGTCAGTCACCAATGACGGGGCCGCGCAGAAGCTGTGGTGGCATATGTATGGTGTGAGTATTAGATTTTCGAGTGTGGTTTCCATTTTCTCAGTGTGCTTCGGTTTGCGAGTTCTGTTTTGTGTGGTATTTGATGGATGTTGGAAAGAGAGTTGTGTTGGAGCGCAGATGACTGTCGGTGATCCTCGGCGACTTGATCATCTCGATTGCTGTACTTCTTCGGAAGATGGTCAGCTAGAAGAATACATTCACTAGCATTAGTGACCATGTGCAACAAGACCTAACTAGCAAGATCCATTTAGGAGTATGTTCTTCGATGCATTTTGCTTCTCAGTATCTATATGAGTGGAATTTCATATTGTGGGGGGGAATACATACCAATGTTCCATTCCCATTCTGCACCCAAAATGACTTAGTCAAGGAAAGCTTCCAGTGGTAGTGGCAGTTTTCTATCTTTGTTCGAGATCGAGTGGCAGTGATCAATGACAGAGACTACATTAAGAACATTACGATTCTTATAGGAAGTAATGTGAAATATTTTTAGTATATCTTCTATTGTGTAGTTTTGTGATATGCATGTTGTGTTTCCTACATAATTCCCTGATGTATAAGCATAGTGGTGAACAGTAGCACCAGAGTAAGTCAGTTCATGGATCTTGAAAGGGTTTGTGGGAGGATCTAGAAAACCACACGAGGTGGACAGTTGATGAGGTTCTGTCACGTCAAGGTTTGTGGTAAGCCTGTTTAAAACCATGGAAGGAGTGAGCCTTTCTTTTGGATCAAGGTCATGAGTCACAGAGTTGGACATGCCACAGGGGTGAGCATACTGCAGTTGAGAGTGTGGATGTTTTTCTACCATGTTCGCACTAAGGGGGGGAATGTTAGGAATACTTGTTTAGTGCTCACATTATTTAGATGTGTTTATTATATTTACATATTGGTGAATATAATAATGTGGAGTAAATGAGTTGTAATAACAACTCATATAGTTATTTGAATGTGATTTGGTTGTTAAACCAAATTCACGTAAATAAGAAATGTGAGGAGTGTTGTTAGAACAACCTCCTAGAAAATAGGATCAATCTCTCCTATTTATTTGTAATATCTTGTACGAAGGAAATATAGGAAAGTTTTCTATGTGATAATCTGTTGCAGCTTTTATAATCAAATTGCGAGTCGGGAGGACATCATGGAGGAGGTTGAGCACATGCATAGGACAACAAAGAAGCAGATTGTCTATTAAAATTAGAAGATTGCATTGATGGAGAAGAGCCCGAGGAGCTAACATTATTTGTTCCTTCATCATCCACCTTCCAAGCACATGAGACTACTGCTATGAAGGAGAATATTCAAGTGCAACATCCTGCATTCTATAGTGGCCCTCTGGAACCAAGGTTGGAAGATCTTTATCTTCCATGTTCTTCACAAGAGAAGGAAAGGAAAAGGCTGGGAGGATGTCATCATCTCTCTCACACCATCCATCTAACAAGGTCCATAAGAAGACTCCAGTTTTGGAGTTAAAGTTCAGAACAATGGGAAGATCCAAAGGAACAAGCGTGCCTAATCATCTACTTGGTTTCATTGGATCCAAGGGAGAAGCCAAAACTAGTCATGCCTACTTCAAGGTATGAGGATGAATATCAAAGTACCAAGGGTCACCATCAATACCTCTAGGAGTCCAATGTAAGTCAGCTTGAGGAGGTATTTCCCATTAATGTTGATACCTTGATGATTTGGGTGGAGGACGATCTTGCGATCGGTTTTCACTGATATAGATAGTTATATTTAGTGTCAAATCATTTACATGGCTGCCTCTCTCGAGAAAGGAAGCTACTTCTCCTTGCTGTAGCAAGATTTGCTTAACATTCTTTCTCTGCGGTTAGTTAAGGAGTAGGAGTAGGTTTGATTTTAGTAGAAGAAGTGCTTTGCACACTCTGCATGTTCTTCTTGCGGCATGTATGATTTCAAATTTTGTATATAGTTGTGGTCTTTGTTTTGTTGCTCTTGCACAGTCCATTCGAGAGACAGATGAAGCCCTAGGTCAAAGCAATTTTCTACTCTCGAAATCATTGTCACGAGTTTTCTTATGAAAATTGAGACTGCAGATGGTCGAGGCTCGTGGATCAGAAGTAGGATTAGTATGAGGCCATCATTCTTGACTCCATGCCCAACGGATGCTTCAAGGCTACTAGTCTCTACATCTAGCAGGCAGATGTCCCCGTGAGTCACCAAATTGTTATCCCAAATTTTCCCCCAAAAAATTTGGTTAGAACAAGTCCCGCACATAAAGAAAATATGAAGGAAATGATTCATACCAGCGAGATCACATTCCAGAATGACGCAAAGGAAACCAGAGGCCCAAAAGAGTCAAATTCGACCTTGCACAGGAAGGAATTAAAGAAATGGCTCTGTTGAGTGAATTTGTGTTTTATATCTATTTTACATAAAGTTGGTGGGCTCTGGAAATAGAATGGTAGGGTCGAGAAGGAGGAACAGTGTCACGAGAGAAGCCAAGTGCAAGAAACAAAAGAAACAGTGAAGATTCAAAGTCTTCGGGCTCAAAACAACTCATAACGAGTCCAAAATCGACTAAGTATGGAGGAGCTAGTGGAGAGAGCCACATGTCAGCATGAAGCTTCTCCAAAGATGAATCCAAAAAGGAAGCTTGAACAAGCATTGGGTCCTCACATGTCCTAGGCCCGAAACAGAGGCAGAGTCAAAGCAAAGAGTCAAAGGCGGACATGGCGGGTCTTAAAAAGGGGCTAAGTATAAAAGTGCAAGCGAAGTCAACCAAGTGTTGGCTCTACGCACCTCCAAGGGTAAATCCAAAAGTGGGGAATCAAGCGAGCACCAGCTCGCCACGTAGCCAAAGATCCGAAAGGTAAGAAGGGCCGTTGAAAAGTCTACGAGTCTATGGGGTTTCCACGTGTTGATTTGACGCTCCTCCAAAGGAAAGATCCTAAGCAGGTATCTAAGTGACCGCAGAGCCTCCACGCATCCCATTTCAAAAAGGGGACATGGTTGGTTGAATAGTCAAAGCATGGGGTAGAGTGCGAAACAACCAAGTGTCGACCTTCTGCCACTCCAAAAGCTCAATTAATGCTTGAGGAGTGTAATTAATGGGGATGGGCATCATTTTCTTCATCTGTAGGTTATGGGACAACATGAGGGAGATTTTGTAAATCAAATAATATCATTTCACTTCATTTATTATGATTTGCAAGTGGTTTGAAGGAAAATTTCGGGATTGTTCTTTCTCTCTCTTCTCAAAATCTATAAATTGTAATGTAAGCTCATTGTAAGAGGGAGTTAGTAATTTCTCCTTCTGCCCCCTCTCTCTTTCTAATTTTCTATGGTTGACTATGGAGCTTAATCCTCCTTTCCAAGATTTGTAGTGGCATTTTCTTTCCTCTTGCCCACTAATTATGTACTATGCATACTTAATGGAGAAATAAACTGTGTTTTGTGATGCATTTTGTCCATCCTTTGCATGTGTTATTGTCTCTACTTGCCTCTCTTCATTGTAGGGTATACTATGCATATCTTTGATGTCTATTGTAGGTTTTGAGAGTTGTGTTTAATGGGAAACAAATGGTGTTCTATGTGAATTCATCTTTGGTTTGTGGTGCATCTTGTCCACCCTCTCCATTGCTCACCTCTCTCCATTTCAGGCAATTGGATTCTTGGCTAACAACCTCATTTTCTGGTGTATCACCGCTCTTAGTATAGGTTTATTTTCATGCTCTCTCTCTCTCTCCCTTGTCCCTTGGAATATTAGGATAGGATTAGGTAGTTTTCTTACCTGCATTAAGATTAGATTGTGGCAGGTAGTTTAGGAGCAGGAACCAAACTTATACGGAGGATTATTTCAAGTCCACAAGTTGCACAACTAGAGTGATAACCCAATGTTATAAAAATTACACTGAATGCCCCATCCACATTCGGCCATTTGAGGGATGCTATAATTTGGTGATAACAATTGGCATGCCCGGTGGGAAAACGCAGGAGTTAGAGTTTCATTTTGTAGATTTGTTCCACTATCAAGCACATTCTAGCCACCATGCGACCTTCACTACTTGATAACTTGATTCCGCATTTATGCCCGGTGGGACCACAAGGAAGTCAATATGATTTCTTCGGAGTGCAGTTTAGTATTGGAGAAAATTTCATTTTAACAAGTTGGTGTGTTCTTGTTAAAATTTCAGCTTTTGTAAGCATTTACAAACATACACGACGACTCCATTTGATCTAAAAACCCATCTCTGAAGTTCTGAGACCTTTCTTCCATTCATTTCCATCCATTTTCATTCATATTTATTTCGACGTCTTTCATTTTCTTTCATTCTATGAAGTTGTGTAATCATGGCTTCATTCCCACAATGGAATTCACATTTGCAGCAGTTTCCATATAGTCCATATCCACCTCCAAGCATGCAAAGTTCATTCTCAGGTTACTACCAACCCCCTCCGGATCCATACTATGATGAAAATCAAGGTGGACATACTCACAGGAACAAGAAGCAAATCAGTTTGGATACACACCAGACTATGCAGTTATGGAAGAGCAAGAGTGTGTCAATTATGGAGGATATCTTACACCTGAGGATTTTGAATTGTAGCTGAAGGTACAAGAATTATAGGTCAAAATGGTGTGGAAAAGGGATACATCCCAGATGAATGCATGCAAGATTGGTTTTAAGACTCCTTGTTCGTGGGAGGGCCTATTCCAAGGCATTATAGCTTGCAACATAAGCTTTAATTCATAGTTGAGATGTTTCCAAGGCTCATAAAATGGATCTAGGAGATAGTGGTTTTTGCAGCCAATGCTTTAGTCAATCTTTTTAATGGAGAAGTATAGCATTACCATCTCACAATCCTCTCCTACTCCCCAATTAACAACATCTCGGCCGAGCCTAAATTCCCAAGCTTCTCGCATGTCTTTGTCCAAAATTTTGAATTCCCTTCTCCACCCTCTAATCTTCCATCTCATCTCAACTCTTCTACCCTTTTCCCTTCCAATCAGTCATCCCCTCCAAAGAAATAAGAATTTCTACCTTCCCCACCACCACAAACAATTGTAAAACTGTTATAACCCAACCCAACCCTCCTCTTGCCTTGCCAAGTTCATCTTGGGAAGAAAACAATTAGACAACCAGCCAAGGGAAACAAGAAGAAGATACTAACAAAGAAGAAATGACAAAGAATTTGAAAAGATGGGCTCAAAGGTTTGGAATTGAAAAATGGTCCTTGATAGTGAATCCAAAGGAGGAGGTTAAAGTTAATGATCCAGTGGTGGCTAAGGTTGATTTTGTTACTGTGAGTGGAACAAGAAGAGGATTAACAATCAATTTTCTCAGAGTGTAGTGTCCATGATGGCACTTTATTTGAAGAGAATTTTGATGCAATCCTAGCTGAAAAATCAACCAAAGAAGAGGAAGAACAACCAACTCTAAGTTTAGTTAGAGAAGAGCACATAGAGGTGAATGAAACAAATTCGGAGAGCCTTTGAATCATGATCCAAAGTTGCACAAGAAATTTCTGATTGCTCTCTACTCAATCTCTCCAAAAATATGATTTTTGGAGGAATTTTAACTCACCAACTTCACGTTTGAATAAGAAGAAGACCATGATGAAAAGATGCAAATTTAGAGGAATCTCTTGATGAGGAAGATCCCGTGGAAATCATGAAATTTGATGCCCCATCAATCATCCTTCAACAACAAGAGCCTGTTGTCACTGAGAAGAACGTTCAAGAACAACCTGTAGTTTGCAACATGCCTCTTGAATCAAAGTTGGAAGAGTTTGATCTTCCAAGTACCACACCGAATGTAGAGGAAGGAAAAGAGTAGGAAGCTGCCACATATTTCATGCCATTCAATAAAAGGGGACATCAATTGTCTGTAGATGTGTAAGAAGAAGAGAAAAAATCCACAAATAATCACCTTTTCTAGGAAAGTTTGCATGAAGGATTTCTTATCAAAGTTGTAATTCGAGAGCAGTGGGAAAATTCAAAGGACTAGACCTTGCCCAATCAGGTACTTGGCTTCATTAGATCCAAGAGAGGTGCCAAAATCACTCATGTTTGCTTCTAAGCATGAGGAGAACCAAAAAGTGCCAAGGATCAACAATAATACCTCTTAGAACTAATTGAGCGACAATTAGAAGAGGTATATGTCTTGTTTCTTGTTGATACCTTGATGTATGGTGGAGTGGAAAATCAATTTGTAGCCAATATTTCATTCCCAATCTCAGTTGTACTTAGTGCCAAATCATTTGCATGGCTATCAATTATGAGGAAGGGCAGCTATTTCTCATCACTAGTGGCAGGTTTTGTTTGAAGTTTCCCACCCTTATGGTTAGCATAGAGTAGGAGTAGGTTTGTTTCAACAGAAAAAGTGCTTGTGCGCACTTTGCATGTCTTACTTGAGACATGCATGATTTGTTTCTTTGTTTATAGCTTTTGTTCGTGTTGCTCCAAGTAGTAAAGTGCACCATGCCCTCCGATTATTGCAGTAGGAAACTCATACTTTCTGTAGCGGTTACAACTTAAAATTAAAAAAAATACAGAGCAACTAAAATCAATTACAGAGGAGATCTTAATGATTCTCTCCAAGAACAACTAAACAAGCCTCTATATCCATGAAAACAATCAAGAGATTAGCCAACATCTCGTTTAGATCATCTCCACCTTCAAAAGCGTTCAAGGCAACATTGCACATTCATAAGAAATAGGAAATTCAGAACTTAATGGAGTTCCATGATGTCCAAGATGACATGTGTTTCACTCCAATTCTACAAGTATGTTTTTCTTTGCCAAGAGATTCAATCTCGTCTATCCATACTTAGAAAAATCAAATGTTGAGGCAATAGTTACAAGTTTCCATCATCTAGTCTCACGGATTACGGTTGTGGGAAAGGTGAAATTCAAGTTTTAAAACAATTTTCTACTCTCACAAAACGAATTTCAAGATTTTCTTATGAAAGTTGATGATGCAAGCGACAAAAGGAATTTCGAGAAGCAAGAAACAATGGTGTTTCAACATCTCAGGGGTCAAAGTTTCAAAGTTAGATCAGCTCATGACAATCATGTAGACTTCATGCCCAATGGATAACTACATCAAGCTGGTCATGCTCCATTTAGCAGGCAAATGGCCTTGTGAGTCGCCAAATTATTATCCAATTTCACTACCTTGGTAAAATTAGACAGCTGGCAAGCTTGCATTGTGACCACTTGTAAAAAAATTGACAAAATCTGGTAAACATCTTCCCGACCCCCTCCTCACAACTCTAATGCACCAGGAAGACCAAAGAAATCCATAAAATGATATAAGGGAGGTGTGGAATTTAAAGGGGAGCCTTGGCTCTTAGGGTAGCTTGTCAAGATGATTAAGGAATGGACGAGCTGCTTATATTAATTGAGCTAGTTGTTTTGGAAGGAGCGGGATAACTACATTGTAGAACCGAGCTCCTTAAGTCGTGCATCGAGCCATGAGAGCCAAGGCCGAGTTGTTTCGTATAGGAGCCGGAGTTGTTTTGACCCTTGGCCTAGCCTGATTAGATAAGAGAGAAAGGCCAACCACCGTATAGTAGACCAAGTTACATGGGAGAAAGGTGAAATACAAGCAATATCTAACGATGACTCCTACATTAGAGGAAGCGAGACATTTTATCTTTGGAAATTGAGTTAATAAGTGCTCGAAAAAGACATGATCGGCGTTAGAACTCATAGTCAACGAGCTCTGCAAAGCTAAAGTCGACCAAGTATGATGGAGTGATATGAGCTCATATGATGGAGTTGATCTGTCTAGGTGAACACGATGATGTGTATATCGATGCAATATTAATACAAGGAGCCTGGGTCATTTTGTGAGATCAGATTCGAGCACTTATTAGAATGACGAGTTGTTTATTATCACACTGAGCTCTGTGATGGGGTAAGACATCATCATGAAACATCAAGTTTAATGAGGGCCAAGTTATATTGCATCTCCCGTCAATCAAATAGTGGACGGAGCTATCCTTGGGGGCTGAGTTGATGTAGGTGTAAGCGATCTGTTAGATCGAGCTAGTGGGAATGGGAGTTACGGGAGGGCTCGAGAATGGGTCATCACATAGCAATTAACAAAAATGAGCCAAGTCGAGCTAAAGGAGATAGTAGTGTGGAAAAGGTGGATGGAAGTGGCCCGGGGGAAATTCGGGTGCTAGGAAGCCGAGTTAGCCGCAAAATAACGTGGAGGCCTTGTAGTGCGGCGAATGCGAGTTGGAAGGCCCAAGTTGCACTCGAGACTATTTTACGTGCAAAGGCCAAAATGGCGCGGCAGTGCCTAGTGTGGGGATGGTGGAAAAAATGGCCAAAGTGGCCCATGGTACATTTGTGCGGAGCAAGCCGAAATATCCACATCCCATTGCGGGTGGTGAGGCGAGTTAACAGCTTGAGAGTTGCGAGCGAGTCCCGAGTGCGGCATAGGCGGCTGAGTGCGGCGAATGTGATTCACCACAAAGGGGTTTCACCCACAATGCGAAGCGAAGAACAAGCCACCGAGATGGCGATAGGATGGGGACCGAGGCATTGATAAAAATTATATGGGGAGGTTGGTTGAAAGAAAGTTCAAGTTAGATATAGCTAGTAGAGTGGCAAAGTGCCCACATGGGGGTTTGTAGTCCAAGGAGCTAGCCAAAGTAAAATCGAGAGGGCTCGACGTGGCACCATATGGAGTGGTGAACCAATGAAAACCATGCCAAACAAGCTTGATGTGGATAGAAGATAAGTGGGGTCGATACATAATACAAGGAGGTAAGTTGGCAATATAAAGGGAACTGACTCGAGCCGAATGACAATACAACATTCTAAAAACACACCTACCTCCCTCCCACTTATAAAGTGGTGACATCAAAGTGGGTCTCACAAAATATTTAAAAATCCCAAATCATTTAAAAAATATGTAGAGAAATTTAGAAGGAGTAAATATCTCAATGTCTTTTCAACCAGAATTTTAATTGCTCAGTCTCGTGAAGGCCAAGCAAGCTTATGAAAACTCAAAATAGTTGCATGTACTCAGGAAGTGATAACTTTTGCATCTCTCAATGGATTTTCACAAAATTGGTCTCATTGGAATTGTGATTCTAAGAACTTCACATTGTAACCAATAAATTTAGAAATTGATGAACATTTGATGGTGAATTTTGTGGTAAACAGACCAGGTGTATAAACAGTAATTTTAAAGTGGTTGAGGAGTACAATTAATGGGCATGGGCATCATTTTATTCATCTGCAAGTTATCGGACAACATGAGGGGATTTTTCAAATCAAATACCATCATTTCACTTCATTTATTATTATTTGAAAGTGGCTGGAAGGAAAATTTAGGGATTGTTATTTCTCTCTCTACTCAAAATCTATAAATCGTAATTTGGGCTCATTATAAGAGGGAAATAGTCATTTCTCCTTTCTGCCCCCTCTCTCTTTCTCTCTGCTAGGGTTGAATGTGGAGCTTAAGCCTCCTTTCCAAGCTTTGTGATGGAATTTTCTTGCCTCTTACCCATGAATGATGTACTATGCATACTTAATGGAGCTATAAACTATGTTTTGTGATGCATTTTATCCATCCTTTGCATGAGTTATTGTCTCTATTTGCCTCTCTCCATTGTAGGGTATACTATGCGTATATCTGATGTCTATTACAAGTTGTGAGAGTTGTTTTTAATGGGAAACAAATAGTTTTATGTGTGAACTCATCTTTGTTTTGTGGTGCATCTTGTCTACCCTCTCCATTGCTCACCTCTCTCCATTTCAAGCAGTTGGATTCTTGGCTAACAACCTCCTTTCTTGGTGTATCACCGCTCTTAGTATAGGTTTATTTTCATGCACTCTCTCTCCCTAGTCCCTTGGAATATTAGGATCTAGGATTAGGTAGTTTTTTTACTTGCATTAGGAGTAGATTGTGGTAGGTAGTTTAGGAGCAGGAACCAACCTTCTCTAGAGGGTTATTTCAATCCCGCAAGTCCCATAACTTGAGAGATAACCCAATGTTACACAAATTACACTGAATGCCCCATCCAAATTTAGGCCATTTGGGGGTGTTGTAATTTTTGATAACATTAACCAGTCAAAGCATTCAATCAACCATTCAACAACATATAGATTAAGCAATGATTAATCAACCACATAAGCATGCACCATGAGAACAAAATAACATAAGTATACCAAATTTAAGTGGGAAACCCTCAAGGGGAAGAAAACCCACTGAATTTTTTTATATAGCCATTGTTTCAAATTTATTTGATCACCAACCCAACAAGGAGCACTAACCCCTAGATTTAGTGAGGCACCAACCCCACAAGGAGCACCAACCCCTAGTTTAGTAAAGCACCAATCGTACATGGAGGAACCAACCATCAAGATGACTCAACACCAACCAAAGCCGCATAATAATTTTTTTCATCTCTGATTTGTTTTTGCAACTGATGATGACTCAATGAAGCTCACTTCTCCTTCTATCTCTCTCAAAACACCTCTCTAGCCTTCCTTGCACACATGCTTCTTCTTCAAGCTGATTTGCACATCTTCCCTAGCTCACCATCACCTAATATCTCTCTAGAACATCATCACATCCTCATTTCCCTATCTTCTAGGTCACAAAGACCTCTTACACCTTCACAAATATCCCTCTAGGTCGCACTTTTCCTCCACTTACACAACTAACTCAAATGAGCTTTCTAACTTGCCTTTTATACATGTTTCTTCATTACAATTCCTGGGTCAGCCATAATAGAGTAAAATAAATTCCCACATCATAATATAATCATAAAAATATCACCCATAGGACCATATAGGTTTCCAACATCACCTAGAGCCTTCTATACCACCATTAGGACTCAAGAAGCCCTAAAACACCAAAACAAGCCAACTTGCCATAAGAGGAATGTTCTAGACCACCAATTTCAAAAAAGCATGGAAAACTTAGAAAAGTTTTATAAGCCTTCAAAAATCTCCAGAAACCATGAAACACACTAGAAAAATCATCTCTCCTCATGAAGCCTCTCAAGAGCATGCACAAACAAGCACCCTAAAAACTAGTCCTCAGAAAACAAGCCATAACTTGCTCAAATATTATCAAAAACTCAAGTGTGATATACCATTGGAAATATATTGACCTCAAGATCATCACCAAACTCAAACCATGCCACAAAAATGATTTTAGCACCTCCAAAAAGTTCCAAAAACATGGGGCATAAAAGTTTCACAAGACATTAACAAGAAATGCCATGGGCCACATATAATGAAGTTGTTAAACAAGTGAAAACGATAGAAAACAACAATCAAAAGGCACATGGGGGGATAAAATAACACTACAAAGACACATATGTTATTCCTATTAGTCTAAAAGATAACATGTACACAATATAAGTAATTGAGCATAATGAGGAAGTTAAGAGTAATTGTACTAAAACAAAAGCACTTGAATAGTGTACGAGATGCCTAAAAAGATCGGGGTCTAGTGTGAACAGATTGGGCCTATAATTGTGCTCATGTATCAATTTGTTTATGTCTTGTATCAATCTCAACATACCTTGTGAATACATGTGTATAACAATTATACCAAAAAATATGCTATATATCAAACCATATGTGAAACATCATGTGTAAAGTAACAAGTTATCACATCAAATCATATGTAGGTCCTAATTTTGTATTTTTGTAAATTTATGGATGTTTTAAAGTGTTTATTTGATTATTTGAATGTTTTTGGTATGCTTATAATAGGTTATATACAAAGGGTATGGGAAACACATGAGATACCTATGTCAAAACCTCATTAGGAGGTGAGTTTGACCCATCAAGTAAAGGAGTCTCAGACCTCAACCAAATTGTTTATAGTAGTAGTAGGGACCGTAAGGGAATGAGTAGAACCATAAAAGAAATGGAGGCTTAGACCTCACACGTGTAATAGGAGAAAGAATGACATTAGGAAGTTGGGGTTGTGTAACCTACATAGGAGCCATGGGGACGTACACTAGGAACTACAAGAGAAAACCTATGAGGGATATACCCACTAGAGGAAGTATGTGTAATAGGAGGTGCTACATTGCGGGAGGGATATAACCATAAGGAGTAATATGTTAAATGGTATACCTAAGAGGAATCCTAGTAGGAATAGACCCATGGTAACTAATATGTAAAATAGGTGTGATAACTATCACATTTTGACTAAGAAGCTTAGGAATATGGATCTCATATGGGATACCCTTGATTGTAACAACTTGGTAATTATAGATAAACTTGAGACATTGGTGCAAGATAGATGGTATTGGTCTTAAGAGAACACAACCTAGGGAAACCTAGATGCATATCATATGAGCCAAGGGAGAGAGTAACCTAAAAGGGGATAGTTATAATAGTAGAGCCTACGGTAAGATGTATAACAATATGCCCGAGAGTGGTCTTAGTATCAAATATTACGGTTTCTTAGTATATCCAAGAGAAGAAAGTAACTTGAAAGTGCACATATTATTTCTATCCCTTTTGTCAACCAAAACACTATGGATATGACATTGGTCAACAAAAGTGTGAATATATAGTGTATCTCAAACAAGATCATCAACCATATAAGTATCATCAAATGTAATAATATGCCTAGGAGGCGACATGATAATAGTACCATCAAAGTGTCTAATGGGTGATTATAGGAGGGAGCAGGATATGTCAATCAAACTTAGAATGCGAGTGTAAGTCATATTATAGATAAGCTCGGTCTCCTCATTAATAGGATCTCATTAGGCTTTATACATAGTCTTTGCAATTGAATATTAGATGAATAATATAGAAGAATTATTATTGAGTATATTTATGCTACAAATTTTACCAAATTTTACATGGTTGCACTTCTCCATGTTAACCAAATGAAACACAATAGAGCACTCGAGTGTGGATCACTTGGAAAACACTAAAGATCCAAGCCCACCCCATGTTCCACTAACACCATCATTTTTAGAACCCCCATGGGTTAATTTGAGTAAAAATGATCAATGAATTAGGTTGCCCAAATTTCAAATTCAATCTTTACTTCACTCACAATATGTGGAATGAGACATTTGCATGCCGTCTGGTGATTATAAGAACTCATCTTGATAAAAAGGTCCCAACTTTTTTTTAATCTTGATTGAGGATTCACTAAACTTACTAAATCATGATATGACATCTACAAACCTGAAAACTTCATTTTCAATTGTACCTTTAGATCATTTTAATATGAAAGAGTTTAATTTTCTTCTCTTCCATGAAAGTTCCATTTTTCCAAAATGTATCTTGATTTTCGCCCTATTTCTCTTCTAGTGATTGATTTAATTGTTGATCGAGAAAGATATAGCTTGGTTCTATTTCATCTCTTTAACAAGTTTAATACTAAGCATAACAGTCTAGTTATTTCAATGGAGAGAAGAAGTTATCGAGTCAATAATTCTTACATATTAAAAAAACTTAATTGTGACATATACATACATACATATCGGGGTAAGTGCTCATATGTCTCTAAATTACAAGGGTTAAACAACAAAACCTAAAAAAATAAAAAATAGTTATAAAATTTATAAATACTAGCAATCGCATGTGTATAATGCAATGTGAACGCTGAATGGTATATGTTATCAAATTTAGAAAGGCAATTATTACTTTTGTAGTTGATGTTGATAAGGGGTGTGATTGAAAATACTTATTTTCTATTAAAGCCAGAACAAATGTTGTGAAATACATTAGAAGGGATGTTAGATAATAATTAGTTGTGTAATAATTGAATACAAATGCAAGTGAGACATGTAAGTTTGCTAATACTCACTCTCAAGAATGTAGTGAATGTGAAGTGTTGTTGTCAAAGTAGATTGAAAGAATGACTAAGTGCTTTAACATATTATCTCTCCATGAAACTAAAATGAGACAGAATATGCAATTATATATAAACAAATCTGAAATGGTTATGGTACATTCCAAATTTCTTTATTACCTCAACGAGTTTGAGAGCATCATTGTTAGAGCTATTTTGTGCATATCTTACAATCATAACATTCCATGAGACCACATTTCTTTGAGGCATTTTGCAAACAAAAAATGGTATATGTTATTTGTGTTATAGGGATAGTTTTTTTGTAGTTGTGTTTGTTTAAACTATGGGTGATTGATTTTATATGTGTAGAAATATAGATGAGTCACTTCATTTAAAAGCGTAAACATGAGGTGTTACCCTTAAAACTATTCAAAATGCAAAAAAAGTGATATAATGTACAAAGCTTTGTATGGAAACAACTATAATTTGCATGGTCCTTTCTCAGAATTTTAAATTTCTAGGTATTTGTGTGCAGATGAAGACATTAAAAATGTGTTGTTGGTTAACATAAAGAAACAAGCAACTATAAAAAGAAAAATCTAACATGTATGTTGAAATAAGTAATTTAGTAATTGTAGATATATAGACGAACCACTTCATTTAAAGGTTTCATCTCTTCATTTCAAAGTTGTTACAAATTCGTACATATACATTTACAAATCTCATATCATGAGTGGTATCATTTTGCGGACTGTTTTATTTGAACTTAACATGAGAAGAATTATATCATGAATGGTAGCCTTTTGAGGGTAATTTTATTTCCAGGTAAACATGAGTACATTTGATACCCCTTGAATGGAAATGGCATCTAGGATAGAAGAATTGTTGAGTAAAGTAGTATGTCCGAATCAATAAACTATATACATTTGAAATGCATGTGGAGTTCTAATGGGAACTATATACAAGAACACGTTGGAGGACACTTGATCAAGGGCTAAGTCTGTGTAGGGTAGTTGAGAAAATATCATCTTGTAACTTTAACCATTTACAAGAAAAAAAAGGTCTTCGTTACAATTTCCATGACACTTGAATGGTGCAATATAGAAAATGAATTAAAAATTTGTAGAAGAAAAAAGGTCATTCAAGGTCCATCATCAAATCTTACAGCTTAAGGTATTCGTGTTTGAAGCGTGAGGAGATATGGTAAAAACGACTCAAAAGCTAAACATGCACAACACAAAACAGAACCTCATTGACCAAGAACCAAAGTTGTAGAACTGGTCATAAGAGGAGGCTAAGAAATATAGTTCTACTGCTACATACAAGTATAAACAAAATTTAAATGCATACCTGCAGAATTCAATTTAACGCAGGGATTGACTGGAACTTGGAGAGCCTGAAGAATGAAATTATAGTGTTAGCGACCAATATTTAAAGTTTAATGCATGCAAAAGCTATAAAATAAAATATAAAAATAGTAAATCCAAAGCAATTTTTTTTTGTTAAAAATAGCGAAAGCAAAATTGTTCAAAATAGCAATAGCAAAATTGTTAAAAGTAACAAAAGAAAAATTGTTAAAAATAACAAAACCGTCATTTAAGCCATCAAATTTGACACAGTCCCATGAATGTCCACAAAGCCTTTTCCCATAGGGGTAACACCTTGGTGTAATTACCTATTTTTATTAATAAAAAAGTATAAATATTAAATAATTTTTCTTAGTATCAAGTCAAAACATGAGTACATTTGATACCCCCTTGAACATAAATGTTGTCACAGGATATAAGAAGTGTTGAGAAAAGTAGAAGCAAAGGTGCTATATAAAAGTAGAGTGTAGTATTTATGAAGGGTTGAGTGATAATAGTCTTGCTTCCTCCTTTCTTCTTGCTCCAAGTGTTGCTACATGTGCCATTTTTGAGTACCTTTTGAATGAAAAAGGAGGTGAAATGCATAGATTTGCAAGTGAGGCAACTCTGGAGAAAGTTGTGAATGTCAGACCCTACCTTTCATTGGTTCCAATGTTGACAGTTGCTCTATGCATAGTAAGTCCCTGAGACTTGTGGATAGTTAATGCCCAGGCCATTTTAAGCGGCAATTGTCTTCGATTCCCTCTCGAAATAGGGGTATTGGAATATGTAACGGGTTGGAGGGATCCCAACATGGGTCATTGTATCTATCAAATTTGATAACAACAAATAAAGGTAATGTTGGTGGTGGCATTGATGTGTCGTAGACAATGTCGATGATTGTTCCTGTAGCACCATTTACAAGGCTGCATCAACCCATAAATTTGTAATAAGCATGATTTTTTGTTGTTTGCACAACAAAACTTTGTGCTCTAACTGATCATCATCAAGATTTCTTGGTCCAGCTCGTTTGTTACTTTCAAAAATGGATTGTGCAATCAAAAAGTTCAATGTCTTTAGCATCTGAAGGTTGTGGGAGTCCATAAGGTCATTTTTTGCAAACAAATGTGGTGCGTCCTTAAATTTTTGAGCTCTTGTTGAGTTAGGTGTGTGTTTGTGCGAGACATTAGGAGTTCCCAGTCCTCAATAAGAGGGGTTGAATCTCGCATGTTGAGCAGTAAATTCCAGAATGAAACTTGTGCATCGGTTGTTCCTTGTTGTTGAAATATAGTTTGCAATGTAATGGAAGAGTGAAGTCCCTTCCAAATGGCGGCTCCATATGATTTAGTTACATAAAGAGGACTGTCCATAACCGGTGGTAATTTCCCGAGGTCGCCGAGGAGGTTGGTGATCATTTCTAAATTCGAGATGTTTTTGAGTGTGGGAAAGCCTCGCGTAGGCTACTGTCAATTTTTCCTAGCAACTTTGGGCCGTTGAAACTCATTTCATCAATAAGAACATATTCTATATGTTTTAGCGACTCTTGAAAAGATGACAATACTTGGCCTTCAAGGGTTTGAATTCTTTGATTGGAATACGAAGGGCTACATGGATTGTGGGTGCGAAGATGTTGAATGCTTTGAAACACCAGTAGGGGTGAGCAGAAGGAGTGGCGTGGGAGATGTAGTTGATCCTACTGTAAATGAATTATGGATTTTATTTATCAGAAATGATTTTCCTATGCTAGCTATTCCTTGAACTATCAATCTTAATGGAGATAGAAGTGTTTTGTTTGTTGAATCGTGCAAAGATGGTATCAAGAGCTAGTTGTTGTTTTGAAGACAAAGGTGGTATGGTAGATGGTGTCATGGCCTACGTCTTTGGTGTTATTTGTGTCTCGCCTTTTATCTCTTGATGATGATGATGAACCGATTATCTCGCAAATCATGTGGAATGCCATGTATGTTCCAATTATTGTGTATGTCAAAATCTCGTTTCCCCAACATTTCAAGACTGTCAAGACCCATGTTGTTTCCTAGATGAAGTTGTGTGAAGACTTTCCATTCTTGCAATGGTTCGTGTTACATCTTTGCATTTGAATTTGAGTCAGAACTAACATTTGTTTCATGTCCTGTGTTTGTGGTAGTGCGTAAAACATGCCATGGTCTGTAGTTGTGTTTGAACATGTCCCAAGTTTCGTTGATGTCATGTGGGCTTAAGCCAAATTCAGAGGCAATATTTCTGAAAGGCTTGTATAAAAGGAATTCTGACCAATAGAAAAGGTCATATGACGTTGAATCCTTAGTTGGGACATCCACAAATATCGGGTGCACCCGAACAATTGCTTTAGTCAACTACAGTTTCCATTTATCTCCTTTACGGTTCTTTTGTAGCTCCAATCTCGAGCAACCTGAATAAGTGGTAGGTGTTCCATGGTTGTAGGGTGAACTCTATATGCATCCAAGAAAGTGGTTGTTTCTTATACATTGGCGTCACTTTCAACGACACGTCTCAAGATTTTTTTGCCAACATTTAATGATACAAACGAACACTGCACATAACAAGTGGCAATTTTTGCAGCATGTGGCATGTTTCTTGTGCGCTTATGTCATGTTCAACAACACTCTTTGTGAGCATTTTTGAATCATAATCTATCTTTGGTGAATCCACATCGGTATCTCTTGAAAATCTAGATAGCATTTGGTGATAGGTTTTGAACGTTTCTTTACTTTTCAAGCATATTTTGCAATATACTTGTAACTACATGGAGAAAGTACCGGTTGAAATTGACATTTGCTCTCCATATGGATATCATAGTTTGATTGTGTATGTTCAATATATCATCATTTCTTGAAGGGAGGTACTTAATTTTACCATCACTTTCAATGAGCGGGGAGTGAAGTAGGTTGCGTGGCCCATGGTGCGTTGCACACCAGCTGCAGTTGTGATTGCTTTCTACGTAAGCATGTGCTGCTCGAACATTTTGTGTGGCGCTGAACATGATTAAGTAGTTCTTCAAGGTCTACATGTGGGGAGGAGGATAGTATTTTTTTGTATCTCGCAAACAAGGGTCATCTAGCGGTGACTCGTGAACAAAATCCAAGTGGTTGTAAGTTGGACGGGGGTTCCAGGCAAACACAAACTTATCAAAGTATTGTTTTGTTGCCTCAATAATCTGTTGTATCATCCCAGTCCATTGCGTCAACTTTAGGTGCATTCTCAAGCCGCAATAAACCGCGGAAGTGTGCGGAGCCTGTATGTTGCCATTCATACCTGCGAGACGAGAGAACATAAATATTAGCTATGTAGCGTGGAACAAACTTATTAAATAGTAGATTTTATTACCTGTACCAATAGTCTACTGCTCCAAGTTCTTCTGCAATATTTCTTCAAGAAATATTATGAATCGTGATCTTGGTATGTTGATACTCGATGAGGGTTTGAGATAATGTTAATTGTTTTCCAACGCTATGTGGCTTGAGGATCAGTAGGGCATTCACCATACATAATCTTTGTGGAGATTTGACCATTTAGTGTCTCGCAACATTTAGAGTGAAGAATAAGGTTGGTGTCCCTAATTGTTCCACCATATCGAAAGCTCACTTCTACTTTTTCCCGAATGAGCACATCCCTCAAAGTTTCAATCCAAACCACATTAAACTATCGGGTGGTTATATTTGCAAAGCATTCCAATATTTGTCTTCACAGATCTCCAATTGTTGTAGGGATTTCGATTCGATGTTTTGTTTCATGAAAACTGCAGTGTGGACTAGCTTTCGTGCCACATTATGAGGTTTAGAAGCATCAATACCATGAGTTGTAGAGGCAGTTTGCATTTGGGGAAATTCCACTGTGGTTATGTTAAGAGACAAGGAAACATTTGACGACTCAGATGGTAGGGAGGAAAGGGCATCATGGTCAATTAAGACATCTTTGTAATAGGGATCGTGTTGGATTTTATATTGCAAGGCTTCCCAAACACGAGATCTACTGACGTAGAAATCATACTTTTGTAAATTATATCCTTCCCTTTGTATGAGTACTATGTCCAAATCTCCAAGGTGGTGTGGTAGGTACTTTGCTATTGAAGTAATGTTTTATGGGAAACTTATGGTGTGTCATGAGTATTTGTATTGTCCTCCACGTACTTGGGTGACCTGTAGTAATGGATTGACTCATGCGATAAACATCTCCTCTATTTGGGTTAAAGACGCAAGAACGGTAGGCTACTTTTTAGGGTCCATGTTGTTCCACGAAGAGAAGCAATGGTTGCATTTTTCAGATTTGCATCTGCTACAGGAGGGAAATCTTTCAAAGGAAATTGTTTTAATTCTAGGGTAATTTTCCAAACAGATTGAGCAAGTTTGGATGTTTGCCAAAAAATCTATTCTTTTGCGAATCCGACGTTGGGCTTCGATAGTCTGCGCAACGAGGGTGGAAATATGGGAAGTCTCTGTGTATGGGGAGGGGTGGGGTGTTCTGTTTGGGTCGATTGTGGATTGCAAGGTGGAAAGCAAACAAAAGGAGATGAGGAATTAGTTTTACATGTGCAAGGAACCGAATCAAAGTCGGTACTTGAGACAATTTCTTGTGGCGGCCAAGAAAATGGTGAGGCATGGCAGTAGTTAGCAAATATGGGTTCATACGAAAGGAATTGGTATATTTGTGCAAATTTGTTTCCATGGAAGGCTGCGGAATGTTGGTTGGAAATCCTTTAGTAGTTGTATTTGTCAACAAGTTTTGAATGACAGGGAATGGTAGGCTATTGATCGATGTAAGTGTGAGATATTTCAGATTGTTGTTGTTCTACGCTCACAGGTGACGGCATCTCTCCTCAAAATTTATGTGAACTTTATTTTTGTGTAATTCTCTCTTCGTCGGGCTCGTTTTGTAGGAGTTGACACGATTGCGAAGTGACACACCTATGGAATACCACCTGTTGGAAAAAAGCATGGTGTCGGTCAGTAATGAATGATGCATTGTTTGTTGACATACAAAAAAAGCGTATACAATAAACTATATATAATTGTAATGCATGTGGAGTTCCAATTGGAACTACATGTAAGAGGTATCATTTTGAGGATTAAAAATCTGCATTTTTTGTTTAAGGAAAAAAATATTAGTTATATGGAAAGATAGAGTACGTTCCAATAGTATACAATGATGCAAATACGTACATAATATTAGTGTAAGCAATTATCATTTATTTTCTTTAAAGATATTTTAATCCACATAGTAGTAGGAGGCAATAGTATGTCTCGAATCAATAAACTATATGCATTTGAAATGCATGTGGAGTTCTAATGGGAACTATTTACCGTACACACGTTGGAGGACACTTGATCAAGGGCTAAGTCGTGTAGGGTAATTGAGAAAATATCATCTCGTAACTTTAACCATTTATAAGAAAAAACATGTCTTCGTTACAATTTCCATGACACTTGAATGGTGCAATATAGAAAATGAATTAAAAAGTTGCAGAAGAAAAAAGGTCATTCAAGGTCCATCATCAGATCTTACAACTTAAGGTATTCGTGTTTGAAGTGTGAGGAGATATGGTAAAAACGGCTCAAAAGCTAAACATGCACAACACAAAACAAAACCTCATTGACCAAGAACCAAAGCTGTAGAACTGGTCATAAGAGGAGGCTAAAAATATGGTTCTACAACTAAATACAAGTATAAATAGAATTTAAATGCATACCTGCAGAATTCAATTTAACGCAGGGATTGAATGGAACTTGGAGACCCTGAATAATGAAATTATAGTGTTAGTGATCAGTATTTAAAGGTTAATGCGTGCAAAAGCTATAAAATACAATTTAAAAATAGCAAAGCCAAAGCAAAATACAAAATTAGAAAAACAAAATTGTTGAAAATAACAAAAAAAAAAAAATTAAAAATAGGAAAAACAAAATTGTTAAAAATAACAAAAGTAAAATTGTTAAAAATAGCAAAACCGTCATTTAAACCGTCAAATTTGACATAGTCCCATGAATGTCCGCAAAGCCTTTTCCCATAAGGGTAACGCCTTCAATGTAATTATCGGTGCAACTAGATCCATTAGTCAAGGATATATCTCTAAAAACAAAATACAAAATGTTATTAACATATTTGTGTTTTACCAATTCATCTTTAAAAAAAAAAAAATCCCTCCTTACCTATTGAAACCATTTTACCTAACCCTCACGCACATTCGCGGAAGTTAATTTAGGTAGCAGTTTTGCCTAACCCTCTTCCGACTGAAACCTCTTCTTGTCATATTCTTTTTGCAGTTAATTTTTGAATGTAAAACCACTTTCCCATAAAGGAAGAAGAGAAACAATGCTGCCGGCTTCCCACAATGAAAGGAGAACACATAAGATGGGTATCGTCCACACGGCATATTACCACAGCATCGATTATATAAATGCAGACAACGTGTATATCCAAAAAAACACTTGGCAAAACACTAAACATTTGCCATTTTTACAAACCCAAAAAATAAACAGTCTCACCTGCATTCTGTCGGTTGTTTCATTCATGTATTTGTAAATTCAAAACCAATAAATCCTCATTCATTTCACCCACTTAATTCATATTTGCAATACGAAAAAACTTCAAAGCTCAACCTTCATAAAACTTCAATCTCTACAATGGTGAAGGAAAAGGAAAGGGAAGAGGAAGGAGGAGAGCAGCCTCTGCCATTGATGGCCTTGAATCATGTTTCTCTGCTATGCAGATCTGTGGAGGACTCCATGGAATTCTATGAGAAAGTCATGGGGTTCGTGCCCATCAAGAGACCAGGAGCATTCGACTTTGGTGGAGCTTGGTAAAGTCCTTATTTTCATTCCTTGTTCATCTGTGTCTTTCTGATTGGCAACTATATATTCAATGAATATATATTTACAGATGTTTTAAGGCCATCAATATGTTGACTTAATGAATACATGTACATGTGTTTTAGAGCCCACCCATTTCTCTTTGCATCTATCTTCTAGAGCGCCTCACTCATTTTTGTACAGTATTTTTCATGAATATTATCTTCTCAACCTCTCTAATGTTTTATGGGCGTATATTTATCAGACTTATAATTCTTGACAATATTCTTAATGAATATATATACTTATGTTTTGCTGCACAACCATTTTTTTTGGTAGTATATTTTAATGAATATGCTCTGGACTCGACAGACCACCACAATGTTTTTCATGAATATTTCGTCATTAAGCAAACTACTTTGGCCGTATACTTGATGAAGCTATCTCATGCAATTGAGACCACCCTATTCCTCTTTGGCAGTATACTTAATGAATATATGTACATTTATTTTGGAGACTACCTATGTTCTCTTTGGCAGTATAGTTCCTGCATCTATGTACATTTTTTTTGGAGAACACCCAATTTCTATTTTTATTTTAATCTTATTTTAGGCGGTATATACTCAACGAAAGTATGTGTGTTTGATTTAGAGGCTACCCATTTTCTCTTTTTAGCACTATACTTAATCATGTTAGACAGCACCCATTTTTCCTTCGGAAGTATACTTATTGTAGGTGTCATTAGGTTTTACAGCTTGAAATTTTTATTTATTTTTGGCAATAATGTTGCAGGCTATTCAACTATGGTGTGGGTATTCACTTGGTAGAATGCAGAAACCCAGAGGACGCCTCTCCAAAGAGGGATTTGAATCCTATTGACAACCACATATCATTTCAGGTATTTTATCCTCGAGTGTAGTATCTGTTAACAGAGGTCTTTGCTTTTGTAGAAGATTTATTGGTCATCTGTATGTGTGTGTATATTCCTCTGTATAAGGTGGTATTTCTATTTCCTATTGATATAAATGCTATGGCAGTGTGAAGACATGAATGTTGTGGAAAGGAAGCTTGAAAAGATGAATATAAAATATATGAAGAGAAGCTTAGAGGAAGGAGGAGCGAGCATAGAGCAGATGTTTTTCCATGATCCAGGTGGCTTCATGATAGAGATTTGCAACTGTGAGAAGCTCACAGTGGTTCCTCTCTGCCGACGCAGTGAAATCAGGCTTCCTCTCAACTGCCACAATCCTCCCATTGATATACAGATTGCACAATCTAATACTTCAAATTAAAGTCTATGAAACAACAATGACAAACATGATTTTAGGTTTTTATCATCATGTTTTGTGGCCAACGTATGAAAATCTAATAAAATGTGTGTTTTACGCTCCATTTCTTTAAGATGATGACAAGCTACAAGAAATAATCTTGTAGCTCGTGTGTAATTTAAGAAAAATCTAATTGGGTTCACTATTTTCCTTATTGTATACATTATTCACCAACTAATCGATTCTTAATTTAACTTCACCACCCATCCCCACACATACATATATCTTAGAATTAATTCTAAGAACGGATTATTTTATGAAGAGAATTAGGGAGATGACCCTATAGTTGTGCATGTATCAAAATATGTACATTGGTGTTTTCACCATAGGTTTTTTAAAAAGGGATTAATAGTTATTCATTATTTTATTAATAAAACTTTTTAAGAGCCAAAGACAATATGACACATAGGGCGCTCGGTCTCTTTTTAAATCAATTCAAAATTACTTTTCCTTCCAAATAAATATGTCAAACAAAAATGTTGATGTGGTGCGATGATACGCTATAGGCTGATATAATTTTTTTATTGACGAGATCTCTACATATATCTACGTGTCCTTAAAGTTAGGGTGCACGGCTATGGGGTCATCTCTTCTACTTCTTTATCATTTACCTCTTATTTATATGATTATTAGTCAATAGGAATCATTTTCGTATTAGTTAAACCCATCACAATCAACTATTTTTTTTTTATATGGTCTTCGCAATAATTTTAATCAATTTTTTCGTGTATAATTGGTTGATATATTTTTCTACTTATTCTCCACATTCTAGTTGTCATAACAGTTCCCTATTTTCATGGATGAATTCTTTATTTTTATTTAACACATTGGAATTTTTATCAAATGACTTGTCTTTGCTCATCTTTTAAAATAAATTAATGACATGTAACAAGTGGCAATTATTAACATGTCACACAAATTTTTCTTGCATCCTAAATGAGAACTCCAATATTTAGGACAGAATTTTTGATGACTTGTCCCCCATAAACATTTCTGATTTATTTACATTAATCAAACTATATTCTAGGAAACAGTTTGTAGTGGCAATCATGTTTGTTGGTGACACTGTAACGAGTGCTGATTCTGAGACAATCCGTCAGACCTGCAGTACCGCTAAATATAAAAGCCATTGCATTTTAATATTGTCTAGAACTCCGGGGTTGAACACGCAAACTTACCCCAGTTCGCTGTTATTGCAGTTGATTTGAGTTTTAATGAATCCAGATGGGATTTTCAATATAGTGTAAATCCCATAAGACGGTATCCCAGCGTTTCGGGTCATAAAGACAAACTCACAAACTCCAAAATGCCAGGAACTCCTGTTACCAATTCTGTATAGATAAGACCAATCCCAGGAACACGCACTATCCCAAAATCCGGCCCAACACTCAGAATTCTCTCCATTGAGACTTGTTTTGCAGGTCAATTTCATACTTCTTTGAAGTTCCATAATGCCAACTGGCGAACAGGCAAGGATTATTTATTGCCTTATAACAGTTTTGCTTAATGGAGATTAAAGCTTAATGTGAGCATTATGTGTATCTGAATTCTTAAATCTGCTGCAGCTGAATTTCCCCCTTTTAAGCTCGTTACATAAATAAAATAGGAAACATTGTAGTCGAGGAAAACCAGAGCTCAAGAATCCATGCAGAAGAAAAAAATGTTTCGTTAGGGAAATCTTCATAACATAACTTGATTTTGTGCATTATTCTGCAGAAATGACTGCAGAGAGCCTGATTAAGAACCTGCGAGGTACCATTGCACCTTGTGGAGGCTACGTAGCTGGGAAAGAAATATTATATAGGTCAAGGCAACAGTAGCTCGTCTTTCAACTCCAACTATAAGTATTGACTCAGGAGCTTAGGCAATGAACCTTGCCATTCTTCAGACAAATTCATCCTACATTTTGTACTCATATTGTTAAAGAATCGTTTTACACAGCAAATTATTTTCAATTCATACTGGATATATTTACATTTTATCAAACAGTTCACGTGCCTTCACTATGCTTCCACATGTTGCATACATATCAAGCAGGGCATTCTCAACCACGACATGTAACAAATATTTGAAACAGACAACATTAATCAGATTTTATTAACTAAATTTTAATTTCTATTTTTCCTCTGTCAATACATGTACTATTTCTTTCAATTTTTAATTTAGTTTTTTTTTCTCTTTTTGTTTAGCCGCTGGCTTGAATCATTTGAATGTTGTACAATTTACATTGCCTTGCACCATTTCTTATATCTTTTGCTTTAACATAGTTGTATTAACGTGGAAAGCATGCCCAACAAGGTTTGCATTTAGGTCGCCATCATGGAGGGATTGCACTTAGCATATCATTATGATGATTTTAGACCACGCTTGCCGGACAAAACCCTTTGCACTTGGGTCATTATCATGGTGATTCTAGAACAGGCTTGCAGGACACAATTAATAACGAAATGTAATTTACCTTTTTTATCTCGCTTTTTTAGCCCTTCTTAGTTGGTTCGAAGCTCGAGAGTCACTTTGAACAATTAATTATATTCTTCGGTCACATATTTACTGTTATATATATTTTCTAAAACACACTTACTTAAAATCAATTTAATGACATTTATTTTCAAACAATAAACAATTTACCATAAAGACAAGGACTAGTCCCATTACGACTTTCGTTTAAATAAATATATTTATCTTCTCTATATGATTATTTAAATAAATATATTTATTTACAACAAATAAATTATTATTTTAAGAGGACAACCACTTTATTGAGCATGTATATTTATTTTACAGTAAATAATTTAATTAATTATTTTATAACAAAGAAGTCATTATTTAAATAGGGGCTATCTTTTTTAGTATGCAACAAATAAGTTTATCATTTGTTCTCTTGTATGTCTGTTATGGCTGGATACCCATAATCTTAATAGGATTTTTTTCTTATTATTTGATTCTCTTTATGACCAATAAATATATTATTTTATTATTTGATTTTTTTCTTATCATTCAATCCATTTTTGTAATAAATAAATATATTTACCAAGTAATTGCTCGCAAGTAGTGTGATCTCGAACGTTAAAGGAGATGCAACATATGAATGATTTAGAAATGAGCATGAAGTATGGTGCAAAAAGAAAGGGAATAAATAAATATTATCGTTATTGTGATATTACAATATTACGTAAAATGTACGATGGAAATGCCAAAGAGAATTTTGAGACAAAAGCAAATTGGAGTGAGAGAAATAATGGGAGATGAAGAGGGGTGTAGAGTAAGGTCTTTGAGGGTGGAGAATTGTAAGGGAAGGGACAACGTAATGTGGAACTATACCTTCCGAGAGCCACTTGAGGCAATTGTAAAAAGTAGTTGATGCACGGAATGTACAATGTGAACGTCGAAAGGGATCTAGAGAAGTGAAATTGGATGAAGAGAAACAATGGGAGGGGAAGAGGGTTGTAGGAAAAGGCGTTTGAGGGTGGAGAAGTGTATGGGAAAGGAAAGAGGAATCAAGGAGGCAATGTTGGAATATATTCTCTAAGAACTATAGGACATGATTGTCATTTGTATTAATGCTTATGTTTGAAGGTGTAGATGAAACAATCGATGTAGATATGTCGTAAAGCGGTCCTCAAAAAGCGGTCCTCAATGACCAATTGTTGCAAAACTTAGTAGGACCCATTTTTAGTTGTGAGGTCAATTAATTATAGGAAGTAGAAGCATGGACATGTGTCGACAATTGACACCTTCTAACAATTGGTCATACGATTCTAAAGCGGATCAAGGCTTTCGATTTCCTAACGCATTTTTCACAGATCATATTGTTCTGCACCAAATATTATCTGCTATGTGTGTTCGACTAAAATGTTTCATGTATTAAATACATGTATGTCCCACACCTATTCCACGACTTAGTAAAAAAGTGGGAATTAAATCATTTCATGTCCCACAACTATTGTTTGGTTTAGATTATTCCTACCCAAATAATATATGATATGTGTTCTACCTTATACAGAAATGTGAAAAGGGTTCCATACATAATTGTGATTAGGGGTTTCATAGGGATGAGGGCTTCTATGTAGCTATAAGGGAAAAGAATAGGGTTTGTCTCTAGCCATGAGGCACATAGTTTTTACATGTGTGACATAATGTAGGAGAAGTACACCTTGGATTTAAATACCTACATGTCCCACACCTACTCCATGACTTAGTAAAAACAAGGGAATTAAACACTTGCATGTCCCACACCTATTGTCAACTTAGATTATTTGTACCCAAATAATATTTACTATGTGCTCCACTTTATACACTATTGTGATCAGAGTTTTATACAAAAATGAGATAGGGGTTTCATACACAATTGTGAATAGGGTTTTTCTTGTAGCTATTAGGGAAAATAAAAGGGATTGTCTCTAGTCATGAGGCACGTAGTGTTTCTAGGTGTAGACGATGTAGGTGAAACCTTGGAAGTGTGAAAGATGATGTAATGTGATTTAGGTGAGTAAGATGTTTGGGAGGGAGGTATGTAGAGACGACAACCTGACAATTGAAATTACTCCCAAGGGATCAGGTAGTTGGACACGTAAAAGGAATGGTCAAGGAAGACGAAGACATGAATCAAAGGTCAAAAATAAAAAGTGAGAATGTATGCTTAAGGAATGTATGCATAAAAGGAATGTTCAAGGAAGATGAAGACATGAATGTAAGGTCAAAAATAAAAATGTGAGAAATAAATACATGCATGCCCATGCTTCTCGAGGAGGTAGATTGTTCCCACCCAAATTAAATGTGCTACGCGCTTCAGTTTTTGTCTCGATCTCACTTACAACATGCACACAATTGCAAGTCATGTTTGAAGGGACCAAAAATTTAAAAAGAAGGAAACCCAATAAATGTTTGTTTTCAGTTTCAAGTTTAGTTCTTGTATGGGAATAGTCAAGGCACAAAAACATCGATAATTGAGCCACATAAGTAGTTGCCCATAAGAGCGGAAGTTGGATTTCATCAACCATTCAAAAGAGATATCTTGTTTGCAATATTCACATCAATGCAATTTGATCTTGCATGATATATTTCATATTTCATCTTGCATGATTGGATTACGATAATCATTGTAGACATCTAAAATGTCGACATGATCGATTACCCGCAAACAACATCATCGCTTATCCATATTATAATTGATCGCGAGATTAATTATTATTAATCCCTTTATCACATTTGCCCTTTATCATTTATCTAATATTCTATTTTATCATATTTCCCTTTTTCATCATTTATCATTTATCCCAAATCCTTTTAATCCATCATTATATCCCATCTTATCATTAATCACTTTTATTTCATTATTATATCATATTATCTTATTTTAATCCTTCATTAACATTTTATAGGAATTTAATATTCCTACATCTC
Organism: Taxus wallichiana var. yunnanensis; assembly: GCA_018340775.1. Classification (NCBI taxonomy): domain Eukaryota; kingdom Viridiplantae; phylum Streptophyta; class Pinopsida; order Cupressales; family Taxaceae; genus Taxus; species Taxus wallichiana. Next base: position 669,539,096 of record CM031242.1, read on the forward strand.
ACCTACCACCTACTCTACACATCCCTACACCTAGCCTTTCCATGTAATCTCACCTTGACTCTCCATTGAATCTTCTCTCAAATTCTAGAATTCTCCATTTTAGAATCCTCCATTCTTCTCATCAATTCTCCACCCTTGATCCAAATTCAACTTGGATTCATCCTAGCCATTGAATCCTCCACCCACAAACTATAAATTAAGCTATCCTTCTCCATGAGAAACAAAACATAGAATCCATAGAAAAATCCTCTTTTATCCATCTATTCTAACATTAGTCTATCATCAATTCATCACTCAATCCTTCATCTTCATCAAACAAATTCAAGCACAATCAAAAGGGGAGATGATGTCCAAATGAATCAAAAATGTGAAGCAACGCAAGTGCACGATAAAAATCACTCTAAGAGAAAATCCAACACATCAAAGGAGGAGTTTTGCAACTTGTAGGTAAGTGTAGGTATTATATTCTCTCTCCTTTCCATCTATTGCTCTATCTGAGGTTTTGTTTGAGAAGATTAGAGTAGGAGAACAAGTTTGTTTGTTTTCTTGCATTCACAAGCTAATATTTTCTTGAATGACATTTTGGCACCCACTGTGGGGCTTACCCCTATTTTAAATCATTTTCCATCTTGTTTGATCCCTTGCATGGGCTATCAAACTTTCAATAATTTTCGTTAATGTTTACTCTCTCAAAATTTAAAATTTTGAATTCATATTCCATGTCCGACATGAAACAACGCCTATGCTATGTGTATTGTCTCCTATGCATGTAAAATGGTACCTATGACCTGAATCATCACCTATGTTCTAATTTGGCACTTTACAGATACTTCAACGCCTTTGTTTTGGCCTTTGAAACCCCAAAATTGTAATTTTTGCTTGTTTTCAATGTTTTTGACCCTGTTTTCATCTTTTGTTCACAAAATGGCACCTATGTTCATAGAATGACATCTATGTTCACAGAATGGCACCTATGTCGATAAAGTGGAACCTATGACCTTTATTAGCTCCTTTATAGATACTTCAACACATTTGTTTTGGCCTTTGAAATTCGAAATTATAATTTTTTGTGTGCATATTTTCATTGTTTTTGACCCGTTTTCATCTTTTGTTCACGAGAATGGTACCTATGTTCACAAAATGACGCCTATGTCCATAAAGTGGTGCCTATGACCTGTATTGGCACCTTTGTAGATACTTCAACGCCTTTGTTTTAGCTTTAAAACCTTGTTTTTTGCCAATTTTGACATGTTTCAGGATTTTTCTCATACATTGGCGCCTTTGCACACATAATGGCACCTATGCCCTAAAGTGGCACCTTTGTTGTACTTTGGATCCTTTTTCATACTTTGGTGCCTATGCCCTGTCAATCAACACCTTTGCAGAATCACGTTTTCACTTACGACTAACGATCTAATCTTGTTTTCAAGTGTTTTTGTTGACTTTTTAGGTCTAACATTATGTTTTTGTAGGTTTATTGCAATAAAAAGGGATATTCTATCCATTTTGACATTTATCCAACCTTTTTTTTTATTGTATCATTCAAAACTTCTAATCCTCTTGTTTTGCAACTCGTTTGGTCCAAGATATTGGGTTTAAAAATCAAACTACTAACCCTTGTTTTGTAGGGCCTCCTCTTGAAGACCCAATCATCAAACTACTAATATTTTTCATTTAATTTTATCATCTTTTATCTTGAATTTATCATCATCCTTGTGCTTTTGCATTGTTTCTTGTTCATCTCGAAGGCAAAACCATGTATGCTCTCCTCTCACATCTTAATCTTGAGGATCAAAAGTGACTAGCCTTCCCATTTTTATTTTGTAGGGGCAACGTGACGTGGAAGTGATATCCACACACTTTTCATAGTCCTAGGGGTCTCGTGACCATGGGCTTCATCTCCACGCATGTAGACACACCCCGTGTTCTGGCGGGGTATACAAATTCTTGGACAACTATCGTTATTGGCTAAGCACTTGTTTGTTTTAAGAGTGATGTGAAGTGAGGGGATTTCACGTCCCACTACCCAGGCATCTGACAACATCCTTGCAACATGTACTTGGGCCCCACGTATCGCGAGGTATATCGAGGACTCCCCTCGTGATCTTGTGCATCCTAGGCTAGGAAACCATTTGGCCACATATTGAGTTATATTGCAAGGAGGTCGCACTCCCTAAGATCACTCGCTAACCAACCCCACATTGACACATAGGTGGAGAGTCAATTATGGCACCATTGTTGGTGTGTGGTATTGAAAGTGGGCTATAACTTGATTGCAATCCCACTTGACTAGTTAGGGTGTGTGTTGCATGTTTGTTTCTTGTTTGTGAACACCCTTAACCATCACATCACATTAAAATATTAATTAATCAAACATTATCATAATCATCCATCCTTAATCACATGATCCCAATCCTAATCCCATCACCATCCTTAATCCACAATCCTAATCCAAAACTAATCCCCCACACATCTTATCTAACCATGGCCTTTGATCCTCAATCCTCATTTCCTCCAAACCAACATCCAAACCCCTACCTCTTTTCTAAATCCATCAACCAAGCTATCCCATCATCCCCCACCCATCAAAGTCAACCATCTCACTTTGACCATAAAGTCCCACACACTATCCAACACATTAACAAACAAATCTCAAATCTAACATCCTACCTTAACCAATCCTCTCCTCACCATCCAAATCAACCATCACATGTTGATCCTAACATCCTAAAAACCATCCAACTTAACCAACAAATATCTAATCTTCAATCAACCAATCACCTCCTAAACCATCATCTCCTAACCAACCCCATCCACAATTTCCCCTTCCTAATATCCCTACTTCTCACCCCATTGACCTCCTCTTTGAGGAACCCAAATCATCTCAATCCACACCTCGACGATGTTAGCAAGATGAAGAGTTAATGCATTCAGATCCATAATTGGTATAAACATTCTACAAAGCATATTCTAGATCTAGATCTAAGGAGTAATGGATTCAAACAATAGCCATAATGAATTCAACCATGCAAGATCTAGTTATAATCATGTTTAACACCTTGAATCAGTCAATACACTCCATTATATTAAAACATTAAATACACAGAAGCTCCTTACAATAAGTAGTACCATAAGTTCATGCACGCATCATATCTGGTAGCATAACTTCACAATAGCTCATATTAGTCCTTTCTATACTATGTAGATCACTACATATTTATAAGGGTGGGGACTTGCCCTTCACCACTTACATAATTCCCAAAATAGGTACATGCTAAAAATAGCCATGCACCTTTACAATAATAGACACACATGTAAGTGCGCTAATAATAGATCTCTTCTAGTTAACTGGTAGTAATAATTCTATTATTAACTCAAACCCATGCAAAGTGCTTAGTAGACACTCTTCCAAAAATAGCCTATGCATGTCGCGCAAGTCTTTATCGGTTTGTGTTTCTACACACTATCTCCAAAAATAGTCCATGTAATCTTGAAAATGGCTAAGTCCCAAATTTGTCCTTGTCTTTTGCACACATTTCCGTTTTTCCTATTATGATGCACCTTTGAATGTGACCTATTCCCATGTGTGAACCTTCTCTGTGTGCCTCTACTAAGTGTCACACTTTGTCTGCTCAACATTACCCCACACAAAATTGCATTTCCACCTCGAAATGGTTGCCTCTTGATACTTTTAAAGAATAAAGAATGGGAATGAAAGGAAATTAAAGAATTACTATACAAAGAATGAACTTTCACCCTGCAACGTCCTCTATTTCAACTGGAAGAATCAACTATGGATATTCTTCTTTGATTTCAGCCTCTAAAGCTTGCCAATCACTCAGCAACTTCTACCTTTTCTAGAATATCTGATGCAATAGAGTCTAACTCTTCTTATGTAATCTCTTCCTTCTCGTTCTACAATACTATAACAATGTTGGACATTGCAGTCACCCTTCCTTCCAGAAGATCCATCTTTTGGCTATAAGCTTTCCAATTTCATCCTAGCCTTTCTTTATGGGGTCTTGGGCTGCTGCAAGGGCCTCACGCTTTTTCTTTACTAGTGCCAATCATTCGCGTGCCCCAAGTCTCATCCTTCATGGCCTTCAGACTTCATTATCTTCTACTATGGTCTTAATCCTTATTACTGCCTCTGGAGCTGCACATATATTCAATGCCTGGTCTACTTTCTTCAGCTCCTCCTGCAAGGTTTGGAGTAATGCTTCATAAGATGAAATATTTCTAACCACTAAAGCCCTTGCTCTCTCTACTTCCTGCTTAGGGTCCTTTGGCGTTGGCATTCGAACCGGTCCATCCTCAAGCACCAAATCAACTAAGGTACGCACATAATGCATAGCCGAAGGGAAATTTTTGGGTACCTTGGGCTCTAAGTGTGGTCTTTCTTGTAGGACATGATGTCGATCTCCTCTGCCATGGTGATGAGAACCCCATTCTTCTTTTTCTCTAGGTCCTTTTCTCCTTTCAAATACATTATTTCTACATCTTTGGCTTTAATATCTTCTCTTAGTGCTTTAATAGTGGCAAACTTTATCCACATTCCTACGTGCCACCTCTATAGATACCTTCACTAAGGCATTACTCACCTGTTCATCAAACATAACCATGGGTTTGATGGTTATATGTCTATTTTGTGGTGCCTTTCTCATTCTTCTTGACACATAAGATTCTTCACATACATAAAAATTAGGCTCATCCATGTGTGTTTTTGCATGGACCATGAAAATTTTTTCCTCGCACACGTGGTTGCCATGTAGGGTCCATCAACTCCCATCCATACAAGTCCTTGAGGCCCACTATATTCTGAAATCATGTGCATGGACAATTTTACTTGTGTCCTCTTCATAGCCCATGATTGTGCAACATACTCCCCACTTTCCCTTTTTGTTCTTGGCCCCTTAGGAACTTGAGTGCCAAGGTTTGGAGTTGGATCCTCTATGTCCTGAGCAGTATCTTGCTCTATTTCTCTTGGCTTCTTTACTCCTTCTTCTTCATCCTTCATTTCTTCATCCTTGGGTTCTTCCACATCCTCTAGTGGTACAGGAGTTCCAAGTGCACTCTCTGCAGACTCCTCCACCTCCTCATTCTAGTTTCAACTTTCTCCTTCTTTCTCAATTGTCTCTTTTGTGGAGAGTCATGGTGATCGTGTCGATTATGGAGTTCTCGTGCCTTGTGTTCTTGTTCTCCTGAAAACTCTCTTGAAATGATGCTCTCCTTGGATTGCTTCCAAGTCCTCTTCTTCTTCTTGTTCTTGTGGTGGGGTACTTGCACGCTCCATCTCTATTTTGTTTATAGGCTGCCTCTAACCTCTATGTACCAAGCCACCACTATCTTCTCACCCTTCTTCCTCATCATCTACCTCTATAGGTTCTGTGGGATTTGGAGCTGGTACGTTCTCCATTGTATGCTTACCCTTAGGTGGCCCTGGGAGTGAACTCATTCTCCACATATTTTTTATTCTCCAACTTGGGCTTAAGCTTGAAGGTATACAGAGCATTGCTCCAATGTCCCAAATTTCCAAGCTTATAGGATTCATGTTTATAACATCTGAGATAAGTCTTTCAATATAGGCAAGCCTTGCTTGGGTATACATATGTCTTCCTTAGCGTGTGGTAGTCATAGTCTACCTTGTCTCTGTAATAAAATTCAGGTGGCACACATCAGTAAAATGGTGGAATGATGCTGGAAGTAGCGTGTTGTGAAGGCATATGGCAGTTTGCACCATGGGCTCCAAGTCCCATCCTTCATAGAAAATCACATGATGTAAAAGTGTTGGTACACCGTGAATTGTACTACCTTTCCCACCACTGATGGTAACTCCTTAGGAATGTGCCACTCCTCTTCAAATGCCACATGAGAGCCTGTCATACCACATCTTCTCACCCTCTATTTGAATGGCCCACTCATTGACCCTTCACATAAATATTTGTCAAACCTTTGTGCAAGGGATTTTTTCTCCATGGGATACTCCCAAATCTTGTCCTTTGGCCCATCGGGCACTCTAATCTCCATAAATACTAAAGAAAGTAAAATAACACCAAAATTGATTTTTTCACTATGCGTGCTTCCTCGATAATTTTCTCTACAATGTAGCCTGCTATGTTATAGATCACTCCCTGTGACATTCTCCTCATGATATGTAGCCACATTGTATTCACTATGACCACCTCTCTTGGTCATTCAACTTTGTTACCAGATGTGCTGCTTCTTGAACCATTGGGTACTTCTTTAATTTTTCAATATCCATCCCAGTGGACCCTTTGTGTATCCTAACTCTTTCCGTGTTTCCAAGATTGTTGCTTTATCTATTAGATCACTGGCAAGGTCTACCCTTGTGCCCTTTAATCTTGTTAGTGTCGAGATCAGCACTGTTGTAATCCTTATCCTTCTTTTGAAAAAATAGAAGAAGTCCTCATGGACTCTTCTCATTAGCCAATCGGTAAAGAGGTTCATATTTTCCAAAGTATGGGAGCTCATACAACTGGTACACTCCTACTTGTTTTAAAATTTTCTCCCGTGACATCATCATATACCGACATATCCTCCATCGTGTGCACTTGTTGGTCTTTGTACTCAACAACACATCTAATTCTTTCTTATTATCAGAGGTGTGGTGGTTGTAATCACTCACCTTACACTTTATGTATGTGGGAATCCCACTCTTGCCCAACTATCATGCCTTCTAGATATTGCATCTCTGAGAAACTACTCTCGGGAGAAATTTCAACTTCTTCCTCCACTTTCTTCTTTCCTTTGGCTCTACTGCAGGTGATTTCTTTGGTGCCATATGAAAATCTCACCTTTTTTCCTCTATGTGGTGCGTAAATACGTCTCCTTATATCCTTTATAGTGAGCAATTCCAAACCCTAGCTCGAATCCACATGCCCTAGTTGAAATCATATGCCCTAGCTCTTTCACAACATCTCTGCTTTGCTCAAACCCTTCACAAATGGGGACAAGCTTCTTTGCGCACAAATCTTCTCTCCACGTCTGGTTTCACACTCTCTCGCACCTCAATACTCTTTTTTCGTTAGCTCGGTCACACTTAGCTCATTCAAATTCTTGTGATTACAATGGTAAAAATGAACTCACATCATGTCCTTATATAGATTTTCAAAAAGTTGGTGCATTTATTTCTCCTTCACCTACCAACGATTCCTCATTAATTGACCATTTTCCATTTTCACAATTTCCATGTGCATGGTACATCTTTGCGCACCTCAGCCTATAACCTTTTAGTGCACCTTCCTACCTTCGACTACTACAAAACTTCTCTTGGTGCGCTTCCATGTGCCTAAGTACCTCACCACTGTGCCTTCTCTTGGTAGTCCCACATCCATTACTTACCTCATGTTATATTGTTCCTTCGTTTATCTCCATCTATGGTCCTTATTTGGAAGCAATATTATTTCCACAAACTCTCCAAACTTGAATAACACATGTAGCATTTTTTCCTTTATGTGTACCCATTTTTCAATAACCACCCCACATAAATGGCATGCATATTCCTCTACATGCATAAAAATATTGCAAATGGTAATTAGCTTTTGTGCACAAAACGTGCTTATTTCACAAAACACCAACTAAATTGACAAAGCATAGTGATGAAGAAGGAAATACATTAAAGGAATACATAATTGAAAACCTAATCTAAATGGCAAACACTGCCTTATTAAAAACACCAAGAAGATTTTTTTAGTGAGGGCTTACCTACTCCCATTGAAATAAGGGTAACCGTATTCCATCAATTGACCTCTAACATAAAAAGCTCCTACATATTTCAATTATGTAGTGATAACATATGGTCCTAACCAATGTACTTTAAGTTTTTAGATGGATGGCAGAAACTTAGAATCATATTAAGAAGCACCATTATCCTATCTCAAGCTTTTTGTCCCCGATGTAATGATGCCTATGCATGCCATGCTTTCTTCCTACCTTTTCTTGCTTTAAGTGGGACTATTTTCATCACTCATCTAGCTTAATCAAATTTTCAATTCATTCTTCTAATGATTTTTCATCAGCTAGACCTCTAGCACATACAATACACAAACAAGGTAACATGAATTCCTATAGGAAGAACAAGTGTTGCACATTAAAATTCTTCAAGGCCACGATTTTGCATAAAGCTCCTTGCTTATTACACAAAAATCCCGTGAGCAAAGCATAAGCAGCATGACAAATGAAAATGAGAGGAGAAGGAGCCACATAATTGAAAGACCTAATCTAAATGGTCAAGGAGCAGGCACCAAAACCTAAGAGTCGGTGAGTAAACACCAAATATTAGTCTTATGAAGAAAGATGAACCGCCTCCATAAAACCACTCTCAAAAGGATCGTGCCTCGGGGGATTTTTTAAACTTGGGCATCCATCACCAATGTACAACCATGTAAACTTGATCTTGACCATAAAGCCTCCCACCCCATCGGCAAAGTGGTTTTTGGGATAATGCCTCTTTGCCGCAATCCTTTTGATATGCCTCGTCACATTGAACAAGTGATTATATGTCGATCAATAATATCACTCATCGCATTAAACAATTCATTCTTCTAATGATTTTTGACACCACCTCAAAATCCATACCTTGTCAAATACCATAGAATTCCAATAGAAGCGTAAAGAATTTCATCTCTTGGTAATTTGCTTTAAAATTCTTCAAATGGTAATGATTTTGCATAAAGCTTATTACACAAAACTCCAACTAAATGACAAAGCATAGAGATGAAGAATGACCTACATTAAAGGAATACATTCCCAAACCTAATCTAAATGGCAACACTACCTTATTACAAACACCAAGAAGAATTATTTATAGTAGGGCTTTAGCCTTACTCTGCAATTGAAGAAATCGGGTAACCGTATTCCATTAAGCGCTCTAACTGAAAAGCTCCTATTTCAAGTATGTAATGTGATAACATATCGTCCTAACCAATGATTTACTTTAAGTTTTCCGGATGGATAGCAAGAAACTTAGAATCATAAAGAAGCACCATCTAATTCTATCTCAAGATTTTTGTCCCTAATGTGCATATCATGCCATGCTATGCTTCAATTTTTCTTGCTTTAACTAGATGGTCATGCTATTTCTCATCACTCATCCAACTTAATCAAATTTTCAATTCATTCTTCTAATACTTTTTCATCAGCTAGACCTAGAAAAGCTTGTTACACGTAATATGAAAGAAGGTAACATTAATTCCATAGGAAGAGAACTCACTTGTGCCAAACACCAATTGAAAGGGTGTGGCCTTGTTTAACTACTTGTATGTTGTTCTATATGCCCAAATCATGACAGAAACTTTATCATCCCAATCTTTTCTTCCAACATCACAAATTTTTGTCAATGTCTGGCTCAAAATCTTGTTGAAAGCCTCAACAGTCCCATTTGCCTAAGGATGATATGGTGTAGTCTTATGGTGTGCAATCATGAATTCATCCAATAATATCTTTGATTATCTCATTCAAAAAATGTGTGCCCCTATCACTTGTCAAACTCAATGGGCATCCATATCTTGTAATAATATTTTCCCATAGAAACACTGGCTTTTGTTCAAAAGCTTACAGTATAATCCTTTGTAGGTGTTGACATTTCTTCCCAGCTTGTCGGATAATGACATGCAAGTGATGATATAACGTGATCTAGTCCTACATGCATGGTTGGTGAAATAGGACCCAAAAAATCTATAGCCCATTTCTCAAATGGTTTTGCACTAGGAATAGGTCTTAAAGGTATTTCATCTCTTTGTCCTATGGTTTTCCAAGGTGTTGATAGGTGATCACGCAGCCTCTTGAAATATGCCTTAATCCTTATACAAGGGTCTCCCACCATAATCCAATGAGTAGAATCTTGTGCATAGTGGCATCAGGCCACATGCCCCCACTGCATATACCACCATGAGCCTCTTCCATGATATTTATGTGCTCATGTTCTAGTACACATCGGTGCAATACTTCATCTTAGCCTAACTTGTACAGGTCACCACTAATCAACATAAATGGTGCCACACGAATGACAAGTTATTTATTTTCTAAGGATTTCATTCCTGGAGGTGGCACCATACTTACGTAGAAAAAGACAACAATGTCCTATAATTTTGATGGTGTGTGTTGTAAAGTAGTATAACCATGCATCGGGCATGGTATCTTCAATTCCTGTGTGTCTTCTCTTGATTGTTTTCTAGATAAATGGTCTGGTCCATAATTACTTTTCCCTGGTTTTACCACAATGGTAAAATCAAATTCTTGGAATAAGAGTACCCATCGGCATATGTGCCCCTGTAAAATAGGCTTGTTTACCAAATACTTCAATGTCATGTGATTGGTATAGAATACAAATGGTGTTGTTAGCATGAGTCTTATCTAAATTTATGTAGCATACATAGATGGTTCTTGACAAAGCTTTGCTTTGTAGTTGTATAATTCTACTATGCATGAGTCAACTTTCTACTAACAAAAAAATAGGATGATCTATAATACCTTCTCCAAGCTGAGCCACGTGTGCATGCCAATGGTCATGCCAGAAGCATCCACATGTACATGAAATGGTTGGTCCCATGAGGAAAGCATAGAATAGGTGTTGTAGTAAGTTTCTCCTTCAATGTCTCGAATGTGCACTATTGTGGTTCCCCCAATAGAATGTCCCTTTTCCTTTTAGTAACTCCTCCAAGGGTGGTGAAAACCTTAGCATACCCTTTAATAAATTTTCTATAATACCTAGTGTGACCTAAGAATATGCACACCTCACTTTGACTGGTAGGCTCTTCCAGGCCGATAATGACTGCAACCTTAGCTGGATCAACCAACAAACCTTCCTTGCAGATGATGTGCCCTAATAATGTGCCAAATGGTGTAGCAAATACACATTTCTTGATGTTCAAAGAGATGCTTAACTATCAACATATTTCAAACATTAAGCGTAAATTATCACAATGATCCTTAACAAGTCCATACACCATCAATCATCTAAATAAACCTGCAAGAAGTTATGAATAAAATCCTTGAACGCTTGGAAAACTATGCGTGAGAATACAGCACAGTGCATTTTTAGACCAAAAGGCATCACAATATAGGAAAAACTTCCCCATTCAATGGTAAAAGTAGTCTTTTCCTGATCCTCTATGCAATCCTAACCTGATGATACCCAGAGAATCCATCTATAAAGGAATAGATCTCGTGCCTACAATGCCTTCTAATATTTCCTCTATGAATGGCATAGGAAAGGATCAGTCACACATGCAACATTCAGCTCCTGTAGTCCACACAGATCCTAATATGACCATCTTTCTTTATATTGATCACCATTGGGCTAACCCATTCTGACTCATCCAAGGGCTTGATGATTCCAAGACTTCAACATTTTGTCAATTTCTTCCTTGACCTTTTCACGCAAGTTGGGGTTCATCCTGTAGGGTCTCTCCCGACGGGTGTGCACCTTCCTTAAGCTTTATCTTCATTTCTCCTAATGATTCATGCACGCCTTTTAGTTCATGGTATCCCCTAGGAAATAAGTCTGATAATCTCGTAGTAACTCAATGATTTTTTCCACTTCAGATTCAGACCAATAATCCCCAATTATGGCCTCCTTAGGCTCAACATCCGATCCAATATTCACTTTCTTTGTTTTCATAGGTTCATGATAGGTGTGCACATGTGTGGTCTTATCTGCACTATCCAAAACCTCATGCCTACCTGTTGAATGATCTACATCCAGATTTTCTACTTCTTCATCATCCACTAAGTAGACCATATTTCCTTTTTTCTTTCTCAAAGGCAAGCACACTTAAGTAGTGTGGCATTTGTCTCTGTTTCTTTAACAAAACATGCTCTTGAGTCATTTCCATCAAATAACTCTGAATGAGTTCTTTTCCTTTGCACTATCTCCCATAGTTAACCGCTTTATAACCCTTAATGCCTCTTCTACTAGAGGTTTAGTAGAGAAGTAGTCAAAAGTCTGGATCATTCCTGCAATCAAATCCTACCAATTTCTAGTCTCTCTATGGAGTTCCGCATATACATACCAAAGCACATGCACAACCTTGTAAAGTGGAATAAAATTTGTGCACCTAGAGTGAAGGTGGTAAAGCTTCCTGCCCCTCTATCTAGAGTCTCTCACACTATTGAATGTGGTGTTGAACAGGTTGATTACCATGATAAGTGTAGATTTGAGTAGGTGCATTTCTCTGGAAAATCGAGTAGAAAGAGAAATCTTGATTTCATTCCATCCTACAAGATTATCCTTGTGAACCACCCACCAAGTGCGTTGTTGTCCCACATAGGGTATATGCTAGCATATTCTATCTCTCCAATTGGTCTATCCATTGTTCCTCCATGGTACACAAAAATACCATAGGATCTCCTTCTCTAGTGTATCGAGGTACCAAGTTGTTACCTATTCTCCTGATACAATGAGGTCTACTATTCACATGCAAATGTGCTTCTTACTTCATGCCCTACCAACTCATAAGTACCATGAGCCCAATTATCACAAGCAATACTTGTAGTATCACTAATAGATTGTGCATCTTCCCACTGAAGGATTCCTTCTTTAGATGGCTCGAGCACTTTTGGGTCCCGGATGGTGCATACATAAATCCTATTCAGATCTTCCTCACTCAAAGGCTCAACATAGGGTGCATATTTTCCATCATGTTAAAGGGATAATAAACCTTTCCTCCTTGTTCTCAAATTGATATAACCCTTGTTGAATCAAAGATCAACATTATTTACATAACACCAAGGGCCCAAGTAGAGATGGGAAGTTGTCTACTTCTGCAAGTGCCAAAACCTCAAAGTCCCTATGAACTTGGCCCCTTATATAGTAATGGATGCATCTTTTAAAACTCCAATAGGGGTGGCCTTGGTTTGATTAGCCATAAACAACACATTAGAAGATGGCTATAATGGGGGTCTCCCCATCTATACCCATGCATCTAAAGTAAGAACATTGACTTTCATGCCTGTATCAATCAATATATTACTCAAAATCCATCCATCCACAACAACATTCAGAGTGATTTCCTTGTCATAGTCTAAGCTATGAGGGGGAAGATTTGCATGCAGGATCTGTCATCCAGTCTCAATACTTTTGCACATGGAGTGTTTCCCTTTAGCCAATTCCCTAACAATGGAATGATATTCTCTTGGCGCAACATTTTTCACACCTCCTTCAAGTCATCAATATCATATTGGACCATCTCTGCTGCTTTCTTTTGCTCCATCTTCCATGATTTCTCCTTTAAACATTGTATTTCACCCTGAAGATTTCTGAGTACCTCCATGGTTTCCTGATAAACCTCCTTCTGATGGACATGATCTGGGTACCATGCATGTAGAACCTCCTCCTTAGTGATGGTAGGCTTCTTCTCTACAACGCTTCTTTGCGCATGCCGCTTCAAGCGTGGGTAGTGATCTTTATAGGAAATACCTCGGATTCGGTTCCAACTTGGGCATCCACTAATTTTCCACAATACATGTTGTATCCTAACCATCCTGCACCTTTGTTTTCTTGTTTATGTTGCTTACTAAGATGCTCATATAAGTCTGGGCATTTCCTCATAACTATGATTCTTTCCATAGAAAGAACATGTAATATTCTGAGGACATTCGTGCTTGTAGTGGTAGGAGATCCGCATGTATAACATGTTCTGCATGAGGAAACTCACCTTTTCCACCACCATGGCCTTGGCCTCCGAATCCACCATGGTATCCTCGACCTCTGCCATGACCTCCTTCAAAATGTCCTTCATTCTGATCATAACATGCTTGATTGTGATCCCGATCCTGATGCTCACCCTTACCCTTAGAGTTATCTGATACTCCTGTCTTTCGTACACCAATATCTATAGCATCATGGATCTGACCAATCAATATACAAGTCTTCCATATCATGAGTCGTGGACTTGCAAATTTTACAATAGCAAGAGACGTTCTTCCTTATTACACGTTGCAATAATGGGAAGTGGCTAGCATCATGGTTCAAATGACATATCTCACAGTCTAACAAGAATGAACATATGATATGTGGGACAACTATCCTTGGTGTGACCTTCCACTTCACAATTTGTACACCAAATCCCCGTGTGCATCTCATGTGTTGAATTTGCTGATAGTTTCTCCAATTGCTTTGCCATAGCTGCAATTTGTGCTTCCAAAAATGGGCTCACCCCAGTGTCTATGCTCCCGACTGCCTCAAAGCACGTAAATCTACTTCAAGTGCTTTCACGTGTGGATCAGTGTATGTCTTATGTGACAAATCCCTTCTAAAAGGTGTGATCAAACCTCCAATGAACCATTGTGCATGTTGGCTTGCGTGAATATCATAAGAAAGCTTAGATAAAATCATTTTGAAATGGGCATCATACTCCCGACACTCTCTAGTAGTGCCTTGCTTAATATCCTTGAGCACACTTATACTCTTCTACTCAAACTCAGGGATGTGAAACTCTTTAAGGAAAGCATATTTTAATGTTGCATAGTCTACACAAGTCTGATCAGGTCAAACTTTCTGTACCAGTTGTGTGCGCTTGTAATGTAATGGAAAATTGACTTTCCCTACACTCAGAAGCCATGATCCTTTTGTGTGCCACAAGTATTTCACACATGTGCATGTGTTCAAAACATCTTCTATGCCCCTATATTTTGGAAGATGAAGAGACATCTCCATGTAAATATTCTGGGGTTGTGTGGACCTTTCCCACCGATCTAGAACCTCCTTGTGTTTCCTCTACCTCTAGAACCACCTAGATCCACTGGAACTAGAACCACCTATACCTCCTGATCCTCCACACCTGTAGCTGGAAGTGGACCATTGAAGATGTACTTCCTGTGTCCCAATAGTAGTACTGAACTAAACCCCTATATTCTATGAAGTGTTACCACTCCAGAAGTGAGTCCAAAATTTTTGCGCTTGAATTCTATGTAGATGATGCACTTGAAAAGGTACCTCCAAACAACAAATGAAGATGTTTTCCCTTACCATCGATGTACTTGCTATGTGACTTACTCCTGCTCTCCCACTGCCTAAATTAGCTTGTTGACTACTTGTCATACTAGATACTGGAAAACCAAGCGCAAGGGCTAGGTTTCTAGGTAGATTCAGATGTGTGCACCCATGGCCCAGTGTCTCTCTACTAGCGCACTTCCATGTGAGGCCGAGGGGGTTCCCTGTCATGCTTTCCCAAATGGGGAGTTCCTGATGCTCTAGCTCCATGCTTCTCTACGTGAGCTCCAAATCCTTTGTGATCCATCTCTCTCCTCAATGCCATTCTCTGCAACATCCACTACTTCTCTATCTCCCTCTCATGCACCTCATTATACTTAAGCCACCTTTCTTCTCTCTACCTTTTTGCGCTAGGTCTGCCATCTTTCACCAAACCTACTCCTGCCCCCATGCATGGTGGGGTTTAGTTAGCCATAGGTTTGTTTTCCAAGTTCAAGGTCACCATCAAGATTTTGATCACCAGTGGAATGCCTTGCAAGTAAGTTCCCCTGGGATATCGTAAAAATGGAATTTTGCTACCTCTGGGAAAGAATAAGTGGAAATTGAGTACTCCAAAATATAACTGTTCAGAACACCATGAAACCAAGTATCCACAACACGTGTCCAAATCAAGATCAACATCATAAAGGGCCTAAAAAATTCTTCAATCCCTTTTAGATGCACCAACCACTGTACAAATCTATCATATCAACAAGCCTAAAATTATTCTTACATCTAGACAAGGGTACGATACCTCCAATCCCTTTTAGATGCATAAGAAACCAACCACTCATATAGTTCTATCAGAAAAATAATGAAGAAGCTCTCATACAAACTGTCATATAGATTTTGTTCCACCCATGTGCATGTGTTAAACTTAGATCCGGTGTTGAACCTCCATGCATATTCTTCTTCTAGATCTTGTATCCACTCCTCAACACTTGTTAGGGTCAACCGGTATGTCTTCATCGTGAACCATCCTGAAAAAACAAGAAAAAGAGGTCCCGACAATGGAACCAATGATGTAACCTAGAATTTACAAGAAATAACCTAGTGCACATTAGCACACATGTATCCTAGGTTGAGTGCTCACCCAAAGCATGCAAAGGTACCATGCCCCTCTTTAGGTTGCTTTTTTCGGGATGTTAGCAAGATGAAGAGTTAATGCATTTAGATCCATAAATAGTATAAACATTCTACAAGAGCATATTCAGATCTAGATCTAAAGAGTAATGGATTTAAAATAATAGCCATAATGAATTCAACCATGCAAGATCTATTTATAATCATGTTTAACACCTTGAATTATTCAATACACTCCATTATATTAAACACAATAAATACACAAAAGATTCTTATAATAAGTAGTACCATAAGTTCATGCGCGCATCAGATCTGGAAGCATAACTTCACAATAGCTCATATTTAGTTCTTTTATACTACGCATATCACTACATATTTATAAGGGTGGGGACTTTCCCTTCACCACTTACATAATTCCCAAAATAGGTCGCATCTTTGAAAATTACCACGTGCCTTTAAAATAATAGAGACACACATGCAAGTGCGCTAATAATAGATATCTTCGGTTAATTGGCGGTAATAATAATATTATTAATTCAAACCCATGCAAAGCACTTAGTATACGCTCTTCCAAAAATATCCTATATGTGTCATGCAAGTCTTTATCCGGTTTGTGTGCTCTACACGCTATCTCTAAAACTAGCCCGTAATCCTGAAAAAATGGCTAAGTCTCGAATCTGTCCTTGTCTTTTGCGTGCATTTCCTTTCCTATTTTTCTGCGCATTTGAACGCGTTATATTCCCACGTGTGAACCTTTTGTCTTCCCTCTGCTAAGTGTCACACTTTTTTTGCTCAACACCTCCCATTAAAACTCATGCACCACCATCCAAAACCTCAACTCCAATATCCAAACATCATGAAACCTATTGTTATCACCGAATCACAACACCCTTATGTTTACACAAGTGCGTATACTTGAGCTCACGGTGTGATTGAACAACATGGGTACCATCTCTAAGTTGTGGGACTTGCTACTTGAGATAGATCTCCAGAGAAAGATGGTTATTGCTCTAAACTACTTGCCACAATCTACTCTATGCGAGGCAAAACTAACCATCCTAATCTAACTTTCCAAGGGATCAAGGAGAGAGAATGCATAAAAATGAAAGCCTACACTACAACGGTGATACACTAGAAAAGGAGGGGTGAGGGTAGTCTTCGATCTTTGAAATACAAAAGCAAAGTACATAGTAGAAGGGGTGATAACAATTCTCCACAATCTAGCAAAATGCATTCAAAACAACATCTCAAACATACATAATGATAATGGATCCTTGCAAGAAAATGAATAGACACAATATATATGTAATGAGATTGGAGGAGCAAGGACAAGGCAAACAATCACAAAGAGGAAGATACATCCACGAACTCGTATTTATTTCTTCATTAATATGCACAGTTCAATATTTTACAAAATAAGGGCTTGGATCGGCATGCCGGGAGTCCAATCTGAGGGCTCTGCAACACATTGGCTTCACAAAGAAATTTTGACAGAGCTTTACTACAACAAAACTACTTTTTCTACAATGAGCCCAACACTCCAATTTATAAAAAAATAAGAGAGAGAGAGAGAGAGGGAAAATGGAAATCCCGAAATCATGTCCTTCAACCACTTGTAAGAGGTATTAAATGGAGTGAAATGATGTTCTATTTCTTACTAAATGCCCCCCATACTGCCCCATGACTTGTAGCAGTGAAATATGTCAGCCCATGCTTCATTAAATGCGTCCAACTACCAAATAAAACACTATTCTAAACTTGGGCACGTTTTCTACAAAATATCATCCATCCTTCATTGAATATGGAATTTCTTGATTTTTGTGCGTTGGGCTCGAAACATGATTCCAAAGGTACCGATTTCATGATTTTTTGAGAAATGCAAAAGTTATGGCCTTCTGAGTGCGAGCAGCTATTTTGGGTCTACTAGGCATTTTCTATCATTTGACGGGAATGAGCATTAATTGACTAGAGATGAATATGTTTCTTTTATTTTTATATATCTACCCTCATCAAAAGTCCAATTTTATGAAAATTGGAGCTCGGATTCAAAATTTATGGCCGTTTGAAGTTCGGGAGGTCAAACATTGAATTTTCTCTTCATTATGGCTATTTCGGCAAAATCGGGCTGTGTGTCTCTCATCCTGGACACATTCTTTCGCACGCCCGATTTGGGCATCCTTGTCCTTACACATCTGCCGTTGACCGAGGCCATGAGGGTCGTTGACCTCCGCATTCTCCACAACATATGGTTCCTTTTGCGGCCTTTTCGCCTTTGCGCATCCCGCGCGTACTTTTGTCCCAACTATCCCACGGACCTCCCGGGACAAAATGCACGATTTTTCGCAAAACACCGAGCGAGCCCATTTTATGAAATTTTTCCAATTTTCTCTAGCTTCTTAGGTTTTTTCCTGGATGGGGAAGTTAGAGAGAAGCAAGGAACCCAAAACATGATTTTTGGCCTTGAATCAATTCTACTTGCTCGAGACTAAAGAATCTGATGCATGTTATAAAAATTACCTTGAGGGGTGAATTTTGGATAACACCTATCATTGAGTCCCATTCACATATCCACAACAACTCCAAAACTTTATCCACGATCATCATCTCCCACATCTCATATTATTCCTTCATCCTCATCATCTTCATGATCTCAATCGATCCTACAAAATTTCTCCTAGATAGTCCCACATCCCCTACTCCACCATCAAATTTAGTCTCTAAGCCTATTTCATCCCCTCCATCACCTAATCCCAATATTTTCAAAACTATATCATCGAACATGACTACGAATTCACCCTTATCCCATTCTACCCAGTCCTAAACCATCAAATGTGGCTCATACACCACTCTCATCCTTTTCATTCACATCTAATCCTATCTTAACCACTTCATCACCTAAACCTAACACTATCATATCCTTTAATCATATTTCATCCCCACCATCCCCAATCCTAAAACATTTAACATGAATCCTAAATCACCAACTCTTAATCCTATCAAACCCAATCCCGATCCTTTCCTACCCAATCTAATGAGGATCCTATGCCACTTTCATCTACTTCATCCCTACATCGACCAAATCTAATGTGGTTCTTGCACCACACCCATCTCCCAAATCTCCTTCATCCCCAACATCACCCGAATTTAATGTGACCCCTATATCACAACCATTCCCTTCATCTAAATCACACCCATCCCATTCATCTAAATTTACCCCATCCCCTTCATTTGCATCTACCGATCCCAAATAATCTAATCCTAAGCCAAAACCATCTACCTCAAAACCACATACTCCAACCAATCCAAAATCTACTTGGCCTCCAAGCCCAAACCATCCCCTTGACCCCGGGCATAATCCATCCCCTTCATCTTCTAAGCTCCAAAATATAGTCCAACTTACAAATCCAAATCAACCAAAACATCTCATAATCCACCCAATCCTGCACCTTTACTTCATACTCCCCCAACACCATTTAACCCAAATCACTTCACTCCTTTAGGGAAATCCTTGACCATGATCTTGCATTGTCTAAAAAATTTCAACATGATCATCCATCCCCCAATCAAATCACACGATCAAAACCTTCCCAAACCATCTTGGTATCAAGAACATTACTATTGTGACTTCCATTAGACCCATGGACATTTGACCAATCATTGCATGTAATTTCGGTCTTATGTCTAAAACCTCATTAACCAAGGAATTCTTATCCTTGTACCTCTTTGTCCGCCACATTTCCATCCCAATGTTCTCCCTAACCATCGTCCACCATCCAAATCCCCCTCGAAATTCAAACATCATCAACCATCCAAATATAATCGTACATCCAAACATCCCTTACTAACCATAAACAAATATCACCTTTCATCCTTTGTTATGTCCGGTCTCTCGATGGATGACACAATTACAAACCTCTAGTCTCATGATGAACATGTGTCGTCATCTTCCCCATCTAATTCATATCCTATAGCCAAAAGTATGTTCATTAATATGAAACATTGAGGCAAAGGCTTAGGCATCCATGAACAAGGAATTCACGAACCCATATCCCTTCATCAAAATCCGGTCGTTTAGGCTTAGGTTATAAACCTAACACTAACAACGTCCCTCCCACTACTCCATCACAACCCATTTCCACCACTCCTTTTGTTGATCCTACCATCCCAACCACTCAACCCAATCACAAATCATTTAATCCCTCTACAAATATGAAACACCTAAAAATGGATTGAGCACATAATTCATTACATGCGCATGAGATATTATTTCCTTCCCACCCATCCTCCTTCCATCCAAAATCCAAGTTCCTTTGCTTCTAATCCATTATCAACATCACATCCATTAATATCCTCTTCCAATCCATTCATTTGAACACTCGATCAACTTAATCACACATGTTGTAAGACAATAATACCTACTATAATTGTGTGACCTTGGTCTATCATTACCTCCAACATTCAACACAATTGTCCTCCTAGAGATCCACACACTTTAACACACTTAATCAACTTGTGGTGAATACCCTTGGGTGTGTCTTTTGACACTCTATCCAATGTCATCTCCACACTCATTTCCATCCCCCCATCAAGCCACTAGTGATTCTTAACCCCTTGAGAGTTTTCAAGAGAGTGGAACCTCTTTGTGTAAAAAAATCCAAATATCAAAAATCAAAAATCATATTAAAATTAAAAATATCAAATAAAATCCACCTCAAGACTCTCTCTAGGGGTGTTTCCAGCATCTCTACTAGGGTTATGGACACTTGGATGGTAATAGAGCAATGTTGTGACAAGAATCAGATGTATCTCCATCGGGGCTAGATACACTTTGGCACAGAAAGCGGAGCAATGCACGACTTAGCCTTCCATTCACCCTCCATCAACCTATTTGACTTAATCACTCCCTATACATTGGCTAGTTTGTCTTTACACACTACCCATTAAGTCTTCAATTCAAGCAATAATTAACCCTCACAATCACACACACTTCGATCTCGCAGAGACATAGGGCTCACATGTTGCCAGGTATTGTGTAGACCTTGGTCACACTTTTATCGTAGTCCATATTTCCTTACAACATGTGTCATTAGGTTCATATTTTTTTATCACTGATGTCATTTTCCTTCCATCCATCACATCCACATCCTTTTTCCCTTGGATCAAACATTTGTGGGTGTGTGAAGATCCCTTTCCTTTTCATCTAATCATCCTCATTTCCCTTTTCATCTGTCATCATTATGACTTGGGAAACCTTACTACCATCTGGTAAGGGTGTCATCCATTTTATATACCCCTCACTTCCCATCCTACCCTACACTTAGGGGAAAATCAAACCCATTCATCCATCCACATAGACCACCCTACTTTACACACCTCAATCCATACCCCCATCTTATCATATACCACGTTCCTCATCCTATCTATCTCCTTTTCCAGATCACATATAACCCTAAACTATTAACCCTTCCCTATCCTATCTAACCTATCCAAAATCTAAAAATTAAAACATTCAAAAAAATACAAAAATGCAATGTGTGTGTTTTCTTGTTTGGTTGTATTTACATTTTCGCCAATGATATGAGGCCCCTTTTGTTTCTTTTTCTTTTTACATGGTCCAATGATATGAGGACCATATTTTTTGTAGTAATTTGGTCGATGGTATGAGGACATGGGCATTTGGAAATTACAAATTATGGTCTCAATACCTTGGTACATCTTGTTTTCTGCCACACCATTAATCACCATTTCTAATGATGATAACAATGGGAACTTTATGGTAGCACACCCCCTTCTATCATCATATTTTAACCTTATCATCATCCACACCTAATCTTCATCATCATCCCTCTATCTAATCAATCCTTTATCAATCAATCAATATCCACATTCAAATCTTATCCTCTCGCATCTAACATCCAAAATCCTCACCCCCTAGTTGGGAATCTCATAACATCCTTTCATTTTTTAAACGCAACCATCACACCTAATCCTTATTCTTTCATCCACACATCCTCAATGTTCAAATCCTACCCCCTTGACTAGAGAACCTCAACAACTAACATATTTAAATCCAACATCCTCAAAATCCTCAAAACCTAACCCCTTGATTGGGGCATCATGTAATCCAACATCCTAAATCTTCACCCTTTTCATACATCATTGATTGGGACATCCTCTACTCCAAAATCCTCCAATCTTCTAATCCTCTAAATCCCATCTTCTAATCCTATAATCCTCATCGTCTAAATCCTAAAATCATCTAATCCTCTAATCTTCATCCTCTAAATCCTCAAATATCCTAATCCTCTAATCTCCTAGTCCTCTAAATCCTCAAATCTTATAATACTCTAATCCTCATCCTCTAACTCCTCAAATTTTCTAATCCTAATCCTTTGAATCCTTAAATTTTCTCATCCTCTAATCCTCTCTCCTCTACTAACTTGGGTCTCTCCTCTTTTCGAGTGGTTACCCACCTTGTTCCTCCCCGCCTAACCCCTTGAGGGGGAATCATATCACCATCATAACATATTCTCTTCTTTTTCTTTGAACGGTCATTGCTACATAATAACCATTCAAAGAGGGGGAAAATGTAGACATATAAAATGTCGACATGATCAATTACCTACAAACAACATCATCACTATCCATATAATAATTAATCACGAGATTAATTATTATTAATCCCTTTATCACATTTACCCTTTATCATTTATCTAATATTCCATTTTATCATATTTCCCCTTTTCATCATTTATTATTTATCCCAAATCCTTTTAATCCATCATTATACCCCATCTTATCATTAATCACTTTTATTTAATTATTATATCCCATTATCCTATTTTAATCCTTTAGTAACATTTTAGAGGAATTTAATATTCCTACATCTCACCCACCACCTACTTTACACATCCCTACACCTAGCCTTTACGTGTAATCTCAATCCTAATCACATTTATCTAACCTAATCCAATTCTAATCCTAAATACATCCTCACACCTCTAAATCTAGAGACTTCTATACTAAACTTCCCTTCATTTACAAAAGTAAATAAACCTTCAACTCTCCAATGAATATTCTCTCAAATTGTACAATTATTGTTATGTTTGTGGAGCTTATTTTAATGTTAGAGTGTGGTACACCTTCTATGTGTTACACTCGGGTATTTTTACGGTGGTCTCGCTCGCCGGTGAGTGGGTTAGGGGGGTTCGGGCGAAGCCCCAAAGCAAATTTTCATGGGTGGTTTATTAACCCATGGGTAATGGGTAACTGTTATGGGTTGTTTTTGGGCCCATGGTTTTTCGGTACCCATTGTTTTGTAAAACTGCCTCTTCGGCTACCCATAGGTTTATGGGACGGTTTTGTTTTTGCCCATTGTTTGATACCCACGGTTTTGTAAAATTGCTTAAGCAATTGTCTATTTATATGGTCTTATGCATATGATAGATAGACAAGCAAATGTATTACATATGTGTTTTGAATTCGGGTGTGAATTTTGTAGAGTTTGTTGAGCATAGCTCCAAACGGATCTGGGTATTGTATTGAGAGAGTGGAGGCTTGTAATAAAATCTGAGCAAGTGATTCTTGGTGGATGTAGCCCAAATTGGGTGAACCATGTTAAATCTTGTCTCTCTCGTGTCGTGTTATTTATTCTCGCACTTTTATTTGAGATCTGTAATATTTTTACGCATATTAGTTTCTCTTTACGATTCTGTAAGGGATTATTCGCATATTTTATCTCTTATTTCCTAACAATTGGTATCGAGCTGGTTTGGTTTCTTTGAAGTGTTAAATCACAAGGAAAGTTTATAGCTTGAGTGGGAGCTATGGCGAGATGATGGAAGATATAGGGTTGATAAATTCAATGGGTAGAATTTGAGTCTTTAGAAGATGCGAGATGGAAGATTACCTTTATTAGAAGGATCTTTATACTTTGTTGTCTGAGAAGGTGAACAAGCCCTCGAGCATGACAGATGCGGAATGGGATTTCTTTGGATCGGAAGTCACTTGGAACGATCCGGCTGTGTCTTGCATCTTCAGTATTATTTAATCTTTCAAAGGAAAAGACTACAAAAAATCTGATGGATGCATTAGGAAGTTGTATAAAAACCCTCGCCTATAATAAGATATTTTTAATGAAAAATTTGTTTAATATGAAGATGTCTGAGAATAGTTCGATAGAGATGATTTAAATGATTTCAATACGATTTGTGAATATGCTAGCTTGATTCAATAGAATTTGATGAAGAAGTTAGGGCTATTATTAATTTGTGCTCTTTACGAAAGTTGGAATAGCCTAGTAATGGCGGTAAGCAAATCGGTTCAACTAACTCGAAGTTGAAGTTTGAGGATGTTGTAGGGGTGATTCTAAGCGAGGAAATGAGAAGAAAAAGCTCTGGGAATCTTCTACTTGAGGAATGCTTTGACATTGGAAACTAGAGGAGACGAGAAGAATAGAGGAAACCATGGAAAATCGAAAGATCGGGCAAGGTCAAAATCCAAGAGCAAGATTGTATGTTGGAACTGTGGAAAGTCTTGGCATGCAAAGAAGGATTGTTGGGAGCTTCGGGACAAGAAGAAACAACAGGAAGAAAACAAGAAGGCAAATGTGGCATCGGGTAATGTATGCCAGGATGCTTTGATTCTTTCTTTTCATAATATTACTGAATCTTGGGTTTTAGATTCAGGGGCTTCTTTTCATGCTACTCAACATAGGCATTATTTTGTTGATTATGTTCAACGGGATTTTGGGCATGTTTTTCTTGGTGATGATGAGCCTTGCAGTATAGTTGGAAAAGGTTATATTCAGGTTAAGATGTAGAATGGGAATACATGGCTATTGAAGGATGTTAGACATGTGCCTACATTAAGGAGAAATTTGATATCGGCGGGGCAATTGGGAAGTGATGGTTGTATTGTGATATTTACAGCTAACTCTTGGAAGGTTACCAAGGGTGCTCTTGTGGTGGCAAGAGGTAAGAAGGTTGGAACCTTATATTTAACCAGCTTGATAGTACTAATGATTGTAATCTTGTGGCTTGAGATGCGAGATACAACATTATGGCACTATAATCTCAGTCATATGAGCCATAAGGGCATGAACATTATAAAGAATAATTTTCCTGGATATATAGAAACAAGTTTGGATTTATGTGAGAATTGCATATATGGGAAACAGAAGCGAGTAAGGTTTCTCAAGGTTGGACCTACGAAGAAAGAGAGTAAGTTAGAGCTGGTACATTCTGATGTGTGGGGGCGGCTCAGGTATCATCTCTTGGGGGTTCAAGTTATTATGTTACTTTTATTGATGATGCAACAAGGAAAGTTTGGGTTTATTGTATTAGAAACAAATCTGATGTATTTGACACTTTTGTTAAATGGAAAGCCTTGGTAGAGAATGAAACAGGTCTTAAGCTGAAATGTCTCGGGTCGAGATAATGAAGGGGAGTATTGCAACAATGAATTTAATGATTATTGTTCTAAGAATGGAATCCACAGGAAAAATACGGTTCCAGGAACTCCATGAGTAGAATGGGGTATCAGAAAGGATGAACAGAACAATAATGGAATGTGCTAGGAGCATGAGGTTACATGCAGGACTGCCTCTTTTTTTTGGGCGAAGCGGTGAGCACAGCTATGTACTTGATAAACAAAGGACCCTCAAGTGCCTTGGATGGAGGCATACCTGAGGAGGCATGGTATGGTAAGAAAGTTGATTATTCATTTCTTAGAGTCTTTGGATGTGAGGTGTTTGTTCATATAGACAAGGATGATAGGACCAAGTTAGAGGCTAAATCGAGAAAAATGTCATTGGTTATGGTGGTGATGACTTTGGATTTAAATGTTGGAGTATTAAGGACAAGAAAATCATTCGGTCTAGGGATGTGGTCTTTAATGAGAAAGTCATGTATAAGCAACGTTTAGGAAAACAGGGAAGAATCTAAGAAAGAATATGTAGTGGTAGAGGATCTTCCGGATGGGAAAGTGACCCATGAATCAGTTCAGGAACCTACTCAATAGGAACCGCAAACTCCTACAGTGAGGAGGTCTTCTAGGGTAGAAAAGAACACGAACGTTTTTCTCCTTCTCTTTATTATTTATTACTCAGCGATAGTGGAGAGCCGAGAGCTTTGATGAAGCAATGCGTAGGTAGATGCCAATAAGAAGTGGGAGCAAGCCATGGATGAGGAGCATAAGTCTCTCATGGAGAACCAGACTTGGGATTTGGTGAAGCTACCAGAAGGTAAAAGAGCATTTAGAACAAGTGGGTGTAGAAAGTTAAAGGCGAAGAAGGAGGAAAGAAAAGAGATAAGGCCCGTTGGTGGTCAAGGGTTTGGACAGAAATAAGGTATAGATTTTGATGAGATATTTTATCCTGTAGTAAAAATGACTTCTATTAGAACTGTTCTTGGAATAGTGGTAGCAGAAGACTTGCACTTAGAATAGTTAGATGTAAAGACTACATTTCTCCATGGTGATTTGGAGGAGGAACTATATATGCATCAACCAGAGGGTTATGAGGTCAAAGGTAAAGAGGAGATGGTGTGTAAACTGAAGAAGAGCTTGTATGGCTTGAAACAAGCTCCACGTCAATGGTATAAGAAGTTTGATAGCTTCATGATGGAGCAAGGTTATATTAGATGTCATTTTGACCATTGCGTGTATACAAAGAAATTTGAGGATGGAAGTTATATTATCCTGTGTTTGTATGTTGATGACATGTTGGTTGCAGGTAAAAACATGTAAGAAATAAAGTACTCAAGAAACAACTAAGTGAATCCTTTGATATGAAGGATTTGGGGGCAGCCAGACAAATCCTTGGTATGAGGATAACTCGGGATAGGAAGGAATGGAAGTTGACTTTATCTCAGGAAGAGTACATTAAGAAGGTATTGGATAGGTTTAACATGCAGGATGCTAAACCGGTTGGGACTCCTTTGGCAGGCCATTTTAAGTTATCAAAGGAGCAGTGTCCCAAGACAGAGCAGGAAAGAAACTAGATGTCCAAGGTACCTTACTCATCAGCGGTTGGCAGTTTGATGTATGCTATGGTGTGCACTAGGCCTGATATTGCCCATGCAGTGGGAGTTGTGAGTAGATTTATGAGTGATCTAGGTAAAGAGCATTGGCAAGCAGTAAAGTGGATCCTTCGGTATTTGAGAGGGACCATGGGGACAATTTTGTGCTACAATGGATCAGACACCACTTTATGTGGTTATGTAGATTCAGACATGGCTGGAGATGTAGATAACGGGGAGGAGCATGACGAGGTTATATTTACATTGTAGGTGGGACAACGGTGAGTTAGATTTCACGACTACGAGAAGCTGGTGTCTTTATCAACCATGGAGGCTTAGTATGTTGCTACCACAAAGGCAAGCAAAGAGATGATTTGGTTCACAACAATTGCTTGAGGAGTTGGGGTATAAGCGGGAGGAATGTAAGTTGCATAGTGATAGTCAAAATGCTATACACCTAGCTAAGAACTTTGCTTTCCACTCCGAGGACGAAGCATATATGAGTTGAGATATCACTTCATCGAGGACAACTTTGGAGGAAGATAAGTTGAAGTTGGAGAAGATTCATACAAGTCGAATCCTGGAGACATGATGACCAAGGTGGTCTGAGGATAAACTAAAGCTATGTTCAACTTTGGTTGGCCTTCACGGATGAAAGTGAAGGGTTGAGAAGCTTCTCGGTGGAAATCAGTCTCAGTGGGAGATTGTTATGTTTGTGGAGCCTATTTTCATGTTAGAGTGTGGTACACCTTACATGTGTTACATTTGGGTATTTTTATCTGCGGTCTCGCTCACCGGTGAGCGGGTCGGGGTTCGGGGCGAAGCCCCAAAGTAAATTTTCATGGGTGGTTTATTAACCCATGGGTAATAGGTAACCGTTATATTTGTTTTTGGGCCCATGGTTTTTAGTACCCATTGTTTTGTAAAATGCCTCTTCGGCTACCCATAGGTTTATGTGACGATTTTGTTTTTGCCCATTGTTTGATACCCACGGTTTTTAAAACTGCTTAAGCAATTGTCTATTTATATGGTCTTATGCATATGATAAGAGAGATAAGCAAATGTATTACATATGTGTTTTGAATTCGGGTGTGAATTTTGTAGAGTTTGTTGAGCATAGCTCCCAACGGATCAGGTATTGTATTGAGAGAGTGGAGGCTTGTAATAAAATTTGAGCAAGTGATTCTTGGTGGATGTAGCCCAAATTGGGTGAACCACGTTAAATCTTGTCTCTCTATGTTGTGTTATTTATTTTACACTTTTATTTGAGATCTATAATATTTTCTGCATATTAGTTTCTACTGTTGTGATTATGTAAGGGATTATTCGCATATTTTATCTCTTATTTCCTAACAATTGGTATCGAGAGCTTTGGTTTGGTTTTTGAAGTGTTGAATCGCGAGGAAAGTTTTTAGCTTGAGTGGGAGCTATGGTAGATGATGGAAGATCTAGGGTTGATAAATTCAACGGGAGAATTTGAGTCTTTAGAAGATGCGAGATGGAAGATTACCTTTATTAGAAGGATCTTTATACTCTCTTGTCGAGAAGGTGAACAAGCCCTCGAGTATGATGAGATGTGGAATGAGATTTGTTGGATCAGAAGGCACTTGGAACGATCCATTGTGTCTTGCATCTTCGGTATTATTTAATGTTTCAAAGGAAAAGACTACAAAAAATCGATGGATGCATTAGGAAGTTGTATGAAAAACCCTCTGCCTCTAACAAGATATTTTTAATGAAAAAGTTGTTTAATATGAAGATGTCTGAGAATAGTTTAGTAGCAGATCATTTAAATGATTTCAATATGGTTGTGAATATGCTAGCTTTGGTTATAATAGAATTTGATGAAGAAGTTAGGGCTTTATTAATTTTGTGCTCTTTACCTGAAAGTTGGAATAGCCTAGTAATGGCGGTAAGCAACTCGGTTCCAACTAACTCGAAGTTGAAGTTTGAGGATGTTGTAGGGGTGATTCTAAGCGAGGAAATGTGAAGAAAAAGCTCGGGAATCTTCTACTTGAGAAATGATTTGACATTGGAAACTAGAGGAGACAGAAGAATAGAGGAAACCATGGAAAATCGAAAGATCGGGCAAGGTCAAAATCAAGAGCAAGATTGTATGTTGGGGCTGTGGAAAGTCTTGGGCATGCAAAGAAGGATTGTTGGGAGCTTGGGACAAGAAGAAACAACGGGAAGAAAACAAGAAGGCAAATGTGGCATCGGGTAATGTATGCCGGGATGCTTTGATTCTTTCTTTTCATAATATTCTTGAATCTTGGGTTTTAGATTCGAGGGCTTCTTTTCATGCTACTCAACATAGGCATTATTTTGTTGATTATGTTGACGGGATTTTGGGCATGTTTTCTTGGTGATGATGAGCCTTGCTTTGTATAGTTTGAAAAGGTTTTGTTCAAGTTAAGATACTGAGAATGGAATACATGGCTATTGAAGGATGTCAGACATGTGCCTACATTAAGGAGAAATTTGATATTGGTGGGGCAATTGGGAAGTGATGGTTGTACTGTGATATTTACACCTAACTCTTGGAAGGTTACCAATGGTGCTCTTGTGGTGGCAAGAGGTAAGAAGGTTGGAACCTTGTATTTAATCACTGATAGTACTAATGATTGTAATCTTGTGGCTTCAGATGTAGATACAACATTATGGCACTATAGGCTCGGTCATATAAACATAAGGGCATGAACATATAAAGAATAATTTTCCTAGATATATAGAAACAAGTTTGGATTTATGTGAGAACTGCATATATGGGAAACATAAGCGAGTAAGGTTTCTCAAGGTTGGACCTACGAAGAGAGTAAGTTAGAGCTGGTACATTCTAATGTGTGGGAGGCCGGCTCAAGTATCATCTCTTGGGGGTTCAAGTTATTATGTTAGTTTTATTGATGATGTAGTAAGGAAAGTTTGGTTTTATTGTATTAGAAACAAATCGATGTATTTGACACTTTTGTTAAATGGAAAGCCTTGGTAGAGAATGAAACAGGTCTTAAGCTAAAATGTCTCGGAGTCGAGATAATGGAGGAGTATTGCAGCAATGAATTTAATGATTATTGTTCTAAGAATGGAATCAACGAGGTAATAGGCGGTTCGGGAACTCCGCAGATAGAATGGGGTATCAGAAAGGATGAACAGAACAATAATGGAACATGTTAGGAGCATGAGGTTACATGCAAGACTGCCTCTTTCTTTTTGGGTAGAAGCGGTGAGCTGTTTGTGTACTTGATAAACAGAGGACCCTCAAGTGCCTTGGATGGAGGCATACCTGAGGAGGCATGGTATGGTAAGAAAGTTGATTATTCATTTCTTAGATTCTTTGGATGTGAGGTGTTTGTTCATATAGACAAGGATGATAGGACCAAGCTAGAGGCTAAATCGAAAAATGTACTTTCATTGGTTATGGTGGTGATGACTTTGGATTTAAATGTTGGAGTATTAAGGACAAGAAAATCATTCGGTCTAGGGATGTGGTATTTAATGAGAAAGTCATGTATAAGCAGCGATTGCGGGAAAAAAGGAAGAATCCAAGAAAGAATATGTAGTGGTAGAGGATCTTAGGATGGGAAAGTGATCCATGAATCGGTTCGGGAACCTACTCAACAGAACCCCAAACTCCTACGGTGAGGAGGTCTTCTAGGGTAAGAAAAAGAACTGAACATTTTCTCCTTCTATTTATTATTTATTACTCACTTTGATAGTGGAGAGCAGAGATATTTGATGAAGCAATGCAGGTAGATGCCAATAAGAAGTGGGAGCAAGCCATGGATGAGGAGCATAAGTATCTCATGGAGAACTAGACTTGGGATTTGGTGAAGCTACGAGGAA
Source organism: Taxus wallichiana var. yunnanensis (assembly GCA_018340775.1). Lineage (NCBI taxonomy): Eukaryota > Viridiplantae > Streptophyta > Pinopsida > Cupressales > Taxaceae > Taxus > Taxus wallichiana. The sequence continues at coordinate 669,570,029 of CM031242.1, forward strand.
GGTAAAAGAGCATTCGAGAACAAGTGGGTGTAGAAAGTTAAAGGAAGAGGAGGAGGAAAAAAAAGAGATAAGGCCCGGTTGGTGGTCGAGGGTTTTGGAGAAACAAGGTATAGATTTTGATGAGATATTTTATCTGTAGTAAAAATGACTTCTATTAGAACTGTTCTTGGAATAGTGGCAGAGAAGACTTGCACTTAGAACAGTTAGATGTAAAGGCGCATTTCTCCATGGTGATTTGGAGGAGGCACTATATGTAGAAACCGAGAGGGTTATGAGGTCAAATGTAAAGAGGAGATGGTGTATAAATTAAAGAAGAGCTTGTATGGCAGAAGCAAGCTCCACGTCGATGGTATAAGAAGTTTGATAGCTTCATGATGGAGCAAGGTTATATTAGATGTCATTCGACCATTGCGTGTATACAAAGAAATTTGAGGATGGAAGTTATATTATCCTGTGTTTGTATGTTGATGACATGTTGGTTGCAGGTAAAAACATGCAAGAAATAAAAGTACTCAAGAAACAACTAAGTGAATCCTTTGATATGAAGATTTGGGGCCATCTAGACAAATCCTTGGTATGAGGATAGCTCGGGATAGGAAGGAACGGAAGTTGACTTTATCTCGGGAAGAGTACATTAAGAAGGTATTGGATAGGTTTAACATGCACGATCTTTAAACCGGTTGGGAACTCCTTTGGCGAGCCATTTTAAGTTATCAAAGGAGCAGTGTCCCAAGAGAGAGCGGGGAAAGAAACCAGATGTCCAAGGTACCTTACTCATCGGTGCGGTTGGCGAGTTTGATGTATGCTTTATGGTGTGCACTAGGCACGATATTTCCCATGCGGTGGGAGATGTGAGAATATTTATGAGTGATCTAGGTAAAGAGCATTAGTAAGCGGTAAAGTGGATCCTTCGGTATTTGAGAGGGACCATGGGGACAATTTTGTGCTCTGATGGATCGAGACACCACTTTATGTGGTTATGTAGATTCGAGACATGGCTGGAGATGTAGACAGGAGGAGGAGCACGACAGGTTATATTTACGGTGTATGTAGGTGGGACAACGGTGAGTGAGTGGATTTCATGACTACGGAAGTGATGGCTTTGTCAACCATGGAGGGTGAGTATGTTTCTGCCACATAGGCAAGCAAAGAGATGATTTGGTTACAACAATTACTTGAGGAGTTGGGGCATAGCGGGAGGAATGTAAGGCTGCATAGTGATAGTCGAGTGCTATACACCTAGCTAAGAACTCTGCTTTCCACTCCAGGATGAAGCATATACGAGTTAAGATATCACTTCATCATGGGACAACTTTGGAGGAAGATAAGTTGAAGTTGGAGAAGATTCATACCAGTCGAGAATCCTGTAGACATGATGACCAAGGTGGTCACTGAGGATAAACTAAAGCTATGTTCAACTTTGGTTGGCCTTCGCGGATGAAAGTGAAGGGTTGAGAAGCTTGCTCGGTGGAAATCAATCTCAGTGGGAGATTGTTATGTTTGTGGAGCCTATTTTCATGTTAGAGTGTGGTACACCTTCTATGTGTTACACTCGGGTATTTTACTGGCGTTCTGCTCGCCGGTGAGTAGGTCGGGGTTCGGGGTGAAACCCCCCGAAGCAAATTTTCATGGGTGGTTTATTAACCCATGGGTAATGGGTAACCGTTATGGGCTGTTTTTGGGCCCATGGTTTTTCGGTACCCATTGTTTTGTAAAATTGCCTCTTCGGCTACCCATAGGTTTATGGGACGGTTTTGTTTTTGCCCATTGTTTGATACCCACGGTTTTGTAAAACTGCTTAAGCAATTGTCTATTTATATGGTCTTATGCATATGATAGACAAACAAACAAATGTATTATAGATGTGTTTTGAATTCGGGTGTGAATTCTGTAGAGTTTATTGAGCATAGCTCCAAACGGATCTAGGTATTGTATTGAGAGAGTGGAGGCTTGTAATAAAATCTAAGCAAGTGATTCTTGGTGGACGTAGCCCAAATTGGGTGAACCATGTTTAAGCTTGTCTCTTTGTGTTGTGTTATTTATTCTCGCACTTTTATTTGAGATCTTTTATATTTTCTACATATTAGTTTTCTCTTTGTTGCGATTACGTAAGGGATTATTCCACATATTTTATCTCTTATTTCCTAATAATTCTCAATTCTTGAATCCTCCATTCTTCTCATTAATTCTCCACCCTTGATCCAAATCCAACTTGGATTCATCCAAGCCATCAAATCCTCCACCCAAAAGCTATAAATTAATGTCTCCTCCTCCATGAGAAACAACACATATAATCCATAGCAACACTTTTCTCTTTTATTTATCCAATCAATCCATTCTATCATCACTCTATCATCCAATCCATCACTCAATACTTCATATTCATCAGGAAAATTCAAGCACAATCAAAAGGGGAGATGTTTTCCAAATGAATCCAAAATTTGAAGAAAAGAAAGTGCAATCACCAATCAATCCAAGATCAAATCCAACACATCAAAGGAGGATTTTTGCAACTTGTAGGTAATTACAGGTATTATATTCTCTCTCCTTTCCATCTATTTCTCTATTTTAAGTTTTTTTGAGAATATTATAGTAGGAGAACAAGGTTTTTTGTTTTCTTGCATTCACAAGCTAATATTTTCTTGCATTACAATCATAATCCATTTTTAAAAATTTTATAGCTAGAAACATAAATTCCATAGAATGTAGCAGGTTAACATCAAAACCAAAATATCAATAACATAAAAAAACACGTAGAAAATTGAATCTTCACAATTTTATTAGGGTTATTTGCATTGCTAAGAATGATGTCAGAATACAAACAAATAGAAAAAATGATATAAAAGTATTGTACCAGAGTTTTATTCTATTTGAATATGCATGTAGCATCCAAAATAGTGTGGGTGAGCACTTGAAGATACTTGACAGTCGGTAGAAATTGCTAAGGAAGGTAAACATTCTTCTTGATGCAAAATGAAAAGAAAGGATAAATTATTTCATAACTAAGACTGAAGTAGTAACTCAAATGAGATAGTTCGTGTTGTCAAGAGTTCTCCACTTCAATGAAGATGTAATATTGTTATGACATTTGAAATAAACATTTTACCATGATATAAAAAAGGCCATAAAAGTAAAGTAATGACTACTTGGCCTAGTGGACCATTTGGAACAAATAGCTCAACCTAATCTTGTTAAACAATGCCTCATATGTGCATATGTGCAAAGAGAGCTGATTGTGGGGGCACCCAAAACTGAAAGTGTATCTTCCAAACTCAACGAATGATTGTCTAGAGTATGGTATACTACTTCTCTATAGGCTACGAAAAAATGCATGATAATTTTATAGAGGGCTTCACCATGTCATCCGCAATCACACAACACTGTATGCAAATCGAGGGTCAAAGGTGGAGCCGAGGAGGATGTTGAAGAACCTTAAATTGTGGGCTGCAGATCTACATGCACCTTAAAGTTGGAAAGTTCACTATGTAGTTGTAGATAGAAGACTATCAGGAAGGTATGTTTCATCTATTGCATCATTCAAGACACACACCCCTTTACTAAGAGGACTAATTAAAAGGAAACACTTTTATGTAGCAAACAAGTGAAAGCAATGTCAGTTTCCTCTACTATAAAATTAGACTTCCACATCTTACAAATTATACGTACCTAAAATACGACGCATTTTTATTTCTAATAGAGCTCATAGCTTACCTAACGACCATGCCAATGTCGACATCCGACATCCGAAGAAATCGATTGCACCTCCTTGAAACTCTCTTCCTTACTCGCCGTATTTAATTTTTTTCCTCTCTAGATCCAAAGCATGGAAAACAATCCATTTAAGTAACACACTCTCAGGAAAACCCAGATGCCCCTCACATTCTATCTATTGTTAATTCCCCAATTCTAAATCAACCCTAACATTTCGTCTCTCTTGCTAAACACCCCACAAGCTCGTAGAAAAAATTAAGGGCCCTTTAAACATTCTGCAACAAGTTCGGTCTCGTGATAAAAATTTACGCTTCATGAAAATTCACATAGATCCTCACAAATCACCAATCGTACGGATGTAATCCCTAGTGAATGTGATGAAAATGTGAATTTCTTTAGTCTGTACCAAAGAAATAAACAATCACCGAACCAAAAACTAAACTTATCCAGAAGAAATTATCCAAAATATCTCTTTGCAAAAATAATACACCCATAATACATTTTTGTGATTTTCGGCATAAAACACTTGCAAATATTTGTAATAACCTTCACATGTAACTTTTATATTTAAAACTTGACCATAGTTTTCTATATATATTTATACATAAATTATAAAAATATATATAAATATGTTTTTATGGCTAAAATCATGGAAAACATATAAACAACCATCAAATGTAACCCTTTGCCACGTAATAATAAAACATCCGTGTAATTAAGTCACAATAAAATTCGTACATTTAAACTATGATTTGATTATCCTATGATGTAAAAGTAAAACAATCGATTCACACAATTTTGCGGAGTAAAGCGGCTAGAAAGTGTACAAAATAATAGGACAAATACACTACATGCTTAGTTGATTAAACAAATGGAAAATACTTGCACAACACTCTACCATGATTTATGTTTGTCTACTTGACTCCAAATAATTTCGTCTTAGTGAGTAGGTACTAAGCACCAAGCAAAGAAAACAGCAAGGAGGAGATGAACCATCGATTCAAAATAATAAATAATATGTCAACAATGTACACATGTTATCTTGTCCACCCACGTCCTTGTCCGTTATCAGAGGGTGGAGGCCTCGACCCAACTGGAACAACGCCTTCGGCGTAATGAAAACAATCAAATTTCAATTAATAATTTCCTTGCATCTGCCCAATAAATGTGTGCATGTGGCTATCAATATTTTATTGAATATATATTAAATCAGTCAAGTTTACTTCACATCATGCATTGGATATTGTGAAAATAGTATTTTCCCTCACCAAGGCCTGGGCTACACCAAGGCTCAAGGTGAAGCCCAACATGGAAGCATTATTTCTCAATTGAAGTGTGTTTTAGCGCAGTTTACACACACTAAATTATTGTGAGCCACATTGAACTTATCTAGAAAGGTGAGTTCCTTCAAAGACGATGGTATGCTTCAAAGTGAGATTATTATCAAATAGATATAAGCTCTCCAGTTTTGTCATGTTGGAGTGGGATGGTTCTTATTAAATTGTTTTTCTCAAGTCAAGAATATGGAGAAATTTCATCCTGCCAAATTGTGGCCATATGCTGCCACTTAGATGGTTTCTACCCAAGTACAGTGCAGGAGGAAAATTTGACACTTGATTGTACTGCAATCCACTCGCATTCTGATTGTGCTTTATAAATAGAGGAAGGTCAAGAGAAGTTTGATCTGCTTGTGTTATATTTTGTAATGATGTGAGACTCCTCATTTGTGTAAGATTTATGGGAATATCTCCTGTGAGGGAATTGTTTGACATGTCCAAATAAAATAGAAATTGGAGGTTACGAAGCCAAGGATAAATAATTCTAGTAAAGCCATTCCATGAGAGACCAATAACCTATAAAGACTTACAATTTTGTATCCAATTGGGAATCTGACCTTTAAATCCACATTTTTCCAAGAGCTAAAATTTTGAGCATAGGAAACCATTAATACCTGTTGAAATTTTCCCTCCATTAAAATTCTTAGAAATAATCAAAGTATCTAGGTTGGGGAAATATTGTAAAACATGTAGTGCGGTAGAAACATTTATTACAATATTATTTGAAACAAAGATAAATGAAAGGGATCGCAGGATCCCAAGCCTTGAGGAATTTCCCAATGAAGCCTATTTTTTTGCGAGACTTAGTGTTTATATTAATTAGGAGTTGGATATTGTGGAAGGGATACTACCAAATAACCGATTGGTGGCTAGATCAAGTGAAACAAGGTCGGGAAATTTTTGAAGTCCAGACTAATGTTCCTAGTAAAAGAATTGTTCTTCAGGTTGAAAACTTGGAACTTGTTACATAAAGATAAATCAGGCAGATACCCAAAAACTTGTTAATGCCAAGAAGCAGTTGCTCTAGTTTCTCAAGCTTACCAAGCTCCTCTTGAAGGTGACCTGAAAATATATTACCATATAGTGCAAGGATGATGATATTTGAAATATTCCCAATTCTTGCATCTACATCTCCAGAAAACCCATTGCCAATCAGCAACAACCATCTCAAAGATGATACATTGAACGTATCATTTGGAAGTGGTCCAACAAGGTGATTGAATCTTTCATTTTCCTCTAATTCCTCACAATCTCCCAAGCCTTGATTGAGACAACCATTAAATTTCTTCATGGAAAAATCTAGAATCTGCACTGGCCTCAAGGAATTCTCACAAATATTGGTAGGAATAGGACCAATGAAATAATTATTGCTGACATTGAAAGCAATTAAATTGAAGACGCAGTCACAAATTTTAGGAGCTCACCTCTAAAGAAATTGCTTGAAATGTTGAGGGTTCTAATGGATGGAATCCCTTTTGTAGTAGGTACCGTTACTAGGACATGATTTTTTTTAAAACTTAGATCTAGTACTTCCATTTCTTACAACAAGAACAGTTCACGAGGGGCTTCTCTAGATAGAAAATTGAAGGATAGATTGAGTTCCTTGAGATTGTGGAGGCAACCCAAAGAGCTTGAAATGGCCCCTTTAAGTATTTTTTTTTGCATCATAAGTTTTGTAACCCTCTTCTTATTCTCCTCTCATTTAACCCCCTCCCATAAGCAAAGATAATCAACTCCACCTCCAGCACTACCTCCTAATTCAAAGAGGAACCCACGCCTCTCTTGAATTCAAGCAATACCCTCATGCCATCACCGTCATTGCACTCCACAGTGCCTCTCCGTGGAAAGGAAATGAAAAGAAAAAAAAAAGACACCCATATGGACCACCAAAACACCCAAACAACCATTCTAAAATTGTTCCTCTTCCCTCATCCAAGTCACAAATGCGAACTCTAGTTTGGCCTACCAAATACTATGTAAACTACAACCATATGATGCATGCCATATATTTGAAAAAATCCAAAGCATGAAAATGTATATGCAACTGGAATGACCGAATGGGCATTAATGATTTCCACCTATCAAAAATAAAAGCTCTTATGGTCGCAAATGCTACTCTTTTCGTATGATAAGGATGCTTTGTAACCATTGAAAAAAATTAGCCACTAAACAAATATGTACAGAGAACAACAAAAGGGAGCCTTGTGGGAGACATGTTTACCATGACAGAAAAGACATATTTTCTTAACGCCTTGTGGTATACTGACAACAATTTCTCGTAGATCGATGGTCTCAAGTGGATCCATGGAGGATGTTGATGTACTTTGACCTACAAACCACCAATCATTATGCCGCATGTCATAGGCCCTTGCGCCTCAACCCAACTTGTGAACACCTTCAGGTTAATTATTTAAAAAATAAACCATTATTTTGGTAGAAGGATTTTTTCTCATTCAATTCTTCATATGGTCAAACAAATAAATATATTCATTCAACAAAAAAAAATTACCTTTTATATGACATTATTATATAAGTCACTATTTTAATAGGTAAAAAATAAGTCACTTTTTATATAATTAAACAAATAAATGATTAAGCAAAATGTGGATTATATATGCCTAATCTAATTGTTATTGTAGCAATAAATGAATATGCAATTAAGTATAAAAATTAACTCAAGTAAACTAAGAAATAAAATGTAAAACCATAGTTGGAAGGAGGAGAAAGAAGGACTTAGTTGATTCATAGTGGAAACTAGGCTGTGCCAAATCCTGACCCGATGAATAGAGAGGTAGAAGCATCCCACAGAGACCCTAGAAATTATAGGTCTAGAGGAATATGTTAGATTGGGGCACCTAGAAAGTGATTGTGAATGTGAATGTGGTGGGGCATGGGTGCTTGTGGGTGCCACATATTGGTAGTGGGTGAATGTGACTGTGGAAAAGGTCGAAACTCATCATTTTCAGGTCACAAGTTTTTCAGTGTCCTTCGTCTTTAGTTGCACAATGATCTTGAGCTCTCTGGAAACTTGTAATGAAGTATTGACTTGTAAAACCCTCAAGCAGAAATCAAATCCTAAAAATAATGATGTAAAATGAGGGGTTAGAGCTGTCTCGATTTTCACAATGGTGATTTACTGACTGAGCGTTGCACTACATCTCGGACCAATGTAGTTTTATGTGTGTGTGTGTGTGTGGAATTGTTCCCTAGGTGAATTTTGTGTGTGTCGCACTTGATAGCGAGAAAAGTAGCTATATGTAAAGAAATGTAATAGATGTGTGCATGGAATAGGATATACTCCCATCATATGAAGTGTATGAAGAATAATGTAGTACCTTTCACTTAAATGGATGCGTTAATGCTCTTGAATAGCTTTTGGATGCAACCTTAGGTGGAGATAGCTAATGCTTAGTTCTTGTTCCTTTATTATGATCACATACCTTTATATTTATATAATTCCCTTGCTTGATTTTCATAATTAACCCCGAAAAGGACAACTACCAAAAAGATAAGATTCTCAAATAGCTAGAAAGAACCCAAAAGATGTGAGTAAAGTACAAAGAGGTCAGGGCGCCTAACATTGGCATCATGGCTATGTACTGGTGTCCAAACTCAAAGAAACTGAAGGGTCGAAGGTCAAACTGAGCAAAAGGTGTGCAAGACCAAAAGTGGAAGTAGAAAGAAAGCAAATATGGCCAAAGACATGGGTTAATTAGTACTTTTCTTACTTAGGAATCATATGAATAGTAGTATGTAATCAGGACTAGATAATTACCCAAAGTGCGTGATTTTGTGTCTACATTTCCCCCACTTTATGTTGTTGAGAGAAAGATCGATAACATAAATTAGATAGAGATGTGTACTTGATAACCATGTAGATCAATGGAAAAAGTGTGCCGAGAGATAAGGAAAAGTATGGAGTGATAAAAGGCGGAGCATGGAGACTAAATATGAGATGTTGACCTTAGGGATGAAACACATGTTGAGAGGTCGTCGTTGTACACTGTTGTTGATGTTGATTGTTTTTGTTGTTGATATTGTTGGTGTTGAATGATGTTGACTACCGCTTCCCATACGGATGGACATGTAAAATAAAAGAATGAACAAGTAGTCAAATATGCATGTATATGTGTAAAAAGTATGTAAAATGAAAATGTGAAAAAGGAACATGTGCACCTGATTTGTGATGAGAAAAAAGTGTAGAAAGGATCATGTAGATGTTGTAGAAGACAATTTTTTTGGGTGATCTCACGCCATTTGTGCTGACTGTGATTTTTTTGGATGATCTCACGCCAATGATATTGAAGAAGTGTAGGGAGGAAAGTCTAGTGTCATCCTCCATCCTTTAACTATTTCTCGTAATGTAAAAGTCCACTACTGGATGGTGTGTAAAAATTTGATCTGGTTCAACCATTTCCAATACAACACCGTGGATGGGAAAATAAGTTATAACATGTGTATGTTGAGCTAAAGGATTGTATGCCCTATCAAACATTGTTGTGTCGAGTTTTGTAGACTATGTTTCATTGAAATTTTTTTTGTAGCTGCCCTCTCGTCACAAGCGTTCGATAAGGGTCAAGGGCACATGTTAGCAAATGGATTTGCATGCATTCAAATGACATGCAACAGTCAGGGGACAAAGTCCCTCCTCAATGAAGGTGAGGTTGCCTTTATTGAAATTTAAAACCATATTTACATATATACATTCAAAATTATATGTGGGGGGTTGTTTTAGGACATCAAATGGAAAGAAGTATGAATGAGAGAAATGAAATGGAATGAGGGAAATGAATGGATGGAAGGAGCATACAATAGTTAGGTAAAAATAGAGCCTAATATTTCATATAGAAGAAGAAGAACAATGAATAACTAACTCAAATAAAATGGAGTTTGAATCAACTAAACAAGAATAAATGAAAGGGAACACACATGAGTAAGTAAATATCAGATCTTAATCACTGTGAACAAGAACAACAAATTAATAATGTTGACAATAAGATCAAAGATAGTATTTACATGCAAGATTTAAACACTAACATCTAATGAACATAAGAACATCAAATGATACAAGAGATAATGAATAGGACACAAAGTTCATATTTCATTAACTCTAAAAATGTCTTCACAAAAGAACACAAAGTTTCTTTCTTGAAACAAAGCTTGCACACAAAAATATTTTCTTCTCCTCTCTCAAAGTCACCCTTACAAATGAGCCCCTAACTTCCTTTTATAACCCAAAATTTGGTTACAAGGTAGTTAGGGTTTACATGAACATTAAATTAGGGCACCTTAAGTGAATTTGACTTTTTCAACTAACTTTTAAAAAGTAACTTGAAATTAGAAACCACTTAAGTTATCAAAAGTCTACCAAAAGTGAGTTTAACAATAAGATCACTTTAAAATATCAAACAAGACCTAGTACCTTATCCATTAAAGTGGAGTCCACCTATCTCAATCGTATGAGAAATGGACTCTCCCACTTCATTAGATAACATAATGTTATCTCCTCATCCATTGGTGAAATTAGGATCTGTCACCTTTTCCAATTGAAAAGATCTGAACCTTTCCAATGTCTCAAACATCTTCTCTTATTCAAAAGGTTCACTCGATTGCAACACACCCTCATAGAACACATGCAATTCCAAAATCCTACCTGGCATATTATTTAGGTTGATTATTTTTGCCAATTCTCATTGATGATAATTTTTATACAATCAAACAAGTGATCACCACCATATGCACATCACACACATGTGTATATAATTTCATGTAGCAATTTGTGCATGTTGGGCTCACACATTGCACACTCTCTTGAATCCCTCCACGAAGCTTTTCGATGCTATGCAAAATTAAAAAAACCTCTACGAGCTTCACGATATCATTTATATATGTGTTCCATCGAGATGATCAAATTGGTTGGATGCAAGCCTCTAATATGAAACCTATGTCACCGCACACTCATCATAAGATCTCTAGGTTTACACCATAACTCTATTTGTTTATATAATGTTTTTACACTATTTTGAGAAAACAAGCATGTGCTAGTGCATACAAGTGTTTTACCACCATTCAAGACTTCCCAAATATGGACATGCATTATAGAGGCGTTTCAATGCATTTTGAATGTCCTTAGCTTGTGTAAAGTCTTTCAATCACCATAATCCATTTTACACTATGTAGTATAAGATACATACTTATACTAATTTATGAGAAGTGTTTTGAAATAAGGAAGATACCACGAACCTTCATGATACATACATGCTTATGCTTACTTTAATTTATATTAGTTGATGTAGGATTCCTTGTGAACATGGATGCTTTTCCAAAATTTGATCAAACTCTTCATTCTTCTGTGGCAATCAAACTCAGGCTCGTGCGTGGCGTATTTTGACTCGAGCTACATAGGAGATATGCTTGCTGATATTGGGCCAATGCGTGGGCTCTCAAAATAGCTACATGGATTGTTCTTTATGTGGGATTTGTTCTCTACTTTGGCATGGGCAGTATTACCTTTGCTAATGCGTGTGGGCCTATGATCATGCGTGACCTGTCTTTGACAACGTGGACCTCCTCAACGTGGCCTATGGATTTTGGATTTTCGTGGTCTTTTTAATTATTTTTGTTTTGGATATGTATGAAATTTTTCTCCCTTGGGTTACTTTCTGGACTGAGATGTGGATCCATGCAGACTGGTCTACCTGTGCAAATGTGTGGTCTTTTCCTTTTATTTTTCTTGATAACTATGATTATATTTTCTTTGCATGGATGTTTTCTACCTAAGTGATATCTCTTTCTTGTCCCTTGCATGGATTAGTTTCTCCTTTTACCTGTGTGGGTTCTATATGGACTGATATGGATAACCTTTGACCTTTTATGTGTGGACAGTGATCCCTTGCAAATGCGTGGCCAATATTACCTTGCAAATGTGTGGCTAGTATTACCTTGGCATGTCTTCTTTTCCAATGTGTGGAAATGCTCGTTTTTGTATTATGTGTGGTTTTTATTGCCTTTAGCGTGGATTGGTTTAGTCTTCCAATTGAATGCATTCCACCTCCCTTTACGTGTGATTTGATTCCTGTGAGGAATGTGTGGCTTTGGCTACCCTTGACCTGCGTTCACAATGGAAATAATAATAAAAAGAAAACTTCTTCTCTGTCAATATTATTCATGTGCATTTTTGCCAAAGAGTTTCACGGAGGGAAGTTCTGAAGATCCAAGAAGCTTTCTCGATTGTAACCATTTTCTTTTTCTTCCCGTTGAATAACCAATTCCTAATTTCTTAAAAAAATTCTGATTTCTTCAGGTTGTGGGCATTAATTGCCAAGAGGATAGAGGAAGAATTTAACTGTTTTCTAATGACAATGACAAAGCGCACTGGCAATTCCCTCCATTTCTCCACATAGGGAAAATGGGAGATATTTTGTTGTTTGAACTGAGGTTAGGTTGGAAAATAACAAGAGAATTTCCACAAGCGGGGGAAAATGAAAGCTTTTCCAAGAAAGGGAAAAAGGAGCGTAGAGCCAATTTGACATTCTGGCAATTGGAAGTGGAATTTTAATTTCCCATGGCAATGGGGAAAATGAGAAAAGTTTTTCCAAATTTGCTGAAATTTTATGAGGATTAAATTAATATTTATTAATTAATTACCCTAAAATTTAATAAAATTAATTTTATTAAATAAAAAAGTAAAACATTAATTAATTAAAACATGGGTTACGACATAGCGAGAGAAGGACTTATTCGAAATGGATGAAACGAAGGCCAAAATGATCGGGAGAATAAAATGACCACAATGAAGGTGATAAACCATGAGAAAGGAAACTTCAATTTTTTTAAAATTTTACGCTATAATTTTGCAAATTCAAAATTAGTTGATAACAATTGGCTCTTATTGGGGATAAGGACTTCATGTACGCAACAACGGACCCGAGCCAAATATTTAATGAACATGATCCCAAAAATGATGATGCATAAAAATGGGATGACAAAAGAGAGGAAACCGAAAATAGGAAATAGAAACAAACAAAACCCTAATTACCTATGTACATTCAGGGGATGACTCGTTTTCAACTTTGATAGTGCTTGAGATATTACCCGTTATAGGGTAGAGTAAAATGAGTTCCATCAGGATATGCCAAGTAATATGTGTTATCTCCATAGAAATACCTAATTTTAAAAGGGCCTAGCCACAATGAATCAAACTTCTCATGCTTTCCTTTTGGTTCACGCCTCTTGTCCCATAGAAGAACTAGGTCATTGATTTTAAATTGTTTCTCCTTATTTTTTCTGTCGAACAATTTCTCTACCTTGGATTGGTGTTCCTCGATCTTGTTCACTACTTGAATTCTTTGTTCTTCATGCTTGTTTAGAAACATGCTCCTTTTATCCAACACATTGGCGAAACATTCATCGTCAACTACTTGATCCAATTGTAATGTCGGTAACTCAATGTAATGGGAATTTGAGCATCGGTTTGATACAAGAGTTAGAATGGAGACATTCAATTGCTCTTTTGGGAGTTATGTGGTCACCTAATGAATGCATCATATAATTTTTGTGCCAAGTTCTTTGATTTTATTTGACCAACTTGCGCATGATAGTAATGATGTTTTTTGTTATTGGATTTTGTTTGACTATTTCCCGAGGATATTAATCTAATGAATGAGATAAAGATATCCCATACCCATAACAAAAACCTATCATCTCTACAGAAGAGAAATTGGTGGCATTGTCTGTCACGATCTTTTGTGGAATTCTGTAATGAACCAAAATTTTCTCTTTAATGAAGTCAAAAATTACCACAGTAGATGTTTGTTTCACCATAATAGCTTCTACTCACTTTGTAAAGTAGTTAGTTCGTGAGCACATGAGTATGACCAGCACTAGAATTTGGGTTCAAGACCCTGATGAAATCTAACCCCATTGTTGAAAGGGTTCTTCAATGATAACTGGCTTTAAAGGAAAAGCTGCCAATTTAGGTCTTCCAACAAATTGTTGACAAGATTCGCATTTGGATACCCATTTTTAGCATTAGAAAACATAGTGGGCCAGTAATAATGTGCTCACAAAATATTATGAGTTGTTATTGGTCCAGAGAAATGACCACCATAAGCATGATTGTGAAAGGCTTCAAGCAACTTGGGTTGTTGTTCCTTATCAACACATCTGAGGAACATGCCATCAATACCTTTCTTGAACAAAGTGTTGTCCCAAATGACGTACCTTATAGATCTTAATTTGATAGTCTCTTTTTCCTTAGTTGTCAAATTCTTAGGACATTTTCCATATAAGAGAAAGTAAGCTATATCGAATACCAATCGTTTGTGGTGCTAATAATGAAAACTACCAAGTGGTAAAGTTTCTTCAACTTGTTCTTCCTCAAAGTCATCTCTTTGTTCATTCTATGCGATGAGTTGGCAGAGTCCTCTTCCTCAAAATAAATTGGTAGGCTTGATGTCCAAGTCATATTCTGGATCTTGGAAACCCAATTAACTCTTTTAGAACATGGTTCTTGTTGTGTCAAATTGATTTAACTGCAGTTTCTAGAATTAAGACTTTGGTGTGAGAATTAAATACATAGTATCTAAAAATTTTCAAGGCTCTAACCACCATGTACATGTTTCTCGGGGAGTGTAATGTTCATGTTTCTTGAATCCGTAACTCATGAATGCAATAAGAGATTAGATTCTCTCTTGATTATGTTGAGTCGGGATAGCAGAGATCATGTGCGAGGAAGCATAACAATAGACTATGAAATAATTTTTAAAATCAAGACACACCAATGTAGGATCTTTTGCAATAACATCCTTGATTTGTTAAAATTATCCCCTACCTTCCTTCGACCATTTGAAGGATTATTTTCCTTTCATCATGTCAGAAATTTCTTTGACTAGCTCAGCAAAATATGGCATGAACCTTCTCAAAAATTCACCTTCCTAAAGGATTAGTGAGCTCCAGGCTTACTTGTAGGTAGGAAAGATTCTTGATAGCTTGAATGCATTTAGGATCGATATTGATTCCTTCTTTAGAAACAATATGACCTATAATTTTCCTTCCATAACTCCAAACACAAAATTCTTTGGATTCGGGAGATTCTATGAAGTCTGCACCTTTGCAATATTTTCTCCAAATCTCTAGATGATCTTCTCACTTCTTTGAGAAAACTATCAACTCATCGAGGTATATTACGATGATCTTATTTTTGTAATCTAGCCACTTCATCAAACCAAAAGGATTATACCCAGGGGAAAACGATTTTATGTTGATGATAGAATTTTGGATCCATTTACTACATTTGCATAATATGGTCCATGACCGGAAGTGGATAGTTATCCTTCAAGGAATCTTGATTAAGATTACGGAAATCAATGCAAATCCTAATTTCTCCATTTTTGTTTTGAATGAGACAATATTAGCTATCCAAAATGAATGTTATAGGAAACACTATTTGCATGCATCTAACATCTTTTAAACCTTGTGGGAGTATTATCGCTATCTCGGGGTTATACTATCTTTGCTTCTTCTTGAATGGGGCTGCACTAGGTTTCAAATGTATGGCATGCTCAATTTCCCTATGTTGAAAAGATTTCAAGTCTTCAAATGAGTAATCCAAGACATTAGAATATTTGGTAAGGAGGCTTACAAATTTCTTGCTCCTCAAGAGAGAAACACTTACCAATGTTGAATTAGGTGATGTTTTTCCTGGTACCCATGTTAACTTCCTCATAGTCATTAGAATTCACTGTGTCCTACCTGCTCTTTCTCTTTAATAAACCTCGTCATGTTTATCAAAAAGTTATTTAAGTGAAACCAATCCTTTTGGAATTTTATTTCCTTTGAGATGAATGATGCCATCACCAGATCCTCACTCTCAACTCTTTCTTGAATGGGTGAGGTCATCAATTCACAAAATATAGAATCACTTCCTTTAAAGTACAATTGTTCAAAATTATCCATTTTTTATAATAAGGTAATAATTTATTGATCATCATTAAAGACTTGCCAATTTTCTGCATTGTCAGGAACGCTTGGCCTAAAAATAATTTCAATGGTGTATTTGTCTTTATCAAAATATGAATGATGGATCATCAATGAAGCTAAGACTACTAGAGAATTTTCTTTGTAATTATTGTCACGAAGGATGAATTTTATGGAAAAATCGTCAAAGGCTTCAATCACATCCCACACTTTATTTCTGTAGTGTCTCAAGCGATCATTTTTTACTTGAAATTGATTTTTTACTTGCTTCACAATCAACTCTTCATCTCCCATGGATTTAAAATTTTTGATCCCTTTCTCTTATACAACTTGGAGGCCAAGGATTAAATTCTCATTTTTTGCACTGTTGTTAGTATTTGAAAATTGGAGTTTGTAAGAAAAAGGAAATATTTTACCATTGGGAATATATAAGCACCACTCCTACACCAGAAAATATTGAGAAACAACTTCCATCAAACTCAAGAGTCCAAATCTCATTGGGATCTTAACAAGTGACCTTAGGCACATGAACCTCTGTAGTCTTCATATAATCACCCATATTGGAGTTTTGAAACAAGACTTGTGTGTGAGGATCTTTGGTTTTTGTTACCATGAAATTTTTCTAAGTCTCCGGTATTAGCTTCTTCATTCCTCCGCTGATAAGGATCATAGCATTAGACCAGTCCATTTGAATCTCACCACCCAGATCTTTGCAAAATTTCCTACTTAACAACATACCATATGAAGCAGGAATGTCAACAACTAGAATGGTTACCTTGACTCGTTTTTGAGGAAATAGAGCTAAATCCATTTGAGCATCTTTAATTTTCTTAATTAGAGGAAATTTTCTTGTCTCCATGGAGTAACAAGACCTAAATGTTCTCGTCAAGTCAACCCAATAAGATGTGTTTCTTTTGCAGGCATCACATTATCCGAGTCTTCAGATCTATAATACATTTACTTAATTTGCATTTGTTGATCAAAAAGGACAGAAATAAAGGTTCAATCTTTTCATTTGAAGGTGTAGTGGCCGCCACAATATTTTGAGTCTTCCCATCTTTAGGATTTTTAAAGAATTCCTTTAGAGGAATGAACAGAGAGTCGCCTTTGATAAACTAGACCAATTTCTTGAGTTGATCTTTATTGGAATTCAAGTACTCTGCTTGTAACATGGAAATTATTGTTTTATTGATATGATCAATAATATCAAATTTGGGAAAAATGACCGTACTTGATGTCTCAGATACAATTTATTTCAAACTTGATGACGGCTCACTTTTGACCTTTGCATCGGGCTTATTTGATATTTATGTGGAAGATGAAACTTTTTCGTGGCTGATTTATCAACCTGGTTGACTTGACAAAGGTCCCCCTTTCTTTAAGATAGATTTGACCTTAGAAACCTCAGTCGTCTTGGAATCTTTAGGAATCTCATTTGTTTTAGATTCTTTATAATTTTCCTTAGTTTTAGATTCTTTAGGAACTTCCCTGGAGCTCTTTTTGTCTTCCACCTCAAAGTGGTAATCTGCTCCTTTTTCTCGAGAGTATGTGAAGACCGTGAAGTATTGAATACTCATATCTTCTACAATCTCTTTGTATTTGTCTTCTTCTTTGAATGGTACTTGAAGAAATGATTATTACTTTCTCCTTCAGGCTCTTCGACTTAAAGTTCGATTATCCCGCAGTCCGGCTCTTCTTCATCAACTTCAACAATCTCAACTTTGTCATCTCTTTCCTCAAGGACATCACACTTTGAGTTAGTTTGGGAGATTCTTCAATAATAAGCCTCATCCGAGTGCCTAAAATTATGGCTTTGTTGACAACATAGCCTTTTCTTGGGATGTCTTTGCAAGTAGGAGGTTTACTACTTTTAGCCACTTTTTTTTCAAAGCTAACATATCATTAGTCAACTTAGTGAGTATGGCCTTTGAAGCATTGGGGATTTTGACTCTTTCCCTTGGGGATGTTTTCTTGAATTTTCCCACCATGATTATATCATCCTCAATTTCTATTTTCATGGATTGAGCAAGTTCAAAAGCAGCCAATCTAGCCCTTCTCAGTTGATAGCATACTTCTGGTTATTGTGCATTAATAAATAAACATTTTTTTCCATCAAGGTTCGGGTGAATTCCAGTAGGAACTTTGCTCACCATTTTTTTAGCTTAGCCATGAAATTCCTCATGGGTTATGTTGGCTCTTTCTTCACCTAAGGTAGTTGGGATAAAATGGCATGTTCATCTTCTACTGTTTTGAAGTTTTCTTCAAACTTAGTTTTCATATCATTCTAGTTTGTAATGCATCCATTTGGGAGATGATGAAACCAATATGCGGAAACGTCTTGCAATGTTTCAATGAAGAGGTGAACAACAACATCTTCATATTCAACCGATAAAACTATATATGCAACAAAGAAGGCAGAAATGTGGTCATCAGGTGAATTCTTCCCATCTCCATTGAACTTGGGAAGGATCTTCATCGATCCTCATGGGAGGTCATATTGAGCTAGTAAGGCCAATGGGCCTATGGAATTTCCACATGGTACGTTAGCAACCATCCTGGGAAAGGTTGTATGCAAGGTTAAAACAACGTGAGATAGAATAAGTGCTTTAATTGTAGTGATTACTCCCTTACTTTCTCTTTCGGACTGATGCAAGGCTTATGGATTTACTTGGGAGTGTTCCTCCTTGGAGGAGATAACTTGAAACAAAAATTTCCTTGAAATTTTTTTTGGATCAAATCGACCTTTTAATTTTTGTCCTCGCATAAACCTCCTTCCCGCCAATGAGAAATATTTATTGTGAAAGAATTACTCGCATGTTCCGATCAGCTCTAGCCTTTTCTATTTTCTCTCTTTCTTGATCTCTTTGTGCCTAAATGACTCTAAAGCAAATATCACACTTGATTCTCTTTGTTATCTAATACCGATGTAGTGAGGTGAAAATAATAGTCATTTGTGCACTTTTCCCAAATAGCTTGCCTCAAATCTAATGATATGTCTTCTTGATTATCTACAAAAAGAAGCTTTGGTTGCAACATAGGTGATTTACCTATAATATTCATACAGATTATTTCCTTGGTGGAAGAGGGCCACGTCGATGAACAACAATCAACACATGTCCATGAGGCTTTCGCCACAATTGCGGGTTCTCTTCTTTTAAGATCTTAAATGTATATTTCTTTGTCAATGTCTCTATCAACACCAAAATTTTCTACAAGATGTCATGATTTTCCCAAGATACTATATGAATGTTGGCAACAATGTATCCTTAGAAATATTTGTTGGGCACAAGATTTGGTCAAGAACCTGGAGCTTGTGCAGAGGGGATAGTCATAAATATTTAACAAAGCACCGGTTAATGATTCTTGAATCCCTATCGGAGTTACCAAAAATTATTAGCAAATGGATTTGCACGCATGCAAACGACATATGCAACAGATTAGGGGATAAAGTCCCTCCTCAATGAAGGAGAGGTTACCTTTATTGAAAGCCAAAATCGTATTTGCATATATACATTCAAAATTGTATATGGGGAGTGTTTTAGGACATCAAATGAAAATAAGTGTGAATGAGGGAGATGAAATTGAATGAAGGAAAGGAATGGATGGAAGGATCATACAATAGTTAGGTAAAAATAGAGCCTTATATTGCATATAGAAGAAGAAGTAACAATGAATAAATAACTTAAATAAAAAGGAGTTTGAATCAACTAAACAAGAATAAATGAAAGGAACACACATGAGTAAGTAAATATCGAGCTTAATCACTATGAACAATAACAACAAATTAATAATTTTGACAATAATATCAAAGATAGTATTTACATGCAATATTTAAACACTAACATCTAATGAACATAATAACATCAAATGTTACAAGAGATAATGAATAGGAGGCCTTATGGACACACGTGTGGGTGATCTTATTCTAAGGTATTCAATGAAGATTTCTTTGTAATGGCTCTATCAACAACCATAAATTCTTCGCAAGCTTTCATGGTTTTCCCAAGCTACTATCCAAAGGTTACTAGCAATTTCTCCTTGAAAATACTCATTGGGCACAAGATTTGGTCAAGAACCGGAGCTTGTGCAGAGGGGATAGTCATAAATATTTAAGCAAGAATTGGTTAACGATTCTTAAATCCCCATCTGAGTCACCAAAACAATTAGCAAATGGATTTTCACATGCATGCATAGTCGGGACGAGTCCCTCCTCAATGAAGGTGAGGTTGCCTTTATTGAAAGCCAAAACCGTATTTGCATCTATACATTCAAAATTGTATGTGGGGGTTTTTGGGACATCAAATGGAAAGAAGTGTGAATGAGGGAGATGAAATGGAATGAAGGAAAGGAATGGATGGAAGGAGAATACAATGGTTAGGTAAAAACATAGCCTAATATTACATATAGAAGAAACAGAATAATGAATAACTAACCCAAATAAAATGGAGTTTGAATCAACTAAACATGAATAAAAGAAAGGGAACACACATGAGTAAGTAAATATCGAGCTTAATCACTATGAACAAGAACAACAGATTAATAATGTTGAAAATAAGATCAAAGATAGTATTTGCATGCAAGATTTAAGCACTAACATCTAATGAACATAAGAACATAAAATACTACAAGAGATAATGAATAGGACACAAAGTTCATATTTCATGAACTCTCAAAAATATTTTCACAAAAGGACAAATTTTCTTTCTTGAAACAAAGCTTGCACAAAAAGTATTTTCTTCTCCTCTCTCAAAGTCACCCTTACAAATGAGCCCCTAATTTCATTTTATAACCCAAAAGTTGGTTACAAGGTAGGTATGGTTTACATGAACATTAAATTAGGGCACCTTAAGTAACTTTGCATTTTTCTACTAACTTTTTAAAAAGTAACTTGAAATTAGAAACCACTTTAAGTTATCAAAAGTCTACCAAAATTGATTTTAACAATAAGATCACTTTTAAAATATCAAACAAGACCCAGTGCTTTATCCTTTAAAGTGGGGTCCACCTATCTCAATCGTATGAGAACTGGACTCTCCCCTTCATTAGATACCGAGAATGTTATCTCCTCATCCATTGGTGAAATTAGGATCTATCGCCTTTACCAATTGAAAATATATGAACCATTCCAATGTCTCGAACATATTCTCTTCTTCAGGATGTTTACCCAAATAAGCACACCCTCACAGAACACCTGCAATTCCAAAATCCTACCTGGCATATTATTTAGGTTGATCATTTTTACCAACTCTCATTGATGATAGTTTTGATAGAATCAAACAAGTGATCACCACCATATGCACATCACACATATGTGTATATAATTCCATGCAACAATTTGTGCATGTCGGGCTCACACGTTGTACACTCTTGAATCCCTCCACGGAGCTTGTCAATGCTATGAAAAAAAAAAAAAAAAAAACTCTACGAGATTCACAATATCATTGGTAGATGTGTTCCATAAAGATGATCAAATTGGTCAGATGTAAGCCTCTTATATGAAACCTATGTCACCACACACTCATCAAAGGATCTCTAGGTTTACACCATAGCTCTATTTTTTTATATAATGTTTTGACACTATTTTGAGAAAAAAACATTGTTCTAGTGCATACAAGTGTTGCGCCACCATTCAAGACTTCCCCAAAGATCCACATGCAATATAGAGGTGTTTCAATGCATTTTGAATGTCCTTAGATTGTGTAGAGTCTTTCAATTACCATAATACATTTTACATGATGTATTATGAGATACATACTTATACTAACTTATGAGAAGCATTTTGAAATAAGGAAGATACCACGAACCTTCGTGATACACACATACTTATGCCTACTTTAATTTCTATTAGTTGATGTAGGATTCCTTGTGAACATGGATGCTTTTCCAAAATTTGATCACGCTCTTCATTCTTGTGTTGCAATAGCCTTTCTTTTGGCCTACTTGGCAATAAAACTAAGGCTAGTGTGTGGTTTATTTTGACTTGAGCTGCGTAGGATCTATGCTTGATGATCCCTGAGCCAATGTGTGGGCTCTCGAAATAGATATGTGAATTGTTCTTTGTGTTTGGTGTGGTATTTTCTTGACTCTGCGTGGCTGCGAAGACAAATGCATGGACTTTGTTCTCTGCTTTGGCATGGGTAATATTACCTTTTCTAATGTGTGTGGGCCTATGAAGCATTCGTGATGTGTGTTTGACAATGTGGCCTATGGATTTTGGATATATGTGGTCTTTTTAATTCTTTTTATGGATCTTCTGAACTTTTTCTCCCTTGGGCTCCATTTTGGACTAAGATGTGGATTCGCATGTATTGGTCTACATGTGCAAATGTGTGGTGTTTTCCTTTTATTTTTCTTGACTTACGTGATTATATTTTCTTTGCGTAGATATTTGTTTCCTAAGTGATATCTCTTTCATGTCCCATGTGTGGATTAGTTTCTCAGTTTACTTGTATGGGTTGTATATGGACTGATATGGATAGCCTTTGACCTTGTATGCTTGGATAGTGATGCCTTGCAAATGCGTGGCAAGTATTACCTTGCAAATGTGTGGATAGTATTACCTTGGCCTATCTTATTTTCCAATGCATGGGAATTCTCTTTTTGTATTATGAGTGGTGTTTATTGCCTTCAATGTGTATTGGTTTAGTCTGATTGTTGAATGCTTTCCACCTCCCTCTGCGTGTGAGTTGATGCATGTGTGGTTTTGGCTACCCTTGACCTACGTTCACAGTGGGAAATAATAATAAAAATAAAATTTCTTCTCTATCAATATTATTTTTGTATGTATTTTGCCATAGATTTTCACGGAGGCAAGTTTTGAAGATCCAAGAAGCTTTCTCAATTATAATTGTTTCCTCTTTCCTCACATTGAATAACAAATTCCCAATTTACGATTTCTTTGGGTAGTGGGAATTAATTGTCGGGAGAATAGAGGAAGAATTTAACCATTTGCCCACGAAAATGGTAAATCGGGCTAGCAAATTCCCCTCCATTTCTCCACATGGGTAAAATGGGATATATTTTTCCATTTGACCTGAGGTTGGGTTGGAAAATAACAAGATAATTTCCCACAAGTGGGGAAAATGAAATATTTTTCCGGGAAAGGGAAAAACGGAAGCGTAGAGCAATTTGGCATTCCCGCAATGGAAGTGGAAATTTAATTGTCCACGGCAAAGGGTAGAATGAGAAAAGTTCTTCCAAATTTGTCGAACAAATTTTATGAGGATTAAATTAATATTTAATAATTAATCATCTTAAAATTTAATAAAATTAATTTTATTAAATAAAAAGGTAAAACATTAATTAATTAAAACACGGTTTGTAACATAACGAGAGAAGGAGTTATTGAAATGGATGAAACGAATACCAAAATGATCAATAATAAAATGATCACAATGAATGTGATAAACCATGAGAAAGGACATACGGAAAAAAATCACGCTATAATTTTGTGAAGTCAAAATTAGTTGATAACAACGCCTGAGTGTTCTTGTCTTGAATGCAGGTGTTGGTGTTTATGTTGTAATAAGGACAAAAGTCATATTTTGAACTTCATTTGATGTTGAATTTTGTGTTGTATCGGTACTATATGTGTTGAACCGTGTCTCGTAGACTATTGTATGGGGTGACTGATTCACTCAAATGATGCCCCCTCATTTGGGATGCATGTGACGTCGCTGAAGGAGTATGCGGCCCAAAGGAGGACCAACCGTGACGCTGAAACCGATGCCCTACAGCGGGGATGGAGGGTTCTAGGTGGAAATCAAGGCACATGAAAAGAAGTGGCTAGGAGACAAATTTTAGTACAAGCAAACATGCATGTGAAATGTGAGCTAGTAAACAAGTAGACAATGTGTAATCTTAGACGCAGGAAGACAATACTCAAGAAGACAATGTAGACCATGAAAAGTGGGTTTCAAACATGGTACATCACTCATGATTTTGCAAGACAATTAAGGCCAACTAGGCCAAAAGCGGACAAGTATGCACACAACACAAAGGGAAAATCCCGCAAACATTGGCAAACAATGACAAACAAGAACAAGCAATGTAATAAACAACCATGGTGGAAAATAGGCCTACAAAACAAATGTTGCACATGAAGCACCCATTAACATGTTAGAAGGATAAAATTATGTCAAGGCATGAATAATATCATAACAATGTGTTATGAAACAGAATGAAACTATTTCACCAATAAGTTAAAGCTTTCTAGGACAAAACAGATAGAAGGTACGTGGCTAAGGAGGAATACCTATGAAGCGAAGGTGTAAGGTAGAATGCACGCGTTGTTGACATTATCAAAGTTAATCGTAGAGAACTCCTTTTTGTTTGGGAAGGACTACCTATAAATACAAAACAAGACCAAAAAAGAGCATTAAATAGCATATGACAGTGGATTGCCTAGCGTATACTAGATCCAAGAAGCATGATGCTTCCTAGAGAGGTTATCAATCCATTATTTAATTTAACGTAAATAAGAAATTGAAATAAAAAGGTCCTATTGTAATGCAATGATTTAGGTTTCTCAATACAAAACAATATGCTAGATTTAATGTTAAATACAAAATGTATCACTAAATCTAATGAAACCAAAGGTTTGTTCAAAGTAAAGCAGTTTGCCAAAGTTCTAGTAAAGGTCTGGGACTGATTAGGTAAGGTATGGGTTGGTTTTTGTTGAAGAGAAGTTTTGATAGTCTAAGGATGTAAAATAAAAAAATATTGGTATTGGTCAGGTGACCGATATCAGTATAGGGATGAAACCGATGGTGGTAAGGTAAACCGACATCGGTAGGGGAAATGGGTGATAAATTAATAAAAATGGATTTTTAGCCTCTATGTGATTGCACAGAGAGTGAGGAAACTATGGTTAGGCATGTAATATGGATGAGAAGACTGAGGAATGCAAATGAAGAGGTTAAGAAAAGTGGAAAGGATTGAAATGGTTGGGTAGGTGGATTGGTGGGAAGATGGAGATATCCGGGTAATAACATAAATGGAAATACTAAAAGAAGTAAAATATCTACGGTAAAGTAAGCATAGATGATGAAAAGCTCTATACTTACTTTTGTTATGAAGATCTCGTGAATGAAGGTGGCTGGTGGTTGATTGGTGAGGTGATGGTTGGTTCATGTCTCGTGATAGTACAACCTGTGTGTGTTCTCGTGAATACTCCAATGCTCTAGAAGAGAATTTGTTGCACTCTGGTGGTGTGTCATCATCGTTTGGATGCAGGAATGGCTTTGAGACTCACGCTTGATTGCAATAGAATTCCCAAAACTAAATGACCAACCTGTGTAAAGAGTTGTAAAATTATATATAAAGGAACCGATGGCGGTTTAGGTGACCGACATCGGTACCGAGGATAAACCGAGCGTTAGTTAGGGTGAATTAGTCAAGTTACCAAAAATAGCCTGATCTTTACTATGTTTGGCATGATCTTGATTTTTAATTCGGGTCTCAAGTGAGGGTTGACGCTTAGATAAGTGGGAGTGTTGTTGGAGAAGGAATATGACTTTAATTTTAGGGTTTGAAAGAGTCCCAATTGTTTAAGATAAGTAGAGACTCAATCTTAGTTAATTAATAGGCTAGGAATAATTCCATGGTGAGGTGTCTAGGTGATGTGGTTAGGTGAGGTGTAAATTAACTTAATTAAAGTAATTAAGTTAATTAATAATGTGAGGATGAACATTAATTCAATTGTAAGTAATTAAATTAATATGAATGTGGTAAGGGGTCATGGTTAGGTGAATATGTTACATTAATTAATTAAAGGGGACTAAGGGGAGTGTGACCCAAATTTGGTGTCTACATTTTCCCCTTTTGTTGTGTAGATTTTATTAATAAGTGATCTTTGACAAAAATAGGAAGTTGGTGCCCCAGGTGTGAGTGAAGATTAGGTTGCCCCAAGTATGGGTGGAGGTGATCCCCCTCAAACCAGGAACTGATGAGGTGTTAAACAAAGTCGATGAGTGGTTTGATAAATAGGTAAGTGATGAAAACAAGGGTAGGTGGGTTTTAGGTAAGGGTGATTTTAATTGGGTAATAGGTAGTGGAAATCTAATACACGCACACGTATAGAATGCGATGTGGTACCAAGTTGAAGATCTTGCAAAACTCTACTTCGTCAAAGATTGATAGGTTTATCCAATCAAGGTTAAAGTGGTTCAGGTATCCAAGGTATATGATATGGTCTTGAAACACAACTAGTAAAGGTGTAGGAATGGGAAATAGGTTTGTTTCAAGGCACCAAAGGTTAGGTCGGGATAAACAACATGACATAAGGTAAGGTAAGGTCATGAGATTGAAAAACACAAGTGGCATCATCACAAGGTATACTGAGTAAGAAAATTTGAGTGTCACATAATGGGCATGGTGGAGTCAGGTGTAGGCATGATTGAGTTAACAGGCATGGTGAAAGGCATGGTTGGGTGATTTGTAATAAGGACAGGCTAGTTTATTTTATTGGTAGGCATGGTTGAGTCTAAGTGTAGGCATGATGGAGTTGAAAATTTCCAAGTTACTGATTTTATGGAAATGATGTGTTGTATGTATGTTGTGTTTAAATTTCCAAGTAATTGATATCATGGAAATGTTAAATGATTGATGTATGATATGGTTGAGGTTATAAAATGGTAGGTATGATGAAATAATGTATGATTTTGTGATATATTAATCTCCAAGTTATTGTGTAAATGGAAACTAACTAGGTTAGAATGTGAATGTAAAGGGTGAAAAATGGTTAGGGGTAAAAGTGGCCAAGCTAACCTCAAGGGACCCATGCCCTAGGAGTGTTTCCTACATAGCCCCAATGAAAAGGGGCCTCAAGCCAATGTAGTTCTCCCATAAGCTAGGGAAGAATATGATGGGGTAGATGAATGGGTTGGTAGGTTTTAGGCATGATTGAGTCTAGGTCATTTAGGCATGGTTGAGTGTAGGTTGTTTTAGGCATGGTGAAGTTTAGGAAATTTAGGCATGGTTGAGTTTAGGTTGAATAGGCATGGTTGAAGGAGAATAAATCCCATAGAATGTAGGTGTCGAAGGTCTAGTCCTGTGTAGCATAATCAATAAGTAAGAAAAGAGATGAACAGTAAAAGAGGTGGAATGCTTTAGAAGTGGCAAGGACCATAATGAGCATACCGAGGATAGGTTAATGAACTTAAACCCCTAAAGGAAGTGCATGATTGATTGTTCTAAGGGTGAAGTAAGTTACATGATCATGAAATGTTGTATTTTTGGCACATCCCTTGAGTAGGTAGAAGATAAGAAAGAAAGTAAGATGAGGTGAAATGGGATGTTTAGCGTAACCTTGTTATGAGATAGCATGCCTCTTTTACAAGATACCCAAAACCAAAATAGGCAAGTCCATGACGAAAAAGTTGTATTTTTCTTGATTTTTTGTATTTATAGACTAATCGATGTGGGAAGTATATGTGGGATGAGTAGACTGAATCCTTGAGGTATTTGTGAAGTTGATCGATGCGGGAAGCTTTAAAATATTTTATTTTTATTTTACAAAAATAGTCTTCTTTTTGGATAGACTATGTGTTTTAGGGCTAACTTTTATAGTTGTCCTTCGAGGGAGCAGTCTATTTATAGTAGCAAGATAGAGAGATAGATGTCCTTTTTGAGGGAGTCATCTAGTTACAAGAATTTTGACTCAAGGAGAAGAGTTTGAATATCCTAGTTATTACTTTTGAATTTCTTTGTACTTTTAGGTCATGGACAAGACTATAGAGGAGTATAGGTGTCTTTTATGAAGGGAAAACCATAACATGCAAAGGTTAACTATGCAAGAGTTTTAAGTGACGAATGACCCGGGATTCCATCCTAAAAATAAATGTAAAGTATTCATGAGAATCATGCCATGAGTAGAGCCATGGTACTCATATTTAAGATTAGACTGAAAGGTGATGGATAATCACATGATTCTTGTTTGGTTGTTGTTCCTTAAAAGAGGTATATGAAAGGAATTGGTACTTAAGGGACAAGTGTGTAATATACAAAAGGTTATATAGTACTTGATTCAACAATAGAATGGTCAAAGATGCAAGGCATTGAGGGCTGAAAGTTCATGTTTACCATCAAGAAGTATAAAAATAAGCACCTAATCCTTAGGTATGAGTGACAATGTAGGGTCCAAGCCAATTAGGAGAAAACTTGCCCAATTTACTTTTCTCCACTTTTTTTTACATGTTGATTTTCATTTAGGATGAGGTCACCGACCTTAAAGGTTCGTTCTTGGACAAAGTTTATCATAGGAATGTTTGATACATTTTTGGTAGATTTGTAGGTTTTTGTAGGCTCGTTATCCATCATGCGAGTAAGATCTGAAGGAGGCAAAATTGAAAGGGAAAGGTAGTTAACAAACCTTGCTTATACCAAATGTCACATGGGTCAGTTTAAATGTTTCCTACAAATTTAATGTCTCGAATAGAAGGCGGTTATAACCTTTGATTTTGTGACAAATATTTTCGAGTTAGAGGGCAAAGCGGTATTTGAAAGCAGACTATGAAAAACCATGGTGTCTCGCAAATTTGTTAGTGGAACGCGAGGTGGTTTGAAGTTCATAATGGTCAAAGGTAGTCAAAAGCATGTCAACATGATGTTTATACTTTTGAACTATCTCATTTTTACACTTTGGTATATACCATTGACTTAGTTCACAATAGTTGAGAGTCATCAAAGATATTAATTTATTTAACATCTAAGGATATGGTGGTTTGAATACCTAACACGAATGCTTCATATTCAGAAATGTTGTTAGTACAATCAAAATCTAGTTTGAAATATAATGGCATAGGCTCACCATCAAGAGGAATGAGGATAACTCCTGCACCACCCCCACACTGACATTTGTAACCATCGAATAATAAGGTCATCTAGTAAATGGTATCATCAGGGAGAGGGTAGCAATGGATTCATTAGGGAATTTCAAAGTTAGAAGATTGGTTTCTAGAGAGAGAGGTGTCTGCGAGTTGGTCAAAAATGGTTTTCCTTTGACATATTTTTGATGGGTGAATTCAAGATCTAGGTTTGCAAGAAGCATGAGCCAATCATGCAACACGTTGATGTTGGTAAGGCTTAGCATACATGTAATGTAAGGGGTCAATATTGGTGACAACAAAGGTTTTGTGGTTGAGTAGGTAATGGCAAAGTTTAGTGGTGACAAAGAATAAGGCTAGGAAATTTTTTTGGTGTGAGTATATCTAGTCTTATAGTCTAAAAACATATGACTTATATAATAAACCACTTCTCCATGTGTTTCTCATCATGATGAGAGAGCATGGACACCCAGGGAATGATTAGTGGTAGAAATGTAAAGGTAAAATGGTTAGTCATCCTTAGGTGGAATGAGCATAGGTGGTTGGAGGAGGTATTTTTTAAGGCATTGAAGGATTTGTGGCATTCATCATCCCATTTGAAGGAGACATCCTTTTGAGAAGATGATGAAATGGATGGCAAGCAGTCGGAAAGATGAGAAATAAAGTGATGAATAGATTAAACTTCCTTGCAAACTACGAAGTTGATGAAGGTTAGTAGGTGGAGGCATCTCAAGAATAGCCTTGATTTTAGTGGGATCAACTTCAATGCCATGCAAAGAAATGATAAAACCAAGGAGCTTTTCGAGAGAACAAGTGAAGACACACTTCTTAGGTTGAAGGTGAATGCAGTATTTGATGAGATGGTCAAAGACAACCTTAAGGACTGTAAGGTGTTTAACTTGATGTTTGGATTTGGAAAGAATATCATTGACATAATCTTCCAATATGTTATGCATGATGTCATGAAAGATATAAGTCATATCCCATTGATATGTAACAGCACCATTTTTAAGGCCAAAGGGCATGACATGATAGTAGAAGGTCCCCAAGGAGTGATGAAGGTGGTTTTGTGTTGATCTTAGGGTGAGTAATATTTGGTTATAACCCAAGAAACCATCCATGAGTGATAGCATCTCATGGCCAGTGGTGAGATCAACTAGTTGGTCAATACTAGGTAGAGGAAAGTTGTCATATTTGGGGAAAGCCAAGTTAAGGTCATGGAAATCCATGTAAATGTGGAGTCCCCCTGTCACTTTTGTGACAGAACAATGTTAGAGATCCATTAGGGATAATCAATGGGTAGAATGAAGGAAACAGAAAGGAGGTGCTGGAGTTCTTCTTTGACAAGAAGGGAAATGTGAGGATGCATTTTTCATAGCTTTTGTTTCATAGGTTTGGCATCAAGAATGGTTATGATATTGTGGACCACAATATTTGGGTCAATATCGAGCATATCAACATAGGACCAAGAAAAATCATTGCTATGATCCCGGAGGAAAGAAGTGAAAGCTTCTTTTCAACAACATCTAAATATTGGCCTATTTTTAGAATGTGTGGGTCATCCTGAGTGTGAATGTTGATTTTGATGGTGATTCATTCAACATGGTTTACATCTCAAAAGGTAACAACTGGTGAATATAAGAATCTTCCACACCAAGGTAGGTGAGAATAGACTCATCATCTAACATTGAACGAATGTTAATAGAAGGTGTGTCGTCATCGATCATGTCAAGATATAGGAAGGGAAGAGAAGAGGAGCCTCGCCATCATCGTGATGATAAGTCAGAGGTCCCAGGGAAATGGTGTTCACAAAAAAAAAAGTTAGGAGGAATGGATTATGGATCCATAGACTCTTCGTAGGTGAAGGTGGTGAGGTAGGTGAATGGGGTGGGGAAGGTTTATCATCCTCAATGAGTTTGACTTAGGCCTTCTTGGAAGGTGGTTTGAAAATCTAATATCACTGCATGGTCTTTATGCTTACGAGTGGTGTAAGGAATGAAAGTATGGTGTCCTTTTTCATAGAAACCAAATCCAAAGCCCTTTCCAAGTGCAGTGATGGAGGAAGGTGTGGGTGAAGCGGTGGTTGGTGAGAGATTGAAGGTCGAAGGAAAATGGTTGAGTTTGGGAAGGTGGCTTAGGCGAGTAGGTAGAAGCATCAAGTCCCCCATATGTTAAGTTGGTGCGAAGGTGGGGAGGACCGTAGGGAAAACTCTTTTCCTACGTGGTGATCATAGCGAGGATGTTGGTGAAGGTTACCATACTCTTGAGGAGTAAGGAATGTGTCAATGTTATAAAGGTGGTACTCCCCCAAAGTGAGGCATTGAAAAATACCTTCTAAGGGATCAATAGTTGGTATGTGGGTAGCGGGAATGGATGAATCACTAGAAAGATAAGAAGAAGAAGCATTGGATGTTTGAGAAGTAGATGGGTTGGCTGATGGGTCAGCTATGGAAAGTAGTAGTGGGAATAAAAGAGTTGGTTTGGAAGATGTAGTGGAAGAAGTGGTGGATGAGGTAGTGGCTGAAGAAGAGGTGTGGTGGTAGATGGGATAGTGGCTGAAGAAGAAGCAGGTAGTGGTGGTAGATGCCTTAACTAGGATAAGGACATTGTTAGGTTGGTAGAGCATGTTACAGGTTTTAAATGGTGAAGGATCGGATTAGGATGGTGTAGTTGTGTCCTTCATGTTCAAATTTTAAACAATAGTGTAAGGTTGAAGGAACACAACCCATGGCGTGAATCCAAGGTTGGCCAAACAACAAGTTGTACTATAATTCCCCCTCTAAGACATAGAATAATTTAGGAATAGTATGGGGCCCACATGGATGTGGAGAATGATAGTGCTAAGGGTGGAAGTTATGGAATCATTAAACGAACACAACATAATTGGGTTATTATGCATGTATTGGAAGGGATGCACATTTGTTGATACGCATGGGAGGAAATGATGTTGATACTAGACACCTCCATTGATCATAATGCATGTCAAACACATATATTATCAATGTAAATGGAAATGAATAGGGTGGGGTCAGGATCATTTGATGGAGAGGTAAAATCTCATCATTAGAGAAACTAAGATTGGTTACTTGATGAGTGGTAGCGGGAGAAGAGGAAGGGGGTGAAGTGGTGAGAGAGGCAACATGGTGAGGAGTGATAATGGATGGTGACAGGTGTAGGGTCATTAGGTAGAACCTCAATAGATTGTAGGACCTCAATGAGGGCCTGACGATGAGACTCAAAGGTTTGGACAAGGTCATACAAATACATTTTGAGAGGAGACTGGTGTAATTTTAAGCATTGTATGATGGGAAAACCCATCATAGAAATAGGGTATGTGGGTCCACGGATGGTGATTTTGGGTGCAGGTGTAGATGGAATGTTGGGTAAAGGGGTAGCAAATGAGCTGGTTATTTTCTCTTTCCTTTGTCCTTCTGGGCTCGAGTGGAAACTTGAACCATATTGATTTGTGGTGAAGGAGAAGGTGAGTCATGAAAGGTGTAGTGGCAGGATGGGAAAAAATATGGTGAGGGAATATAATGGTTTTGTGAAAGCAATGCAACACATTGGAATTTTGGTGGAGGTTTGGCTAGCTCTCTGATGCGGACCATATTGATCTCAAATGTTAGAGGAGGATAAAAGGGTTGTGGAGGTGGAGATGGAGGTCATTGAATAGGTATGGGATGAGGTTGTGTGGTGATAGGTGTAGATGGAATAGGGTCCTCATCTAAAAGATCATCATCGTTAAATTTTTCTTTGAGAGGACATAGTTGGAGAAGAATAGTCTTAAGAGCCTTACATTTTCCACATCATTCCCTAGCACATGATGGTAAGCACAAATTTTGGTATCATCAAACCCTTCTGGTTTAGGTTTGAGTGGGTCATAAGGTCTAAGTGGTGGCAATGTGATGATAGAGGTTTCCAAAAGGTTAGCTAAGATGTTGGCATGTAAGACCCGCCAATGGATCACAATGTGAAGTAAGTGTGGGTCTGGATGGAAGTGTGGGTGACTTTGGTGGGAGAGGCATCACTGGAGGTGGAATCAGAGGTTGAGTAAGTTTGACTACTTGTTTGGTAGATAATACAATTTTGGGTTTGGGTTGCACCTTCTTGGGTAAAGGTGTAGCTAGGTGAACTAGTTGTTGGAGGTGGTGTAGGTTTAACTACCTCTTTGGAAGGTAGTGGGGTTTTGGGATTGGGTTGCACCTTCTTGGGTAAAGGTGAAGAAGGAGTGCATGATGTAGAAGGAAAGGAGATGGCGGAAGGGGATGGGTTAGCCAAGGTGATAATGGAGGTGTGGTGAAGGTGGTGGTAAGAGGCAATGTGGAAGGGACTGGTTGAGGAGAAGGGAATGGCATGGGTAATGATGAGGATACAAGAAGTGGTGTAGGTATAGGAGGTAGAAAGGATGTAGGTGATGGGTGAAGGCATAGGTTGTGTAGGTAATTTGGGTGGAACAAAGGATCATGATGAGGAGGTGGGTTGTTGTGTTTTTGGTTTACCTTGGGTAGGAGGCTACTTGACCAAGGTTTATGGGTGGGGACCTAGGATAGATGGAAGTGGTGAAGGTGATAGAGGGGTAGTGGGTGAAGCTGGTGTATGTGGCCTAAGAGGTTGGGTCTTCCTCTTAGGTGGGGAATAGTATTTTTATGACTTGTGAGGATGTGGATAAATCCTAGTTTGATAGGAGGATGAACTAGGCTTGATGTCGGCATGACTCCCAATGTGGTAATGGGTCTGGACATGAGAGGAAGATATAGGTGTAGGTAGGGTTTTAGGCATAGGAAAAATTTTTGTTTGATGGTAAAGGTTTAGGTGTGGGTGAGGGTGATGAAGAAGGGTAGCTAGAAATGCATGGGCATGGTGGGTTTGGTTGTCTGAAACACCTTTGGATAGATCATGGAAGTGTCAGTGGACAACATTTGCATTTGAGTTGAGATAGAATTGAAGGCATCCCAAAAGCATGGAATTTTCAACATAATCCAAGTGGTTAGCCAAACGTGAGAATGGCACCGATGTAGAGGAGGATGATGTTGATTTGGTAGTAATCCATGTAAATAATTCTGTGAGACAGGGAAATGGTTGGCTTCAGACTCTGTGGGTAGAAGAGATGAGAGTAGATCAACAGGATCTTTGAAACCTAGTGGAGAATTTTCAAAATGGGAAGGGATGCTACTAATGGATCCCCCATGGGTAGGGGAGAAGGAAAGTTGGATGAGGTAGGTTTCTTCTTTCGATGTGAAGAAGAAGGTAAGCATGAATATCCCATGGGTAAAAGTAAGTAATGCATGGGTTGTTCATCGGGTTGAGAGGTGAGTGGGAAACTACATCGTAGATATGGTGGAATCCTCATCAATGGTGGAGGAGAATATAAGGGAGACTCCTTATGGGTAGAGTAAGATGAAATAGGTCCCTCTTGTGGATGAAGGAGCTCTGATAGATGGAATAGATGGAATGGGAGGAAATTGAGAAGAAGGAGATGATATGATGTTGAAAATGACATGAACCTCATGAACGTTACTGTATCATTGGTCAAATTTTCACCGGTTTGGTTAGATGATGGGGTGTGATTTGGGAATGGATTCTTGAAGATGTGAAGGTTCTGATTAGCTGTGCATTAGGGTTATCCAAGATGAGATCTCCATTATCTAACATTTCTTGGATGATGTTTTTGAAATTTATACAATTACCATCACTATGACCTCTAACATGTGATGATAGTTACAATAATCATTTTCTTTGTACCATGTAGGCACATGACAAGAAGGGTTAAAACCAATATGTGGTTTGATGGGTGGAAGAGTGATTGCTCTAGCTTTTAGAAGTTTTTATAAAACTAAAGAGTAGGGTTATCCTATGGGATTATATTTTTGTTTCTCCTGCTTGAACTTAAAATATTGAACAGGAGAAAGGTTAGAAGAAGGTTTTGATTGGTTGGATGGATGAGATGGGCGACTTTCAAAACTATTGTGTTGGCAAATCCTTTTTCTTTAGAATAATTATTTTTGGTTTAGAAGAAGAAGAGGTATCATTTGATTTAAACACAATGTTCTTATTACACAATTATATCTTCTTCTCTTTAATGGCATAGATTTCAAGTTTTTGGGCCATGGTGAATGCCTCATCAAACATGCGGAAGGTTTGAACTTGGAGATTTGGCGAGATGTGTCTAACATAAGATCTAGTGAACAACTCCATCAACTTCGTTTGAGGTAGTTGGAATGTGAGTTGGTTGATTAGGCTCTGCCAACAAGCGAAAAAATATGTGATAGATTCATCTTCATATTGGTGTGTGTGTACAAGTCGGTCACGGTGACCTTCTTGACAATGTTGATAGAAAAGTGGTCTAGAAAATATTGAGATACCTGATTAAATGAAAATATGGAGTGCCTAGGTAGAGAACTATACCAATCTAAAGTTGGTCCCATTAAGGACATTGGGAATGTCTGCAAGAGAAAAGCTTTCATCATGAGTGATGATAACACACATGTTTAAAAGACCACAAATGTTGTTGCGGGTCTTCTTTGCTGTTGAATCGGTTGAATTTAGGAATTTCCAATAGATAGGTATGGATGAATAAGAATGGATGGGTGAATGGGCTGATTATAATTCTCATCGTATGTCGAGAGAGTTACGTGAGCCGGATACAAATGCTTCTAATGTATGCATGTTTCTCCATCATCATTTTGATGAGATCAAATTGGTAGGTTTTGAGCTCATGCCCTTCGTATAAGGGGTAGATAAGGTGGCCAGTTAGAGATTCAAGAAATTAGCAAAAGTGGTGGTGCCTTAGAGCTATTTAAAAATTGTGATGAAGGGACATTTGGAAATCCTTTATTATAGATCCGGAAATACCCTGAATACCTCCATGGTAGATGAAATAAGGGTTCACTTGATAGGTGTATGGGGTGGATGTAAAGAATCTCATAGTTTTGCCTTCAAGATCTATGGGATAGAGGAAAGGTTTAGGAAGGGAGTAAAACGACATAGTGGTGGATGAGATGAAATAGGTATATGAAGTGGAGGATGTAGATAGACCCATCAAATTTTGACCTGATGAAGGCATGGTGGAAGTACGTGGTTAGATCCTATCGAAGGACAATGAAACAAGAGGTTTAGTAGATACTTAATGATGTAGGGTCAATTTTTGAAAAAATGGTAAATTTGCCCCAGGCTAAGGTTTCGAGCCCACCATTGAAAAGTCAAAGTAAAAGAGTGAAACGGTGGAGGAATTTGAGTTTTGAATCCTTTGTCCCAAGGTGAAAAGGTAGAAAGGTGAGAAAGTTTAAAAGTGACTTTTGGTGATCTATTTTAAAGAAAAAGTCAAATCTATGATGCAAGGAAAAATTAAAGTGAAGATGGTGAAAATTCAAAGTGGGGAGTCAAGAAGGAATTAAGATTGAGTGTGAAAAAAAGGGAAAGAGTTAAAAAGTGATTTGGTATTCGAGCCTCGATCGATGCTATAAAGAATAAAAAGTCAAATCTTGAGCCCATAGGAACAAAAAGTCAATAAATGGTGAAAGCCCACCGTATGAGGAAATCTTATTAAGTGGAAGGTGGGAAATGAAGAATTTGAGTTTTGGCCTTATCACCATGAAAAATTAAAATTTTGAGAAAAGGGCCGAAATCCCGATTTTCCAATATAGACTCGTGAGTGAGCTATCATGTCTAAGTTGAAAATCAAAGCAGGTATGGCCAATTTATTCCAAATTTCCAAATCCACAAAAATCACAAAATGTGAAAGGCTTTCCCCATAATTGCTCCACCTTCCTACCACGTGAATGGCCCAATTTTAGAGTTAGAGGAGCAAATCAAATGGTCTATATTTAAACTAGAAAATAGAATGTGAAGCAATGCATATGCTTTAAGATCTGGATCCATTTTAACTCACCATGAGTGTTTGACATCTTTACAATAGAGGAATTTGAAAAGTCTTGAGGATCTCGTGAAGTCACATGAAAATATAATGGCTTGGCAATGTCATTTAACACAGCAGCGATTGACAAAAAGACCAGTGCTTCTCACACGAAATCCTAGAAAAATGCCATTTTTATTCTATCTTAGTTCTCTCTGAAATTTCTCATTCTCAAAGCTGTACAAACTCTACCTTAGCTTTATAATAAAAGAAGGAAGGCATGATTTGAGTCGAGAAATTATATGGTACTTTATGACCAAGAATTTTACCACAAGCCCACCATTTGTGATGGACTTCTGTGATAAACCCATGGAAAATTTTCTTCTAACTATAAATGCATGTAAATCAAAAGGCCTCACCGGCTCGTCTATATAGGCGCCTTTGATAATTTCTAATTAATGTGTGTGGGCATATGATATTCTACTCACAACATTAGTTTTCTCCTACCTTCCATTCTCACTCCCTTTCCCTTCTCGGATAACGTTCTTCTCTAGTGAGAAAACTAAGATTTCTTTTAAAAGCATATTGGTGTTATGAGATTAATATAGTTTCAAACTGGATATTCTAGTTCTTGAAATCCAAGGCATGCACATATGGAATTAATGCAACAAAAGGACTTAGATTCCCATAAAGGAGGAGGAAACCCACCCATTTTTCCACAAGACAAATTTAAAAAGGCCAACATGTATTGTATCTTGTCCGTCAATATTTTTTTTAATAAAGATCATTTATAATATTTTAATAGGATGATTGGGAGAGCTAACCCCCGCATTATTTTAAGGAGGAGAAAATGGGTAAATGTGGATGATTGGAAACTTCTAGTATGTGGTGGTAACGAGTATGAAAATTGTGATGAAATAACATATGATGGAATAGATGTGGAGGGAAAGTACCTTGGGTAAGCGGTAGTGAAAAATAGGAAATAGGGGATGTGGTGATAGGTATAGGTAGGTGGGGTGGATGTAAAGACTCTCATAACAATGGAGGTCGAGGAAAATCTTGAATGGAGAGGACAAGGTTTTTGGAAGGTAGATAATTTAAACCAATGGTAAAGATCCAATAGGTTTATGAGAAGTCATATTGTACTTATATACCTATACTAACGAGCGGTTCGATGAAGGCCATGTAGTGATATTTCGTAGGGGCGTAATCAATGTCGTGTGGTGCATTTATATTCTTGATTATTTTTATTTTTTTACTTAGAATGGAGTTAATTTATATTGATGATTAGGGTTAAGCCTAGAAACCACATGTGGTAAGGTGGAAGATTAAAATTTTTACCTAGAGTTTAGATCACTGTGATGATAGCGAAGTGGGTTGAGAGTAGAGGAATGAATATATGCATGCCATATATGCAAGCTTCCTTGATAAATTTTGGGTAGATGAATGAGAAAGATAATATTGCAGAGTGGCGGGTTTTGATCAAGGAGTCTCACAAACTCCTCATCACCAGTGGGTATGGTAAGAGATTGATTGGGGTCCATATGTGATGAGATGGAAGGGGGTGATGGGATAGGTGGAGCGGCTGGTCTACTATTTTAGCAAAAAAATGAGAGTTTTCTTGTTTATGAGCCAAAACCATGTGATTGATAATAGAACATAGTGATCTAAGCCCTATTGATGATGTAGAAACAAAAAAGAATGGAGAAAAATGGGTCTAAAAGGTGTGATTTGATCATTGTTTTGATTGAAAAATAATAACACATAGACTAATGCCGGTTGGGTAACCGATGCCTTTGATGATGAGGGTAATCTACCATTGGACAACTAGACCAATGTTGGTTATTGGGGAGAAATGAAAGGTTTACAAATCTAGTAATAAATGATGAAAATGAAGTGAAACTAGATTCTGAAGGTGATATCAAAGACTTAGAATTATATTAAAGTGACAGAGGAAGTCACAAAAGGTGAAATATGAATGAAACTACTTTTGGGAAAAATGATTAAAATAGATCGAACGAATCAAGAGTGGTGAATCGATGATGATAAGATAATGGATAATGGCGCCATCGATACAGGACCGACACTAATTTCTTCATATGAAATCTATGAAAATATGGAAAAAGTGAATTTTGGTGATTTAGATCAAATAAAAGGACCAACTTAGAAGTTGAGTACGAAATGATTAGCCCTAACACTTAGATATAGTCAAAATACACCAACTATAATTATGGAGTATGTAGGAGAGAAAAATGGAGAAAACAAACTCACACCTCAAAACATAAATCAAGCAAAAGCTAGCAAACATGAAATCCTATGTTGTAGATTTTATGTTGTGGCTTATGCCATTTAGGACTAGACTTGTGAATAGAATAGAGTTTTGGTTACCAAAGGTGCCCTACAAAAACTAATAACTATGGATGGTTTTAGGTAAATTTTGGCATGGTGTCCCCAATATATACTTTGTAGTACACGAGGCCCTACTTTGATATGATGATTGGCTAGAAAACTAGATGGAGCCCACTTTCAATCCTTCGATCGTCGATTTGACAACTTCTTCCAGGAAAGATTTTGTTTAAGAAATGTGTAGTTTTTTTTAGTGGTTTGGTATATAGAGAGAGAGTGTGCAAAATGTGAGCTATGGTTTAATTTGTCAACCATCAGTTGTCATGACTTCCAACATATAGGTTTCCCACAATTTAAATGAGCTACAATGTAGCATACATAAATGAGATGCAAATATTTTAAACCCAAATCCAAATTATATTTGATGAGAGAAATTATGAATAGTAAAGACTATGAATTTCACTAGATGAATACAAAAATAAAAAGAAGTTTTATTTTTAATCCCAAAAGACAAATGTCACCGAGACAATTAGAGAAGAAGAATGTTTCCAAGGAGAAGATTTAATGTGAACTTCTTTCAAAAATGAAATAAAACACACAATGATTTTTCCCTAAAAATGAACAATGCAAAAACCCAAAAGGGTCCACTGCGTGCATAAAATGTTTCTCGGAATAAGTTTAAGCTTTGTAGGATGAAAGACATTAGAAGGTAAGTGGTTAAGGAGGAATACTTGTGAAGTGAAGGTGGAAGGTAGAATGCATGTGTTGTTGATGTTATCCAAGATGATCGTAGAGAACTCATTTTTTTCTAGGAAGGACTACCTATAAAAAAAAAAAAAAGACCACAAAAGAGCATTAAATAGCATATGACAATGGACTACCTAGTGTATGTTAGATCCAAGAAGCGTGATGCTTCCTAGAGAGGCTGTCAATCCATTTTTTCAATTTAACATAAATAAGAAACTAAAATAAAAAGGTCCTATTGTAATGCAATGATTTAGGTTTCTCAATACAAAACAATATGCTAGATTTAATGTTAAATACAAAATGTATCACTGAATCTAATAAAACCAAATGTTTGTAGGTTGGGTTTTGGGGTAGGTTTATAGAGGTCAGTAAGGTCTGGGACTGATTAGGTGAGGCATAGGTTGGTTTTTTTGAATAGAAGGCTTGATATAAAATGACACATAGAACGATAGGGTGTATTGATGGCGGTATGGGTGAAACCAATGATGGTAAACCGACGGTGGTAAGGTAGACCAACATCGGTAGGGGAAATGAGTGATAAATTAATAAAAATGGATTTTGGGCCTCTTTGTGATTACATAGAGAGTGAGGAAGGTGTGGTTAGGCTTGTAATATAGTTGAGAAGACTCAAGAATGTAGAGGAAGAGGTTAAGAAAGGTGGAAAGACTTGAAATGGTTGGGTAGGTGGATTGGTGGGAAGATGGAGATATCCGGGTAATAGCAGAAATGGAAATACTGAAAGAAGTAAAATATCTATATTAAAGTAAGCACAAATGATGAAAACCATATTACTTACTTGTTTTTATGAAGATCTCATGAATGAAGGTGGATGGTGGTTGATAGGAAAGGTGATGGTTGGTTTAGTGCCACGACAGTGCAACCTATGTGTTCCTGTAGATACTCCATATGGGAAGAGAACTTGTTGTTGTGTTGCACTATGGTGGTGTGTCATCATGGTTTGGATAAGGAATGGCTTTGAGACTCACATTTGATTGCAATAAATTCCCAAAAATGAATGACCAACCCATGTAAAGAGTTTAAAATTGTATATAAAGGAACCGATGGTGGTTTAGGTGACCGACGCATCGCCGAGGATAAATCGGCATCGGTTAGGGTGAATTAGTCAAAGTTACCAAAAATAGCCTGATCTTTACTATGTTTGGTGTGATCTTGATTGCTAATCAGGTCTCAAGTGAGGGTTGGTGCTTAGATAAGTGGGAGTGTTGTTGGAGAAGGAATAGGACTTTAATTTTAGGGTTTGAAAGAGTCCCAATTGTTTAAGATAAGTAGAGACTCAATCTTAGTTAATTAATAGGCTAGGAATAAGTCCATGGTGAGGTGTCTAGGTGATGTGGCTAGGTGAGGTGTAAATTAACTTAATTAAAGTAATTAAGTTAATTAATAATGTGAGGATGAACATTAATTCAATTGTAAGTAATTAAATTAATATGAATGCGGGGTAAGGGGTCATGGTTAGGTGAATACGTTACGTTAATTAATTAAAGGGGACTAAGGGGAGTGTGACCCAAATTTTGTGTTTACTGAAACATTAGCACATGTAGTGTATGAAAGTGGATGCCCCAGGATCCTCTCGTGGGATTGGTAATAGGTACTATGCCAAGCATCCTTGTTGCATGTATGGAGCTTTAGTATTTGCAATCACAACTAGAAATCAAGTGAACGTGCATGTGTGTATAGAAAGATAATTAAATACAAGATATCTATCTAGCATGTATAAAAAAGCATACATGTAACAAGTAAATTGAAGCAATACTAAATGTGACCAATATATACAAAGTATGGCGTGGATGGGATGGAATGGAATGTAGTGTGAATGATAGGAGCAGTGTGCCCCGAGTGGATTTGTATGTATGATATTAGGTTCATTTATTTATGTCCCCTCGTAAATCAAGAATGAGCTGTAAATGAGAGTGCGTCATCGGAAATGGTTTTAAATTAATACTCATCCTCACTTCATTCATTATTTAATTATTACCTTAATTAAAACCAATTTCCACCTCACCCCACTAAAGACACCACCTCAGAGACAGACCTCACCATAGACCTATTCATAACATGTTTCCATAACTAACTAAGACTTAGCCCTACTTACCTTAATGAACTAAGACTTAGTATAACCCTAAAAGCACATGCCTATTCTTCCTCTAACCACATTCCCGTATCTAAGTGCAACGTTCCATTTAGACCCAACAAAATGAGAAAAATATGGAAAAGGATAGCCAAGATCTGCTATTTTAGGCAACCTAGGATATCCCGCCTTAACCGACGCCAGTCAACCCGAAACCGACACTGCCAGTAACCCTAAACCATCGTTCGGTTACCATATAACCATTTTGGTAACCTTGTTTGAGAGGTTAGACACATTCTCAAGTTTTGGGAGCAAAGGAGATCTGCATGCAAGCAAGAACCAGAGCTCTTTCACACATCCAGAAGCCATAACCAACACAACCATTGATCAAAAGGTTTTTGCATTCACAGAGCATTCTTGGAAGAAGCACATGACGACATTGATCACCATTTCACCGATCAACCATCACCACCACCCAACCATTGAACCTACACAACAGTAAGTGTGTCTCTAACTTGCACCATTTCATTTCTATTAGTTTATAAGAGTTCTTCACCTTTTTTATCAACCACCATTTATATTTTTACCCCACCACTATTGCCTTCCTGTGAACCCGACCATTCCCATCACTCATAACCATTTTAATCACCTTTGTCTACTCTTGAGTACCTCTGAATATTCCCAACACCTCCCTAGACCTAAACCAACTCCTTACCATCTCTGATTCAGTCTCAGACAAATCCCCAAAACCATGAACTATTGAGTTATTACCAGCCCGTAGTAACCATCATCGGTTCTTACTAAACATCATCGGTCATACCAGATCGACGTTGGTCTCTGTATTTGGTAGTAGTCTGCTAATACCAGATCCCAATAACCTTTTCCAAGTGACCAAGTGACCCAAAATCTGACCCTGACCTATTCCAACACCTTAATTATTTACCTTATTTCTAGATCTGATCATAGCCTAGCCTGTTATGTTAGATTTTCTTATTATTGTATTTGGATGAGATACCTAAATCATATCAACTACAAGTAGGATTCTATTTATTTATGTTATTTCTTACATTAAATTGTATTAAATAATGGGTTGACTGCCACCGAGGAAGTATCACACTTCCTGGATCTAGCACATGCTAGGCAACCCACTGACATATATTGTTTAACTCTTTTTTGTGGTCTTGTTGTGTATTTCAGGTAGTTCCTCCTAGCCAAAAGGAAGCTCTCAGTCAACATTGGATCAAGAAGTCAGAATGCGCAAATGACCTTCAAACCAACCATCACAATAGGTATTCCTCCTTGGCCCACACCCTTATCTATTTCATCTAAAAACTTAAAGAAAATGGTGAAACATTTTGGCATGCCGGTGGGACCCATCGGGGTTCCTTGCATTTTATTCATTCCTAGGTAAAAGTTGTGTGTTTGTTTCCCTTTTGAAAAAGCTTACACATTAATTTTCCTCTCTGGAATCTTCCTCTTTCTATTGTCTAAAAGCAATGTGTTTTTGGTGCTATAAAAAGAATACTTCTTTTCTTTCATTAGTATTGCATTAGTGAAAGAGCATTCCTCTTCCTATTCATTACTTGTTACATCGAATATCACACTTCGATTTGGGCTTAAAACACTTGCATATACATTTGATTCATTGCATCTTAGCTCACATTAAAATGAGGGAAACCTATATGTTGGAAGTCATGCCCAATGATGGTTGACATAACTGAATCATAGAAAAGCACATCTTTTCTCTCTCTCTTTGCCAAACTACACAAATTGGAATATATACATCTTCTTAAACAACATCCCACCCGGAAGAAGTTGTCAATGATCACACATGATCAGAGGATTGACAAGTGGGCACCCAGCTGGTTATCTCTGTCCAGTCATCACCTCAGAGAATGGCCCCCCCCGCCATAACATAACCTGAAACCTCACCTTTAGAATTTCCTTCTTCGTAGGAAGCCTTCCAACCAAAAACTCTACTCTAAATTCATGAGTCAAGTCTTTTAAATAACATAAGCTAAACACACTAAATTCACTTGTTGGATTACGTATTTTTCTTAGCTTTGTGCTTGACTTGTGTTTTGAGGTGTGAGGATACGATTCTTCATTTTTTTTTTTTTCCTTTCACACTCCGCCATCATAGTTGGAGTATTTTGACTTTCTCAGAGTGTGTCAGACCTCATCTTATCATCCCTAGACTTTTGGGTTGATTATTCATCTAATCTAAATTCACAAAAATTCATTTTTTTTCATTCTTCAGATTTCACAAGAATCATCGGTCATTCCGAATGACCACCGTCATCGGTTTTACATCTGACCACCATCGGTTTACCTAACCGGTGTTGGTTCCTTGTTCTTTTGGTTAATTTACCCAAAAGACACTTATCTCATCTTCTCTTCTATTTAGAGTCTCTGTGTATCATTGTACTCTTCTGTACTCTGATAACAGTCATCAAATACAACTTTCTATCTGAAAATCATCAATTTTTGCCTC
Source organism: Taxus wallichiana var. yunnanensis (assembly GCA_018340775.1). Classification (NCBI taxonomy): domain Eukaryota; kingdom Viridiplantae; phylum Streptophyta; class Pinopsida; order Cupressales; family Taxaceae; genus Taxus; species Taxus wallichiana. The sequence continues at coordinate 669,614,406 of CM031242.1, forward strand.
ATTTGCTAAAACTGTTATTTTCTCACAATAATCGATATCGGTTCCTATAATCGACATCGGTCACCCCTTAACCATCATCATCGGAGTTTAGATTTGATCGCATCGGTCACTTTGTTTTGATTTTAATCAAAACATTTACCAACTTTCCCTCCTAATTTGTTTTGTCCCATCTCTATTGTTCCCTGTGTCATTTACAGAGTATAGTTCACCTGATATATTGATTCACATGGTGTTGACTCGCAACCAAACTAATGCCCTCGTATTTCATGCCAGCCATCACCACTCCCACCTAGTCCATCACCACCATCCATTTATCACCTATGGATCCGACTCAACTTATCCCCATCACTACCGGTGATGAGGAGTTTGTGAGACTCCTCGACTAGAATCCCGCTGCCCTCCAATACTACCTTGCTCATTCTTCCACCCGGGATTCCTCAGGATAGTTAATATACGACATGCCCGTATCTATCCCTCCTGCTCTAGCCCCCACTTTTCATCATCTAGCACTAGTTCGATACTACCATCATCCACTTTATCACATGTGGTGTCTCAAGCTAAATCCCACAACCACTATAACTACAACATCTACATCATCGATCACACCCATGACATCGATTGTCCCTCCGACAACCACTATGAGTATAGCTTCATCTGCACCCACCACTTCACATATACCCATTACATCACAACCACCTCCGGTGTGTCAAAACTTACACCCTTTCCAAAACCTCATCCTTTCTATCCCACAATCCTTACCCCCAATCACCACTAGAGTTGTTATGACTACCCCACCCACTTACACATACTACCAACAACCCCCGACCTCATCTATCTTATGTTGGCTATGTGCCACCTACATCTATTCCTCCTGCGTAGTTCTCATACTCAACGCCACCATACACAGCATACCACCCACCTCATACATTCAACATCAACCCCCTTTTTCTATAGGGGCACCCATTCATCCCAACCTACTAATGACCTCATTAAAATGATGATGGAGAAGATGCAGACCTTAGAAGCATCTATTTCTGGCTCCCGTAATTCTTTAACATATGATGAAATATGTAATGAGCCTATCCATCCATCTATTCCCATTCATCCTTACCCAGTGCATTGGGAAATGCCTAAATTCAATCACTTCAATAGTAAAGAAGACCCGCAACAACACTTGTGGTCATTCAAACATGGGTGTTACCTAATCACCCATGATGATGCTTTGCTCCTATGAACTTTCCCAATGTCCTTGATAGACCAACATTGGATTGGTATAGTGGACTACCTCGACATTCTATTTATTCCTTTAATCAAGTAGCCCAAGCTTTCTAGATCATTTTTCAATCAATGTTACCAAGAAAGTCACCATGACCGATCTCTATTCAACCCGAGCAATATGAAGATGAATCTATCATAGATTTTTTCCCACTGGTGGAGTCTTATTAACCAATTGACATTCCAACTACCTCAGACTGAACTTATTGAGTTGTTCACTAGAGCTTGTGTGCTAGACACATCTCACCAACTCTGCAAGTCCAAACCTTCCGAACCTTTGATGAAGCCACCATGGCCCGAAAACTAGAAATTCATGCCATTGAAGAAAAGAAGATCCAATTATGAAACAAGAACACCCCATTCAAATCAAATGATTCTTCTTCATCTTCAAAACCTCAAAATAACTATTCAAATCCCAAAGGATCTGCCAATGTGGTAGTCCTCAAGGTGGGTCCACCTCATCCTTCTAATCAAGCCCAACCTTCTTCCAATCTTTCTCCTGTCCAGGCCTTTCAGCTCCGGTGGGAACAATGGAAATACACTTGATTAGAGAGCCCTATTCTTCGGTCTTGGAAAATCTTCTTAAAGCTGGAGCCATTACACTTCCTCCCATAAAACCTCATACAAGGTTTTGATCCTGCTCATCCCATGCCGACATGGTATAAAGAACATGACTACTATAATTATCATCGTGTTAAAGGACATAGTGATGGTAATTGCATAACTTTTAAAAACATTGTTCAAGAGATGATAGACAATGGACCTTGTTGTAGACAACCCAAATGTGCCAAACAAATCAGAATTTGCACATCTTCAAAAAATCCATTCCCTAATCATAAACCATCATCTAATCAAAATAGTGAACCTTCATCCAATGACAACAATGTCCGTGAAGTTCACATATTTTTTGATATCATGCCAACTATTCCTCAAAACCTACCTACTTCATCTATTGAGGAAATCTTGGCACAGAGCTCCTCCACCCACAGAGGAGCATACCTCTTCTACTCCTCCACCCATAGAGGAGTCCCCCTCATCTCCCCTTGCTCTCATGGAGGAACCCACACTTTCTACCGATGTCATGTCATCATCTCTTCTTCCCAACCTTCTAAACCATCAACACTTGTTATTCTCCCATCCACAAGAGAATCATCATCACCTTCTCCTCCACCAAGAGAGAAGTCTACCTCACCCGACCTATTATCTCTCCTACCCATGGGAGATTCTTTCAGACATGTCACTACCTATTGGGGATACTTTTCCCCAAGCATCCCAGACCCTATTGACATGATCTCGACTCTTTTACCTAGAATATGAGGCTAGCCAATTCCCTATCTCACAGACATATTTTATAGGGATTTCCACCCAACCCATTCCATCCTCTTCTTCAAGTAGTCCCATTTTCATGGTTGGTCGATCATTTGGATTACGTTGATCATTCCATGCTCTGGGGACATCTTCGGCTCCCCATTTTGACCCAAATGCAAATGTTTCCTAAAGATACTTCCACGATCTACCCAAAGGTATTTTTCAGAAACCAAAACTACACTGACCATGCCGATTGAAATGGATTCCTCTTCATCATCCCTACCTCCATCCAAACTTCTACCCATCACTACAACTATTCCCAAACCTAAAAACCTACCCACACTTATCCCCCCACCCATATCTAGACCCATCACTACTTTGGGTGTTATGCCGACATCAAGCCTTACTCACCCACCTATATAGATGGACTTAGCCACATCTTCCCAAGTCCACACCAACATTATCCTCCCACCTAAAAGGAAAACCCAACCTTCTAGGCCGCGTACACCGGTCTCGCCTACCACACCTTTGTCACCTTCCCCCTTCCATCCATCCTAGGGCCTCATCCATCAACCTTGACCAAACAATCTCATACCCAAGGCCAGTCAAAAAGCTAAACAACCTACTCCTACCTCACGAGCCTTTGTTACACCTCATTCACCCAAAACCAAACTTCCTCACCCTCACCCATACACTTCTTGCCACCTATACCTCCACTAGTTACTATAACCCCAACCTTGCCTATATACGACTTCAACCAATGCCACCTACCCAACCTCTACCAACCACCTCCACCACAACTGGTTTCCCCCATGGGTAACCCATCCTCTTCCACCATCTACTTTTCCTTCTACATCCGTACTCCCATGTCACCTTTACCCAAGAAGGTGCAACCCAAAGCTAAGAATCCACTACCCTCCAATAAGGTAGTCAAACCAACCAAACCTTCCATCGCCAGCTCTTCTACCCCACCTTTACCCAAAAGATGCCACAAGACCTAAGACCACTCCACATACCAAACTAGTAGACCAACCCATTCCCCCTCCTATAAAGCCTCTTCCCTCACAATCATCCACACTGTACCCAAACCCACACTCACTTCCCATTGTGATCCATTAGTGGGGTCCTACGCCAACATTTTAACCAATCTCTTAGAGACTTCATCATCACATTACCACCACTTCGACCTTATGATCCTCTCAAACCCAAACCAAAAGGGTTTGATGAAACCAAGATTTGTGCCTATCATCGTGTGCCAGACATGATGTCAAAAATTGTAAGGCTCTAAAGACCATTCTTCTCCAACTTTTCCTCCTAAACAAAATTTTGATGATGATGACCTTCTTGATGAGGACCATGCTCCACCTTCACCTATCACCACACATCATCATCCTTTACCCATTCAATGATCAATATCTCCACCCCCACAACCATTTTTCCCACCTCCAAAATTTGAGATCAACATGGTCAGTAATAGAGAGTTGGCCAAACCACCACCCAAATGTCAAGTGTGCCCTACTCATTTCACAAGGCTCTTATCCACCACTAGGATTTTTCCCCTCATGCCATTATACCTTTCATGACACACCCTCTCCATCCACCTCCCCTAGATTAACATGGTTCACGTTGCTACCATGCTCAAAAAGACAAAGGAAAAGAAAAAACAACTAGCCCATCAACCAACCCTGTACCCAATATACCATCTGCACCCACTCCCAAAATCACCATCCGTGGACCTACATACCCTATCTCTGATGGGGTCACCCATCACACAATGATAAAAAATTACATCAGTCTCCTCTAAAGATGTCTTTGTATGATCTCATCCAAACTTTCGAATCCCACAGACAAGCCCTTATCGAGGTTTTACAATCCATTGAAGTTCTACCCAATGACCCCACACCAAGTGGCCTCGATTATCACCCCTCACCATGTGGCCTCACTAACCAAATCAGCTCCTTCTTCTACCCCATGACCACTCCTCAAGTCACCACCCTCAACTTCTCTCGAAGAGGAGATGTACTCTCCAATTAGATGACCCTGATCCCACCCTATTCATTTCTGTTTATATCGATAACATATGCATACGACATGTCATGATTGATGGTGGTGCTAGCATTAACATCATCTCCTCCCACACATACAATCAAATGTGTATTCCTTCTAACTATATGCATAATAACCCAGTTATGTTGTGCTCCTTCAATGATGCCATCACCTCCACCCTTGGCACTATTATCCTTCATGTTCACGTAGGCCCTCGCACTGTCCCAGAACTATTCTACGTCTTAGAGGGGGAATTCCAGTATAACCTATTACTCGGCAGACCCTGGATTCACGTCATGGGTTGTGTCCCTTCAACTTTACACACTGTGTAAAATTTGAGCATGAGGGACATAACTACACCATCCCCACCGACCCATCACCATTCAAGACCTGTAACATGTTGTACCAGCCCAATGATGTGCTTGTACCAGTCAAGGCATCTGCCACTACCCCCACTTCACCTTCACCCACAAGCCCATCCACCAATGTTGTGCTACCACCACCTCTCCCACATCTAACCCTATTCCTATACCCTTCCTACTTCCCATCTACACCTCTACCAATCATCTCTTCCCAATCATCTAGTGAGTCATCTATCCCCACTACCCACATATCGACTATTGATCCCTTAGAAGGTGTTTTTCAATGCCTCACTCTGGGGAGTAGTACCTACCTATACAATATCGACACATTCCTCACTCCGCAAGAGTATGGGAACCTGTGCCAACACCCTAGTTATGACTACCACGTAGGTGAGGTTTTTCCTTATGGTCCTCCCCACCTTCGCACTAATCTAACATATGGGGACTTGATATTGCCACTTATTCACCCGAACCTCCATCCCAAACATGACCATTTTCATCTGACCTACAATCCCTTACTAACCACTTCACTTCACGCCCACACTTTCCTCCACCATTGCGCATGGAAAGGCTTTGGCTTTGGTTTTTATGAACAAGGCCGCCATACTATCATTTCATGTACCACTGTAAACACAATGACCATAGTGGCATTGGATTTTTCCACACCACCTCCCAAGAAGGCCCGCATCGACCTCATTGAGGAAGACAAACCTTCTCCACCTCATTCACCCACGTCACCATCTTCACCCATAGAGTCCATAGATCCCGAATCTATTCCTCCTAACTTTTTTTTTTTTCGTAAACACAATTTCCCTGGGACCTCTGACCTATCAACGTGATGGTGAGGCTCTCCTCTCTCTCCCTTCCTATATCCTCGACATGATCGATGATGATGATACACCTTCTATTAATGTTCATTCAATGTTAGGATGATGAGTCCATCCTCACCTACCTGGTGTGGAAGACTCTTATATTCACCGGTCATTACCTCTCGAGACAAACCATGTTGAATGAATCGACTATCGAAATCAACATTAATACTCAAGATGACCCACACATCCTAAAGATAGGTTAATCTTTAGATGTTGTTAAACAAGAAGCTTTTACCTCTTTCCTTGGGACCATAAGCAATGCTTTTTCTTGGTCCTATGCCGATATGCCCAGTATTGACCCAAAAATCATGGTCCACAATATCGTAACCATTCCTAATGCCAAACCCATCAAAAAAAAAGCTGCGGAAAATGCATCCTCACATTTCTTCTTTGGTCAAAGAAGAACTTCAATGCCTTCTCTTAGTTTCCTTCATCCTACCCATTGACTATCCCCAATGGATTTCTAACATCATTCCTATCACAAAGGCAACAGGGGACTCCACATTTGCATGGACTTCCGTGACCTCAACCTAGCTTGTCCCAAAGATGATTTTCCCCTACCTAGGCATTGACCAACTAGTTGATCTCACGCCGCCATGAAATGCTATCACTCATGGATGGTTTCTTGGGTTATAATCAAATATTACTTACTTCTCCAGAAGATCAACACAAAACTACCTTCATCACTCCTGGGGGACTTCTTTGCTATCGAGTCATGCCTTTTGGCCTTAAAAATGCTGGTGCTACATATCAATGAGCCATGACTTACATCTTCCATGACATCATGCATCACATATTGGAAGATTACGTAGATGATCTTCTTGCCAAATCCAAACATCGAGCCAAACACCTGACCATCCTTAAGGTCATCTTTGACCACCTCATCAAGTATTGTGTTCATCTTCAACAAAGAAGTGTGTCTTTGTGGTACTTTTTTCAGAAAACTCCTTGGTTTCATCATTTCTTTGTGTGGCATAGAAGTCGATCCTACTAAAGTAAAGGCTATTCTAGAAATGCCTCCACCTACTAATCTCATCAACTTCAAAGCCTACAAGGTAAGTTGCAATCCATTCATCATTTTATCTCGCAAGCTTTTCGACCATTGTCAACCATTTCATCATCTTCTCAAGAAGGATGTTTCATTCAAATGGGATGATGAATGCCATAAAGCCTTTGATGCCTTAAAACAATACCTTCTTCAACCACCAGTGCTCATTCCTCCTAAGGATGACCAACCCTTTTACCTATATTTCCACCACTGACCATTCTTTAGGTGCCATGCTCGCTCATCGATGAGAGAAACACAGAGAGAAAGTGGTTTATTACATAAGTCATACCCTTATGGACTATGAAACTAGATACACCCATGCCGAAAAACTCTTCTTAGCCTTAGTTTTCATCACCACCAAACTCCGCCATTACCTACTCAACCACAAAACCTTTTTTGTTACCAATACTGACCCCCTACACTATATGTATGCCAAACCCTATCAACATCAATGTGCACACGTTGGCTTATGCTTCTTGCCGACCTTGACCTGAATTCATTCATCAAAAATCCATCAAGGGCCAAACCATCACTGACCAACTAGCAGATGCACCTCTTTCCGAGAATCAACCCTCTAACTTTGATTTCCCAAGATGAATCCATAGCTACCCTCTCCTTAGATGATACCACTTACCAAATGACACTCTTCTTCGATGGCTCCAAGTGTCAACATGGAGGTGGGGCTGGTGTTATCCTCATTCCTCTTGATGGTGAACCTATGCCTTTATCTTTCAAACTAGATTTTGATTATACAAACAATATCACCGAATATGAAGCACTCGTATTGGGTCTCTAGATGCTTTATGCCTTAGATGTTAAGTCAATCAATATCTTTGGTGATTCCCAACTGGTCGTAAACCAAGTCAATGGTATATATCAAGTGTCGTAATGAAATACTTCAAAAGTATAAACATCATGTAGACATACTTTTGACTACCTTTGACCATTATGAACTTCAAACCACCCCACATTCTACCAATAAATTTGTGGATACCATGGCCTGCTTGGCTTCTCAGATACCCACTTCACCTACCGACTCTAAAATATTTTTGTCACAATACAAAGGTTACAATCACCCTCTTATTTACCTCATGAGGTCTACTCCATCGGAACCATTGCACCTAACCCACGTGACCTTTGGTATAAGTAGTTTGTAGACTATCTTTCCCTTTCCATTCTACCCATTGATCTCACTCGTAATGGACAACGTGCCTTTCTTAAAAGTGTCTCTCGCTATGTCATCATGGGTGGTCTCCTTTATAAGTGTGGCTTTGATGGTATTCTCTTACGATGCCTTACAAGTTCTGAAATTCCCTACACCATCAAGGAAGTTCACGATGGAATTTGTGGAGGCCACTTTAGTGGTTTAGTTATCACTAAATGCATTCTTCACCTTGGCTATTATTGGCCAACCCTAAACCGTGACTGTTGTGACTATGTCAAACATTGTGTAAAATGCCAACAACATGCTAATCTTCATCACACACCTAGTCATGCCTTATAGGTCACACGAGACCTTTGCCCTTTTCTCAATGGGGCTTAGATCTTGTCGGTGAGATCAATCCCCATTCTTCACAATGCCATCAATGGATTATAACCACTACTGAATATTATACTAAATGGGTAGAAGCCATTCCCCTCATTTCTACAAAAGCCGAGAAAATATGTGAATTCATCAACCATCACATCATTTGTCACTTTGGTGTTCCTCACCATCTCATCACTGATAATGGAAAGCAATTCAAAAACAAAACCCTACGTAAGTTGTGTGATGCTTTTGGCATCCAACTCAGTTTCTCATCACCTTATTACCCACAAACCAATGGCCAAGTAGAATCAACCAATAAAACCTTGAAACAAAATTCTTATGAAAGTAGTTGATGATACTGGAAAGGATTGGCATTCACACATTCCTTTTTCTTTGTGGGCTTATCGCACTAGTATTCACACTTTGACTATTGCCACACCTTTTTCTCTGGTCTATGGTACGAGGTTGTCTTGCCTCTCGAAGTCTAGATTCCATCTCTCTCGCATCTCACTACAAGACATGCTCAACGATGATGAATTTTTCCAGATCATTTGGCGCAACTTGAGTTATTAGATGAACATCATCTCAATGCTCTTGACCATCTCCAAATCTACCAAAAATGTATCAAATGTGCCTACAAAAAATGTGTCCACATGAATGAACCTTTTAGGTTGGTGACCTCATCCTGAAGGAAAATCAACATGTAACCAAAGAAGAGAAAAGTAAATGGGGAAAATTTTCTCCTAATTGGCTTGGACCTATATCATTACCCATGCCTATGGATCAGAGTGCTTATCATTTGTCTTCACTCAAAGGTAAACCCAAACTGAGCCCTCTCAATGCCTTGCATCTTCGACCATTTTATTGTTGACATCAAGTCCTATATCACTTTCTTTCAATTGATCACTCATCCCTTGAGCGTTGTTCACCTTCCATATTACCCATTTTTGAGGATCAATGACTAAACAAGAATCATGTGATTACCCATCACCTTTCAACCTTATCTTCAATATGAGTACCATGGCTCTACTCAACATGATTCTCATGGATACTTTTCATCTTTTTAAAGATGGAATCCCATGGTCATTCATCACTTAAAACCACCTCTTTCATAGTTAACCCCTGTGTACTATGGTTTTTCTTCTAAACAAGAACCTAATCTTCCTCTATAGTCTTGTCCATGACTTAAACATCCAAAAACAAAATGGGATTCAACTCCTTGAGTCAAACTTCCAAAAAAAGATGACTCCCTCAAAAGGGACATCTCTTCTCTCTACCTCACCACTATAAATAGACTGCTCCCTTGAAGGAAAACTATATAAAGTCATTGCAAAAATAAAAAAAAAATATCTAGAAGCTTCCCACATCGATCAACTTCATGAAGACCTCAAGGAGATAATATACTCATCCCATATAGACTTCCCGCATCGATTAGTCTATTAAAAAAAACAAATGAAGAAAATGATGAAATTTTTGTCATGGACTTGCCTATTTTTGATCTGGGTTTCTTGCTAAGTAAACATGTTGTCATACACTAAGTTACGCTAAACCATCCACTTTCACCTCATTGCCTTTTGTGCCCTAGTTTTCTCTCTGCTCAAGGGACTTCATGAATGTGACATTTCATGATCATGTGACTTTCTTCACCTTTAGAATAGTCCATTATGCAATGCCTTTAGGGTCTTACGTTCATAAGCCCATCTTGGGTATGGTAGACTCATTAGGGTTCTTATCAATTAAGTGGCTCTTTTACCACCTCTTACCATTCACCTTCCTCATTACTTATTGATTATCCTATACTATACAAGACCAGATCATCGACACCTATATTTAAAACATGACTCAACCATGCCTATGACCTAAACTCAACCATGCCTATGACCTAAACTCAACCATGCCTATGACCTAAACTCAACCATGCCTATGACCTACATTCAATCATGCCTAAAATCTACCAACCCATTCCCCTAATTCATCATATTCTTCCCTAGCTTATGGGAGAACTACATCGGCCTGAGGCCCCTTTTTGTCGGGGCTATGTAGGAAACACTTTGAGGGCATGGGGCCCTTGAAGGTTAGCTTGACCACTCTTCACCCTAACCTATTTTCCCCTTCATTTTCCTATTCACATCCTACCTTAGTTTGTTTCCATTTTATATCAACAATTGGAAATTAAACCAAACAAGCAACAATTAATAAACATTTTTACCACATCATCATCATCGTCATTTATCATTTTCACATTTCCACTATAGAAAATATTTGGAAACTTAAACCATAACATGCATATACATCATCATTTATTTCCCATTAATAACTTGGACATTAAATCATAAAAATCATAACCTAACTCCATCATGACCTATGACCCACTCCATCATGCCTATAACCCCGACTCCTCACACTTCAAACCTACTCCATGCCTACCTACATCCCTTTTCACTTGTCACCACCATCATGCCTCATACTATTTTTTATCATTCCCATACCCACCCATTGAACCATACCTACAAGCCCAACCTACCCCTACATTTCCTTTGTTGCATCTTAGGAGTTGTTATTTTACCTATACCTTGGCCTTACCCATGCCATGACCTGTTTTCCTGAACTTGACCTACTTGGTGTGACCATTGACCTTATGTACTGTTATACCTTGTGATGTTGTTACCTATGTTGTTTTAGCCTAACAACCATACCTTGCCTATTATCCATGCCATTTATCCCGACCAAACCTTTGGTGTACCGGAACATACCTAAACATTCCTACACCTGACCTACATGTTGTGTTTCTCGACCATATCCTATACCTTGGATACCTGAATCACTTCACCCTTGTTTGGATAAACCTATCGACCTTGGATGATGTAGATTTTTGCAAGCTCTTCAACTGGTACCATGTTGCAATCTATATGTGTGTGTGCATTTGATTGCCATTACCCATGACCCGATTTTGACCATGACCTACTACCCATTACCCGAGTTGACCATCACCCTTTCCCTCAATACTCAAACCTTTCCCCACCTATCTTCCCCACCTACACCTTTATCAAACCACTCACCGATTCCGTATTTCACCTCATCAGTGCTTGGTTTGAGGGGGATCACCTTCACCCACACATGGGGCAATCACTTCATATTTTTGTTCAGTGTTGCTTACAATACAAGCTACGCAACAAAAAGGGGAAAAATGTAGACACCAAAATTGGGTCACACTCCCTTGGTCCCCTTTCGAATAACCAACTTAAACACATTCACCTAACCATGACCCTTATACCCCACATTAATATTAATTTAATTATTTACAATTAAATTAATACTCATCCTCACTTCATTCATTATTTAATTACCTTAATTAAAACAAATTTCCACCTCACCCCACCACCTCACCTAGACACCTCACCATAGACCTATTCATAACATGTTTCCATAACTAACTAAGACTTAGCCCTACTTACCTTAATGAACTAAGACTTAGTATAACCCTAAAAGCACATGCCTATTCTTCCTCTAACCACATTCCCACGTATCTAAGTGCAACATTCCATTTAGACCCGACACACACAAATGAAAAAATATGGAAAAAGATAGCCAAGATCTGCTATTTTAGGCAACCTAGGATATCCACCTTAACCGACGCCGGTCAACCCAAAACCGACGCCGGTAACCCTAAACCATCGTCGGTTACCATATAACCATTTTGGTAACCTTTTTTGAGAGGTTAGACACATTCTCAAGTTTTGGGAGCAAAGGAGATCTGCATGCAAGCAAGAACCAGAGCTCTTTCATGCACATCCAGACAACCATAGCTAACACAACCATTGATTAGAAGGTATTTGCATTCATAGAGAGCATTCGGGAAGCATTTCCCATGACATTGATCGCCATTTCACCGATCAACCATCACCACCACCCAGCCATTGAACCTACACAACAAGTAAGTGTGTTTCTAACCTACACCATTTCATTTCTATTCAGTTTATAAGAGTTCTTCACCTTTGTTTATCAACCACCATTTATATTTTTACCTCACCACTATTGCCTTCTGTGAACCCGACCATTCCCATCACTCATAACCATTTTAATCACCTCTGTCTACTCCTGAGTACCTCTGAATATTCCCAACACCTCCCCAAGACCTAAACCAACTCCTTACCATCTCTTGATTCAGTCTCAAAAAAATCCCCAAAACCATGAACTATTGAGTTATTACCAGCCCCTGTAGTAACCGTCGTCGGTTCTTACTAAACCATCATCGGTCATACCAGACCGACATCGGTCTCTGTATTTGGCAATCCTGCTAATACTAGATCCCAATAACCTTTTCCAAGTGACCCAAGTGACCTAGAATCTAACCCTGACCTGTTCCAACACCTTAATTATTTACCTTATTTCCAAATCTGATCATAGCCTAGCCTGTTATGTTAGATTTTTATTGTATTTGGATGAGATACCTAAATCATATCAACTACAGTAGGATTCTATTTATTTACATTATTTCTTACATTAAATTGTATTAAATAATGGGTTGACTGCCACCGAGGAAGTATCACACTTCTGGATCTAGCACATGCTAGGCAACCCACTGACATATATTGTTTAACTCTTTTTTGTGGTCTTGTTGTGTATTTCTCTTTGTCTAAAAACTTAAAGAAAATGGTGAAACTAGATTGATGAAATAAGATGTTTGTTGATGCTAGGGGGAATAAGTGTGATGTCCCCCAATTGTGTGATGATGAATGTGTTATCTGATAAAAGTGAAAGAGGAGGGTCCTCCACCGATGCTTGTGGAGATAAAGATGTGTGATCATGCTCTAAGAGTGGTGGTATATGAGATAGATGTTGTGTAGGTGAATGAAGCCTATATGCATGTGACCGATGAGTATACTGTGGGAACCTTTGTGTAAAAAAATGTGGAGGTGATGGAGACCTATTTGAAGTAGAACATGGAAGTGATGGACACCTATGTGAAGCATAGCATGAACGTGATGGATACCTATTTGAAGTAGAGTGTGGAGGTTATGGACTCTATGTGGAGTGAAACGAGTTAGTGAAGTGTGCTTAGATAAAGGATTTGTCTAGTGATGGATCTAGATTGATGTAATGGACTAGTAGATTGATGAGATCATATAGGTTGTGTGCAAATAGGTGAGCTAGGAGCAATTTGTGCTTTAGTTTTAAGAGGTCACGGGGACCTAGATGCTCTAGCTAATGCAATAGCAGCCTCAAGAGGAAGATGTGACCATGGAGTGGATGTCGGCACACTATTGATAGAGATGACTTGGTTAATGCAAGTGATTCATGGATATGGTGGATTGAGATTTGTGAATCCAATTGATACCTAAGAGCATGGCACACCCTTGAGTTGTTGGTGTTGTTAGGTTGTGGACCCTGTTTTAATGTGTGAAAGTGTTCAAGACTCGTACACTAAGAGTATTGTACACTTTTCATGTATCCTCGCCGGGAAACGTGCCCGATATATCGGGAAACGTGATTTTCTCATATGGGCGGGATTTTGACCCATAGGTTTATAGGACGGTTTTTGCCCATGGTTTTGGTAAACCATGGTTTTGTAAACTTGCTTAAGCAGCTTTCTATTTATATGGTTTTATGCATATGATAGATGTATGAAAAACATTACAAATGTGCTTTGAATTCGGTGTGAATTCTCAGTAGAGTTTGTTGAGCATAACTCCAAACAAACTGGGTATTGTATTGAGAGAGTGGTGGCTTGTAATAAACTCGAGCAAGTGATTCTTTGTGGACTTATCCCAAATTGGGTGAACCACATTAAATATTGTCTCTTTGTGTTGTGTTATTTTATTCGCAATTTTATTTGAGATCTCGTAATAATTTTCTGCATATTAGTTTCTATCATTGTTGCGATTCGGTGAGGGATTATTCTACATATTTTATCCCTTATTCACTAACAATTGGTATCAAAGCTGGTTTTGGTTTCTAAAGAGTTGAATCGTAGGGAAATTTTTATCTTGAGTGGGAGCTATGGTAGATGATGGAAGATCTAGGGTTGATAAATTCAATGAGCAGAATTTCGAGTCTTTGGAAGATGCAGATGGAAGATTACCTTTATCGAAGGATCTTAATACTCCATTTGCCTAAGAAGGTGAACAAACCCTCGAACATGACAGGATGCGGAATGGGATTTTCTTGGATAGGAAGGCATTTGGGACAATCCGGTTGTGTCTTGCATCTTCGGTATTATTTAATGTTTCAAAGGAAAAGACTAAAAAAACTTATGGATGCATTAGGGAAGTTGTATAAAAACCCTCGCCTCTAATAAAATATTTTTAATGAAAAATTTGTTTAATATGAAGATGTCTTAAAATGGTTCAGTAGCAGATCATCTACATGATTTTAATACGATTGTAAATATGCTAGCTTCGGTTACAATAGAATTTGATGAAGAAGTTAGGGCTTTATTAGTTTTGTGCTCTTTACCTGAGAGTTGGAATAGCTTGGTAATGGCGGTAAGCAACTCGGTTCCAGCTAACTCAAAGTTGAAGTTTGAGGATGTTGTAGGGGTGATTCTAAGTGAGGAAATGTGAAGAAAAAGCTCTGGTGAATCTTCTACTTCAAGGAACTATTTAACAATGGAAACTAGAGGGAGACAAAAGAATAGAGGAAGCCGTGGAAAATTAAAGGATCGGGCAAGGTCAAAATCCAAAAGTAAGATAGTATGTTGGCACTATGGAAAGTCTGGGCATGTAAAGAAGGACTGTTGGGAGCTTCGGGACAAGAAGAAACAACAAGAAGAAAACAAGGAGGTAAATGTGGCAATGGGTAATGTATGTCAGGATGCTTTGATTCTTTCTTTGCACAATATTATTTGAATCTTGGGTTTTAGATTCGGGGCTTCTTTCCATGCTTCTCCACATAGGCATTATTTTGTTGATTATGTTCAAGGAGATTTTGGGCATGTTTTTCTTGGTGATGATGAGCCTCAGTAGCATAGTTGAAAAAGGTTACATTCGGGTTAAGATGCGAGAATGGGAATACTTGGCTATTGAAGGATGTCAGACATGTGCCTACATTAAGATGAAATTTGATATCGGCAGGCAGTTGAGAAGTGATGGTTGTATTGTGATATTTACAACGGACTCTTGGAAGGTTACCAAGGGTGCTCTTGTGGTGGCAAGAGGTAAGAAGGTTGGAACCTTGTATTTAACCACTTATAGCACTAATGTTTGTAATATTGTGGCTTCAGAAGTAGATACAACATTGTGGCACTATAGGCTCGGTCATATGAGCCATAAGGGCATGGAGATCATAAAGAAGGATTTGCCTAGATATACAGAAATAGGTTTGGAGTTCTATGAGGACTGCATATATGGGAAACAAAAGCGAGTAAGGTTTCTCAAGGTTGGACCTACAAAGAAAGAGAGTAAGTTAGAGCTGGTGCATTCTGATGTGTGGGGGTCGGCTCAGGTATCATCTCTTAGGGGTTCAAGTTATTATGTTACTTTTATTGATGATGCAACAAGGAAAGTTTTGGTTTATTGTATTAGAAACAAATCTGATGTATTTGACACTTTTGTTAAATGGAAAGCCTTGGTAGAGAATGAAACATGTCTTAAGATAAAATGTCTCAGGTCAGATAATGGAGGGGAGTATTGCAGCAATGAATTTGATGATTATTGTTCTAAGAATGGAATCCGCAGGCAAAAGACGGTTCCAAGAACTCCGCAGCAAAATGGGGTATCAGAAAGGATGAACAGAACAATAATGGAACATGCTAGGAGTATGAGGTTACATGCAGGACTGCCTCTTTCTTTTTGGGCGGCGGTGAGCAGCACAGCTGTGTACTTGATAAACAGAGGACCCTCAAGTGCCTTGGATGGAGGCATACCTGAGGAGGCTTGGTATGGTAAGAAAGTTGATTATTCATTTCTTAGAGTCTTTGGATGTGAGGTGTTTGTTCATATAGACAAGGATGATAGGACCAAGCTAGAGGCTAAGTCAGAAAAATGTACTTTCATTGGTTATGGTGGTGATGACTTTGGATATAAATGTTGGAGTATTAAGGAAAATAAAATCATTCGATCTAGGGATGTGGTCTTTAATGAGAAAGTCATGTATAAGCAGCAGTTGTAGGAAAATAGGGAAGAATCTAAGAAAGAATATGCAGCGGTAGAGGATCTTCCGGATGGAAAAGTGACACATGAATCAATTCAGGAACCTCCTCAACAGGAACCCCAAACTCCTATATTGAGGAGGTCTTCTAGGGTAAGAAGAGAACCTGAACATTTTTCTCCTTCTCTTTATTATTTATTACTCACTGATAGTGGAGAGCCGAGAGCTTTGATGAAGCAATGTAGGTAGATGTCAGGAAGAAGTGGGAGCAAGCCATGGATGAGGAGCATTAGGCTCTCATGGAGAACCAGACATGGGATTTGGTGAAGCTACCCAAAGGCAAAAGAGCATTACAAAACAAGTGGGTGTTCAGAGTCAAAGAGGAAGAAGGAGGAAAGAAAATATACAAGGCAACAAATCTCGAACTAACATCTGTAATAGCCCATGTGTCTACAGTAGTGTGTAAAACATGCCACGATTTGTAGTTGTGCTTGAACATGTCCCAAGTGTCATTGATGTCATGTGGGGTTGATCCAAATTTGGATGCAATATTTTTGAAAGGCTTGTATAAAAGGAGTTTTAACCAACAGAAAAGGTCATATGATGTTGAATCCTGAGCTGGGACATCCACAAATCTCGGGTGGACCCGAACAATTGCTTGTGTCGGTCACTTTTTCCATTTATCACCTTTACGGTTCTTGTTGTAGCTCCAATCTCGAGCAACTTGAATAAGTGGTAGGTGTTTCATGGTTTTGACGAACTTTATATGCATCCAAGAAAGCGGTTGTTTGTTGTGCATCGGTTTCACTTTCAACGACACGCCCTCGAATTTTTTTCCCAACATTTAATGGTTCAAATGGATGGCTGCACATAACAAGTGGAAATTTTTTGCAACATGTGGCATGTTTCTTGTGCGCTTATGTCATGTTCAACAAAACTTTCTATGAGAATTTGGAAACATGTGGCAACAATTGCTATTTCAATTTTACTGGTAACAAGAGATTTTATCATGCTTTGTGTTTTTATTCTATAGTTTTTAGTTTATTGTTTCTCTTTATGATATCGAGCACCTCCTTTATTGTTGTGTCATCCAAGATTATGGGGGTCTAAGATCTGATTGCATGCATATACTCTTAGGGCATTCACTGATGGGACTCAAACCAAGGTCTTTTGGCTTGCAACACCCCTTCCGATTTGGAAACCTGCGGCAGCAATTGCTATTTCAATTTTACTGGTAACAAGAGATTTTATCATGCTTTGTGTTTTTTATTCTATAGTTTTTAGTTTATTATTTCTCTTTATGATATCAGGCACCTCCTTTATTGTTGTGTCATCCAAGATTATGGGGTCTAAGATCGACTACATGCATATACTCTCAAAGCATTCATCCCGATGGGACTCAAACCAAGGTCTTTTGTCTTGCAACACGCCTTCCGATTTGGAAACCTACGGAAACAATTGCTATTTCAATTTTCTTGGTAACAAGAGATTTTATCATGCTTTGTGTTTTTATTCTATAGTTTTTAGTTTATTGTTTATCTTTATGATATCGGGCACCTCCTTTATTGTTGTGTCATCCAAGATTATGGGGGTCTAAGATCATTGCATGCATATACTCTCGGGAATTCAGCTCGATGGGACTCAAACCAAGGTCTTTTGGCTTGCAACACCCCTTATGATTTGGAAACCTGTGGCAACAATTGCTATTTCAATTTTTTGCTAGTAACAAGAGATTATATCATGCTTTGTGTTTTGTATTCTATAGTTTTTAGTATATTGTTTCTCTTTATGATATCAGCACCTCCTTTATTGTTGTGTCGTCCAAGATTATGGGGGTCTAAGATCTCGATCGCATACATATACTCTCGGGGCATTTAGCTTTCGATGGGACTCAAACCAAGGTCTTTTGGCTTGCAACACCCCTTCGATTTGGAAACCTATCCCAATGGACCCCTTCAAAGATATCATTATTTGTTTTTAACCCTCTGCATGATATTATAAGGAGCAATGCTCACACGAACTCATCTTAGGACCCCTAAATGGGAGTCTCTAATTTACTTAATCCAATGCCTCATCTTCTATAATCCTTCACATCGCCATTCCAAGTTATCTTCCTTTTCACATGGAAACCTGTTGTTTTATAATTACATGGTAAACGAAAGTCTATGGGACATCCTACACGGTGAGTAAAATGATTATGTTATGAAGAAAAATGGATATGTATATTGTAGATTCATATTTTGAAATAGAAGAACCCATTTAATCTCTAACCTTCTGATTAAAATAAAGCAACAAGTAAGCAAGGACTGCTATCATTGTTGTAGATCATCAAATTTGATGATCTCCAGACACTTCAAAGGTCACTCTATCTGTCATGGAACTATTAGAAGCTTATAAATATTTTGCCATCAAACAACAAACAAAAAATAAATTTAATTGCAAGTAGAGCTTATCAATTATGATCTTATCTCTCCGGTAGTATTATGCCTTGATTTTGAAGGGAAGGATTTCTCTGAACTTCAAAGCAGAGAATAAAACCCCTGATAAATTCCCCAATGCATACTAATGCCACACTCTGGCCAGATCAGAAAGAGGCGAGATGATTATGCATTGGAAAAGGCCTTGGCCACACAAGCTTTTGTGGCAGGAAGTGGCTCTTCTTTACTTCTCCATGTGGAAATTACTAATGTTAAGGATTTCATAAAAGCTCATTTTACAACTTCCCTCATTCGGATTGATTAACTACAATTAAAATGATGCAGATTATGGGCAGAGGGATAAGGGTCGTCATCAAGCAATTGGGTATGTGCCACGTAGTTGCCTGATGCACTCAAGGTTTTCATTGCTTCAGAGGATGAACCGAATGAAGATGGTGAAGGGTGACTTGCCTACTGTTTCAATTCCAGTTTGTTTGGTGAATGCTTATCTATGTTTCCAGCTTTATATGGTATTTTTGTAATATTATCCCCCTTCTTCGCAGAAATTATAGTTATCAAACCAACCATTTTCAATTCATATAAATTCTTTTAGCTTACCCTATGCCTTGACCGGTTAAAATGAAATATCAGGAAATGGCTTCGCCTCGCCCATGAATTATTATTTTCATCTAACTTCCACAAGCACAGATATTTGGTGTACACCAAAACCACATTCCCGTCATACCCTATCAACCAATCAGATATACAATCATGGCAGTATGGTTCAGATTTAGGATTAAGAGGCCTTTGTGGTGTGATACTAATACTCCATGTCCCGTTTTCCACATTCAGTGTGGCTACACCAGTTCGCATCATTATCAATCAGTTTTTGAGTTCGGCTGGTTACAGGGCCCAAGGGTTTTGAGGGGACCTTCGATGTGCCATAGAAGAGAGTGGAGGACGTAGCTTTGTGTTTCCAGCAATTCTACGATGGCAAAATCCTGCACAAATAAACCATTTTCATATAATCCCCGAGCATCGTAGTTTACTAAAAATGGGAATGAAGAAACTGCGTGTGGCAGCATCACACAGAAAAATATAGGCAAACGAACGTCAAATTTAATAACGATGAAAAACGTCTAAACGGTTTGTCTCATTTAGCACATGATCGTAGAAACGCGTCTGGAAGTGCCTTTCCCATAGGAGATTTAATAACGATGAAAAATGTCTAAACGGACGTCAAATTTAGCACAGTTGTAGAAACGTCCGGAAGTGCCTTTCCCATAGGGGGAACGCCTTCGGCGTAAAAATAAATTATTATTTTAATATAAAAATTAGTTGATGATTTTTTAATAATATTATCATATAATTTATTTTAGGAAGAAGGTTAGGTTTTGTCGAAAATTATTTTTATTTAGATAATATAATGGTAGATCATTGTTTTTTTTTTAGTTAGTCTTAAATTAAGTGAGAATAAAATGACTTGGATTGTATGATATTTTAATTAGTCACGAGGATAAATTTTTGAAGATATAACACTTCTAAAAATAACGAACTTAGACTCCACAGGCAGACGGCTCACCTATGTTTATTAGACTCCATAGGGTTCGGAGGTTAATTAGTTTTAATTGTATTTGCAATACAATTACACCTATGTTTATGAGCAATTAGTCATAGCCTTCTAAATCAGTAACAATTAAATCTTTCCATTATGTGGTAAGTAGTTATTTTAATAGGGTTATTTCATTATCATTTGATCTTTTTTACGGTGGTATTATTATATATAAAGCATTATATTAGTGGAGGGATATTTCTTTTAAGGATTATTATAATTTATTGTCAGATTATTATTGTTTGAGTTTTTATAAGGTAGTTACGTATTAGATAATAAATTTAATTGATCATAAAATATTTTAGTATCTCTTTGATTAGTCGAGTGAATAAAACATATAACATTTTAATTAGTCTTCATTGTATTTGTAATATGATTCCACTTATGTTTATAGATAAGTATAGAGATATTTGGAAATGGTTAAGGAATCTCTTAGATATATATGACTCGACTTAGTTAAATGAGATTTTTAAAATGTGGCTTATATAATTTTATGTGAACATTTAGATAATTTGTTTTTACAAATTTTGAAGTCTCTACCTTCAAATTAAGGGGAAGAGTATACTTATCGCATGTATTTGCAAGGTTGATCGGTCAACCAACTAATGGAATGCATACCACATTTTGAGTAGGATTGCCCTTTGCCCAACATGGATAATTTATTGCAAAGGATAACAGGTCTAAAAAATTTCTACTTTGGATGGTTTCTTGGGTATAATCAGGTGGTATTCAAGGAATCAACAATATAAAACTATTTGTACCACTTCTTGGGGAACCTATGTTTATATCATAAAGCCATTTGACTTGATGAACGTTGGTACTACTTTTCAAAGGGTCGTGGATGTTGCATTTTATGGGTTGATTAATGATTTTATTGTGGTTTATCAGGATGACATTACAAGTTTACTCTAAGAAAAGGAGTGATCATTTGGAGCATCTTGAGAAAATATTTATTAGATGCAAGGAGTTTGGAATCTCTTTAAATATCGGAAATTCCACTTTGGTGTACAAAAATCCAAGTTGTTGGGGCACATTGTGTCTTAGGAAAGAGTAATGATAGACCCAGTAAAGAGTTAAATTTGTTGGTAAGGTGCATTTCCCTTAATCCAAGAAAGGTATTCAATCCTTATTTGGTCAGATCAACTTTGTTAGAAGGTTTATGTCTAACTTTGTTGAAATTACTTTTCCCATTACAAGTATGTTGAAGAAGGATCAAACTATCAAGTAGGGGATGAGGCAATACAAGATTTTAAAGGAATAAAGGATACATTGAATATTGCCCTTATTTTGGCCAATCCTAATTACAAAAGGGAGTTCCAAATGTTCTCTTTTGCATCTGAACATATAATAGCTTCAGTCTTGTTACAAAAGGATGATGAAGGTAATGAAAACCAATTTCCTTTTTTAGCAAGGCTTTGCAATGTTTTGGATTGAATTATACTATAATCAAAAAGTAAGCTTTTTCTTTGGTAAGAGCTGCTAAGATATTTAGACCTTATATTTTAAGTTCTAGGATCACCGATTTTGTTCCACATACCATGGTGAAGGATATTCGACACAAATGGGAGCACCCAAGTAAAATATGGATCATTAATTTTGTTCCACAAACCATCATGAAGTATATTCGACACAAATGGAAGCACCGAGTAAAATATGGATGTGGGTGAATTAACTAGAGGAGCTTGATATAGATATACAAGCCACTAAGTTGGTAAGAGTCCTTGGTTTAGAAAAATTCATGGATAAGGCCAACTTGTAAGCTAGATGTAAGCCATGTTGTTGGTAATATTGAGAATCCTTTGGAAAAGGTATGTTATTCTGCTTGGTATAAGGACATTGTTTATTATCTGAAAAATTTGAATTGTCCTTGGTTTAGATAAAAATTAGAGAAGAACATTGAAGTTAGTTTCCCAAAAGTATCTCTTGACTGACCTTGGTTTGGCTTAGAAGAATCCTGAAAGAGTCCTCTTGAGATGTATAATTGAAGAAGAGGCTCCCAAGTTGGTAAAAAAATCTCATAGTGGAATATGTAATGGTCATTATCCGCAAAGGTAATTGCTTATAAAATATTTAGGCGGGTTGTTGGTGGCCTTCCTTATTTAAAGATGTCACCCAAATGGTAAGAAAATGTGAGGACTTCCAATGTTTCTTTGGTAGGTTAAAATATTCTAGATCCCTCCCATTGTAACATGTATGTTGAAGCTCACTTTAGACGATGGGGGTTAGATTTTATTTGTGAGATGACATGTGTATCTAGTGTTGGACTATGGGGATATGAGGAGCATATCGGTGACTCTATATTTTGTTATTGAAAAATACTTACTAAGATGAACAACATATTAGTGACAGTGAGTTCAAGACATCTTTTTCAAATTTTTCTCCCTCCATTGCAAGAATCGGTCATTGATCTAGACAACGACGCAGTGGTAATTGTAGTGGAGAAACTTTAGGGAACCATAACTTTGCATTGTAGCTCCAACCGACTCCATTAAAAATGCAATAGAAAGCTTGGAATGCGTAGAATATGATGGAAGGGTGAAAAAACTTTGTTTGGAAAATTTTGACCCCTATAATTCGCGTCTAAATGTCTCAAAATGTAATTTTTAGTATTGTCCGAAAATAGTAAATTCATGAAATTATTGCATATGTAATTCTTGGAAGATGAAACACCTCATCTCCCTCGAGACTGGTGACCTTCCACATTATTCTAGGTGCCTCTTCATATTTATAAAAATAGCATATAAATATATGTAACCCCAAGAGGAAGGATAGGCATCTCCTCATAGAGGTAGCTATTATAATCACAATCTTTTCAAAGAATATATACATCTCTTTTCATAGATAAGTTTAAGTATTATACATCTCTTCTCGAGATAGATTTTTGTTTACATCGACACAATTGTTATTTTATCCTTTAATCCCAAAACCCCCTTGAGTTTTGGATCGGTCATATTTGATAAATTTCAATCTTTCAACCATCTATATCATACATTGAAAGAGTGTGAAGCTAAGCTATTACATATGAATAAACTCAAGTATGTTTCTTGTATATTGTGTCTTTAAATAGTAATTAGGCAATGTGCACACAAATTTTTAGTAGTTTGGATGATAAAAAAGAACCTAATGTGCGAATAAAATGACAAAGTTAGGAGAATGGAAACACCTGAATTTTTTATCACAAGGAATCCCAAATTCACATGAGCATGATATAGATCATCTTGAGACCTTTACATAAAAATGTAGTCATTTTTGAGTCTCGAATAAAACTTTATGGCCTCTAGAAGGCAAGTAATCAAAAGTACATGTGATTTCGCTGAAAACAACTATTTTTCCAAAAGATGAGCAAGTTCACCGAAAGGAATAGTTAAGTGCAAATTCTCCATACAATGAAGTGAATTATCCACAAGGTGTAGTGAGATAACTGAATCAAACAAGTTTATTGATCCAGATTGAGGTGAAACCCAATGGAAAACACACTAATAATGGTGTTTAATTTGTTATAACAATCAAATTCACAATGAAAGAGCTATAAACACAAACAAATTTTATTACAACTTTAAATGAATACAAATTGGCAAACTCCAAGAGAGATGTTTGCCTGGAGATATATCTCTTTATTCAAAACAAGATGCTTTATAGCTATACAAGGACAATATGAAAATAAGTACTAAAAATAGAATATGAAGGGTCCCAAAAGGGAACCAAGAGGTCATCCTATATGGAGACCATTTGTATCCACCTTAGGGATGGATTATAAAAAACATAAGTGAAAAAATCTGATCTATCTTTTGATTGCTATCATTTTATTTAGTTCCCTTTATCGGGGTCATATCTCCTAGCCCGTTGACCAGTTTTGTGAATTGCAAGAATCGTTGAAAATAACACAAAAAAACTTAGCAAGGGAAATTCTAATGATGATTACAATTTATTTCATCATAAGCATTTTTGAAACTCTATAAATGCTCTGGAGCCCCTTAAAATTGTAAAATACTAAAAGTTACTAAAAATTGCTAAAAATAGATTTTCGGGACTTAAAAATAGATTTTCAGACTTAAAAATAGATTTTCAAAAACATGTTGTAGAGATCATTCATTATATGACACTGGAAGTTCACTTAAATCTAACTATATAGTGTTGAGAAAAACTAGAGTATGTTTGCCACGAGATTTTTAATTTCATTGAATGACAAGGTGAATCCACCGATAATGAGAATGAGTCCACTAAACATGTACAAAATTGAGGTAATGTTTGAAAAGGTCAAATTTTTCTTCCTATATTTGAATTTTGTCAACACCGACTTCTTCAATACCCAAAAAACCCACTCAACACTTCCAAGCATAATAAAATGTCAACCAAAACATGAAATTTAACTCAAACCGCAACAATGTACAAAGGACTTTGATCAAAAATTGCATGTGAGCCAAAGGGTTAGCCATCGAGCATGCCAAATGTACACATGTGCTAGAAGTAGAAAATAAAGCTAAGATTTAATACCAAGTAAATCCTAATCTACCACTAAAGAAAATACATCAAGATAAAGAAATAAAGGGAATAAAACACACATTGCATAAACATATCATGGAAATGCAAAATCCCCTTTGATTTCTAGATTTGATTTGGAGATGTGGATATCATTGTTGAAGAGTTGAAAAACCAACAACATGAGGTTGTTTAAGGAAGGTAGTTTGGTGAAGCAAGATGTCCATTCAAAATGGAAAAATTCATGTCTACATCTCCTATTTCTACCTCACCTAAAGAGATGTTTTTCTCACTTTGGCAAGCTTTCTAGTAATAGAATGCACATATGAGAAATTTTATGACAAGATGTCAAGGTGTGTTTTGGGATGGGGGTAGAGGGTTGTTTTTATGGTTTTCCTCTTTGGGAAATTTTCTGTTCTCAATGAATGTGGGATAATGGGAATGTAGGCTTAAGCTTGGTTAAGTAGGATTAAGCTTGATTAAGTAGGATCTAGAGCAATTAAATGGGATTAGTGCTCCATAAGACTTGGATGGGGATAAGGGGGCTTAATTAATTAATTAGAGCTTAATTAATATGTCTTGATTAGCTAGTAGAATCTATTTGAGATTATTTTAGGAGAATTTAATGAGATTTAGAGATGATTTGATGTGGAATTTTAATTAATGAAGGGTCACTAATTACTAGAAGTGGGAGGATTTCTAGTTAATTAATAACAAGTTATTAATTTACAAACGAAGATGATTTTTAATTAATGTCGTGTCATTAATCAAGTATTAGAAGGAGGAACATAATGAATTAAGCGATGGTCACTAATTAATAAAAGAAGATCCATGTTAGCATGATTTGAATTCCTTTAGACTAACCGTAATGTGGTAGATTTTAGGTGTCTACATTAGGAAATATACTTCTTGCTTCATCTTCTCTTTAGGATCTAGACCGATATCATGGGGGAGAAATAAATAGTGTTGTTTTGATATCTTCCATTAAAGTAGAATATCACATTGTAGGAGTTATTCGTGAGTTGATAAGGTTGTGTCACATACTATAAGGTGCGGGAGTTCCACGAAAACAACCTACCATCTTGTTAGTGTTCACAATCTTGTGTTTCATGAAATAACCGAGAATATTGAGGCATGAGAAAATCCCATCCGTGAACACATCCAACAATATCACATCCAAGTATGATATTATCTAACACTTGAACAACGTGCAAATTTTTTATAAAGGAACTTGCACATGAAAAATTTAAGGCATTCGAGAGTTCCTCTATGTTTCATTGGAAATAATGTAATATTAAGGGGGTGAAGAAAATAATCATTCTAGTGTTAATTTAGCTTGATTTCCAGATAATAGAGTCATGTGTATAATGTATAGTTGTAACTAGGTGTGTCTATTTTAGTTCTCTTCTATTCCTAGTTAGTGACAACCTAATGTAATCAACTATAGTTTAGTTAGGTTGTATAATTTGGAGTGTGTGATTAAGTGTAATCCCATCATTACTATTTTTCAAGTAAATTTCTAGATCATTATAGTGATCTTGAGCTATAAATTGTTCATCCAATGTGTTGTTCAATACCTATAAGTATTGCATCCATTTTCCAAATTTAATAATGATAAGATTTAATTTCTTGCACTCGATTTCTATTTTTACAACATAGTCCACCCCTTGTTCTACCTCTAGAACATTAGAGTCCTCCATCATTTTTCTCGCTTTCGCACACATTAGGCCTTAACCAAAACTACAAAACGTAAGACTCGCATCTTTTTGCACACAAATTCTTGTGCACTCCAAGAGTTGGACATATCTCGAGGGTTAGCTCATTTTTGGTTGATGTGAGATTCTTATTTGGTAGGATGTTCCTACATCAAGCTCCTTGGGTAAGAACAAATTTGAGCCCTTTCTTTTTATTGAAATATTCAAGAGTATGGCTATAATGGTAAATCACTACAAGATCCAATCATGAAACATCCTCTTATGTGTGATTCTTTTACTTCACCAAATATTCCTTGCATTCGTTCCCTCACATCTTCTAGATTCAAAATGGCCTCTATTTATTCCTTCTTATTTTATGGTACTTGTTATCTCTACTCAATTATTTGTGCTTCCAAGTATCCTTCACTCCATTCATCATTCTTCCCTTCATGATATTCATACAAATCAACCACATTTAATACGGGTGATATATCTAATCCTTTAGGTAACTCAATCTCATATGCATTCATTGAAAACTTGTGTAATACCTTGCATGGTCCTATTTTCTTCCACTTCATCTTGTTATACGTCGTTTGCAAAAAAATCTCCTCCCGTAAATATATAAATACTTAATCTCAAAATTTTAACTCCTCTTGTCTACATCTCATAAATCCTCATGTTCCTTGTACCACAAACTATTATTTCTAATTTCTTTCACATGTCTTCATGAATTCCATGCATAAACTCTATGTACATACTAAAATATGCATGATATCACTATTACATCATGTTTTTGGTAAGATTTTGTAGACACTATAAAACGCACCTTTCACATAAGGTCTCATATTCAAAAATACCAAAAACATTATAAAACATAATAATCCCAAAATAATCAAATAATCTTACAAAATAAAATAAAAATCACAAAACCCCACAAAACGGTGATAAAAGACATGACATCACTCATTTACTAACTCTCACCCACTCACATTTAATTTTGTCCATCCCACCTACCCATTTGCATGCCCAATGCACTATGGACCCTTATCATCTCACCCATCTATGCACATTGAACCCATAGGCACTCAAAAACTATAAAGCGTCACTCACCCCATCATTTCACTCTCTTGGCATCCTTGACTCTTTGTGTACTTGATCCCATACTTGAGTTTTTGCTTCTTTGCTCGCATATTTTGGTATTGTAGGTTTTGGAGAGGTGAAGGAAAATCACAAAGAACTGGTACAACTTGCAAGGTCACTGTTTTAGAAAAATTTCAACACAAGTGTCAGTCTTAATCTGGATCTGGATTGTGATCTCTCTATGATTTTTAGTGAATCACACCTGCAGTGATTCGATTTGCAGCAATCGATTCGGGTATAAATTTCATTTTCATGCATTTTTGTCATTTTTATTTAATAAAATGTTTTTTTATCTCCTTAAATTGTTAAGGATCTAACTTAGGCACGTCCCTTAACCTAACTTAGGCATGTCCCTTAACCACCAAAAATAACTAACATTTCTTTGAGTGTGTTTGTGTGTAGGTTATAGATTCAAATCAAGAAGTTTACCCACTTTATTCATTAAAAGAACCCATAATTGTCCTTCTCTTTTCAATGGAAGCGTAAGCCCATTTATTTAGAAGCATTGATTTGGGGATTTTTATATCGATGGACACATCTTACGGGATATCCAAATCTATCCATATAACTTTATGTATGTGGATCTTAAACAATGAAACTAAGTCTTAGTGGAGTAAGTACTCGTCATTTTACTCTTACATTACTTGATTTATCTTCTTGTTTGAATTTCTTATGCTTGTTCGTGATTTTATATTGTATCACAAATATCTCTCGGCCCTTTTCATTTTTTATTTGTATTTTTGTAATGGGTCAAAACCATACAAATTGATTAAGCCCATACTACGGTCTGAGCAATATGTACAATATTGTCTCGTTTTTGTGTTTTGTGTTTTGGGTCCTTTCTACCCATTGGGTCTCTTTTGCACCATTTTGTTTTTCACAAGTTATGTTTATGGTCATCTTTTCATGCTATTAGGTTTCAAAATTCAAAGTGATAGAATCATAATATATATATATATATATAAGTTCACCTTAAGAATTTATCATCTAGCAAGAACCTATCTATCTACCAAATACAAGGTTACAAATTCAAGAGTACATTCTTCATATTGTATATCACAACATACGAGGGCATAATTTTTTTCTTGGCATTTGCACGTAGGGGTTTCATGGGATCAAGGGATCATGTAGCCATATTCGATATGGAAACACTAGGGCAAGGGTTTTAGTTTACATGCACATTTACGCAACACACTAGGATAATTGCATTGAATCTGAAATGTAGTATAATATTTGGTGATTCAAATAGAACAAATGTTGAGGTCAATCTCACTCAAGAATTTACATATTTAATTTTTAGATCTAATGAGTGCTTGAGTGGCTTGCAGGAAGCTATGTTTATTTTTAGGTACATGTGCAAAATCTAGGGTTATAAGTGGATATGAACATATAAAAGTGTGAAAAATGTGAAAACGAAGGAACAAAAAAATTAGACTCCAAAAGGACAATAGTTTAAGATATTAGGAAAGGGGTGGTTTGTGGTATTTGATCCCGAACTTTTATACTATCATCGCCCTAGTTGCACTTTATAAAGAATAATTAATCTAGATTCATCTAGAATCTTGCATGTTTCCCATTTTTTATGGTGTTACAATCTGAAGCTTATCTAAGATCAACTAAGTCATTCTTCTAACCCCTCTTATGATTTTAAATAGATCTATCGGTTTGAGATCCTTGCAAATAGATTATTTTCCATTATAAATTTGTGTATGAAAGTATAAATGTATAGATTACATCATATAATATCCAATCCTAATTAGATCAAATGAATTAATCATCTAAAATTTATTTAGGGTTGATACAATGTGTGTAGTCTTTTTCTCCGTGCAGTTTGGCCTTCCTCAATTCCTTTGATTTATCTCAACTTCAAAACTCGCCACAGGCCCATAGAAAATTTGGAAGGGTGTTCTTATCGTGCTCGATTCACTAAATTATTATTTCTGAATTTTGCTTGAGCCAATATCATATCCCATTACATTGGTTTTCTCCAACTAATCATCATAACAAATTGCCCAAAAAAATTCTCGCAACCTCTATTTTTCCATCAATTTGATGGTGATACATAAAACTAAAATTGAGCTTTATTCACGTATTTCACCATAAGGTTAAAACATGGCCTACAAACTTGGTGTCCCTATCCAAAAAAATGTTGCATGGTAATCCATACAACCTTACCACCTCTCTAAAAACTAAGTTGAAAAAGTTTGTCAGTATCTCTCATCCTTTTTGTATATAATAAAATGTACCATCTTAGAGAATCTACCAAATATCATAAGTATGGATTCATTACTATAGACACCTAAATTTCAATCAAATCAATCTTATTCTAACATTGCACTGACTATCTTCATCTTCTTTCACTCTGTCTCAAATAATGACACTTCGTTATCTAAATCTACTTCACTAGATTGTGTTCACCATTGTTATGTCTGTTTACACTCATCCATGTTTACGGCTGAGTTGTTAAATGTCTAAAGTGTGTGGGTACATTTTTGCATCTTGATAGCCACTTGATCTTGATTTCAAGATCATCATTATAGTTAGGTTTGTGTCATCTTTTATTCTCCTTTGAATTTTTGTGTTGTTTGCATTGTCATGCCACAATTTCGATACTTACGTCATTGTTTCTTGTGAACATGATCTAAGTGTCCATATTGTGATGTTACGCTACCCACATCATTAACAAATCCTTAGAATAATTTGACATAGTTGAGTGTTCAAACTTTACCTATATCTTGAAAAGGTGTTGATTACTTTGTTAGGCATTGTATTGATATTACTTGTGGTACTAATACCTTGCTTTCTCATGGAGCTTGGGTAATGTACCCTCGTAATATTATTATGTGGATTGCATGGGTAACTTCCATTTTCTTTAAGGTTGTGGGTCTTTCTTGGCTCTAAGCTCGCCTTAGTATCCTTTGATTGGGGATCACATTAACCTTTCGCTAATTCTTACGCCTTGTTCATTTTTGAACTTGACCTAAGTATTATCACTAAGTTAATCATCTAAAAACATCTAACTACATTTGCAAAACATTCACGTAGGGTGTAGTATCATTGCTTGATTGATTGATTTATGCATATAACTTGATTGAATCCTTGTTCCTTGGTCCATTTATTGACACACTTTGAAACTGTAGGAAAAATTGTTACATAAAGACACCTAGGTTTGTTATACTCATGAGTACATTAAACAAAAACCTTGTGTAAACAAACACTTGCAACGGTTCATATTGTGGAAATGGATTCCAAAAGACGTGAGATAAACCCTTTTCTAGGACACAACTTAGGTCCCTTATTCTCCAAAGTAAAACAAACAAATGAATTAGTAGATCATAGTGGAGATGATAGTGATTCTTTCAAAGACATTGACAACGTTGATGTGTCCCAATTAGATGAATTCCTATTTAAAAATAGAGATCGAGTGCTTGCACATGTTCTAGAGTTAGGTGCTATTGTGCCACAAGAATGAGGAGTCTCTAACCAAGATGCCAATAGAAAAGATGAAGAAACACAAAGACCGCTTCTCACTAACGATGACAGTTGAGGGATGACATGCTTCTACCTCTGGTACCAACATAGAGAATAACCCATCAAGACAAAGAAGTGGTTCTCAACCACCACCTTGTAAAATGTGTCATCAGGTTAGGGTAGAAAGTGAGCATGAAGAACTACCTCCTCATCAAAACAATGAGGAAGAAGACCCACAAAATGATGAAGTTACTATACAAAACCAAATTCAAACCCTTAGAAAATAATTAGCAAACTTAGCTTCTTTGGTAAGAAATAACATGAGTAAGGGTACACAACATGAACCACTCAAAACTAAGGCTAGTGAATTTTATACTATGCCTCGAGAAGAAGATATTTCAAAACCAAGTCTCCTATGTAGACCACCTTCTCCTACAAAGGATCAACTTCTTACACAAGAGTTGCAGTCCATGAAAACTATGCTTACCACACTTCAAGAAAGTAATGTAGGCCACAACAAGAAATATCAATACAAGGAGTTATGCCCCTATCCTTTCGACAGGGACATGTTGCTATTACCATTTCCAAAAAGTTTGACTGCCAAAAATTTTACAAATACAAAGGAAAAGGTGATCCTTAGGATCATATCAAAGACTTTTACATGGCCTGCCAAGAGGTGGCCTATAGTGAAAACTACCTCCTACGTTTTTTCCTAAAATCTTAGGAGGAAAAGCACTAGAGTGGTTCATACATTTACCAAAGGGGTCTATAGTCACATGGCCCATGCTAGCAGGAAAGTTTGTATGCCATTTTTGTTTGACATAGAGATCAACGTCATGTTAGACCTTTGTAGTGCAAAACAAAGACCCAATGAAAACTTCGTTGGCTTCTTACAGTGATGGTGAGGTCTAGCAAGCCACATCCCCTGTATAGTTCCTAAAAAAAGTTAGTAAGTATCTTTGTTCCAAATTTAAACCCAGATATCACATTTCATTTGCAAATGCATTGTGTCTCTAACTTTGAAGAAGTTATTGAGAAAGGGAGCCAAATCGAAAAGGATTTAATAGTAAAAGGGACGATTAAACCATTTTCCAAAGATCAAAAAAACTCAAAACCGATGGAGAAGCCCAAATTCTTTAACAAGAACAAAAATGTTGTGGGCGATGGCATCACAAAATCTAAACGAGTCCAAACGGTTCAAATGGCTCAAGTAGTATGTTGGCTAGATTATATGCATAGCTAAAACCTAGGCAGGCATGAGATAAATCTCCCTCATTTAGCGGTGACGCTCCCATGTAATATTTCTATCAATTATGTATTCTAATAACTATATGTGGGTTTTACTTTAATTGCGAAGCTCATGAACCATAGCTAAGCAATTTTGCAGCAAGTAAGCAATTGTAAAGAAATATTTGTAGAAGGGGGAATAGTTGAATACGGGAAGAAGGAAAAGAAGATGTGTAATCCAACCAATAGTTTACAGAGGTTGTCTCATACACATAGATAATGCAAAGTTTATCTAAAGATATACCTAGAAGTAAAAAGAAAATGCACCGTTGACACAAAGTTCTCTGGAAATCCACCTTTGTTTAATTCCTCATCTTTCAGAAAAGATATAAAGGGTTTAAGCACAAAGTCTAGAACTTAAGAATGTTGATTACAAATTCTGATCCTTTAAACCATAGGCTCTTCCTATATTTATAGTGTATAGAGGGTTATTACAAATAGGAAGCTTTTTTAATGAATCGCCACATGTGGAAGCTATTAAAAAGGGAAGCAGCTAGCAATCTTCCTCCTGGAATTCCTATTTGCATGACATGCATGATTTATAACTGAAAATAGAACCTTCTATTGTGCATTTCTTCCACCTACTTCCAAGTAATTGACTTCCTTTGAAACTTGAAGTAACAACTTTTATAGTCAATTACCTAAGTTTTACAATTTGAATTTATTGCCCAATTGTTTTGATGGAGAAAATAAGAGAAAGAAGAAGAAAGAGGAGAAGAAATTAGAAGAAAGTTGCAACACTCTCAGTCTTGTTCTTCTTCCATACTCTGCATGTTGATCCAACCTGTATTGCACTTTTGTTTCATTCACTTTAGCAATGAATGATCTAAATGATATCTCTACCTTGAATCTAAGATGTTTTTTTCTCCCATATGTTGTTGAATCCTTTCCTTCGATTCTCACTAAACTAGATCCGGAAGCAGTTGATTGATATTTTACTTGCGGGTGTTACCTCTCACATGTCTTCCCTTTTATCCTTGAAGCTTTTGTAGTTCTTCTCCAGTACATGCACCAGTAAAATGCTTGTCGTAAATAATTCAAACAAAACTTATCATCTTTTATTTTTAATTGCATATGATAAATTTAAATTCTAGAAAGCACTCGGGTGAAGGAAAATACAAGTAAATTTAATGAAGGCTTCAACTGGAAGATTGGGAGCACATGCACAAGCTCCTAGAAGGAATTTTCCATGTAATGACTTCCACTTGGGCTGTGTTAGAAACAAGATGATGAATTTTTCCAGAAGCCTTTGCAATTATGAGAGTGGATCTATTTCTTCCTCTGATTCTGAAGATATATTCAATGTATCAGACATTGACTTCGTCTTCTTTTCACCAATATGAGCACCAGTGAAGTATTCCTATAAATAATTCAGACAAGTATGCAGTCCATAGCATGAATATCTAATTTCTTCACCGAGATCTGATTATAAAGCCTGTTGCCCTCTATTTTTAGACTTTTCTTGCATGTCAAAGCAAGTTAAAAATATTATTTTATTCACTTGTGCACTCACATCAACATGCAAATAGCAGAATAATAAAAAGGAAGCCTTTCCAACCCTAGGTGCAAAAACTAGATGCTTCTCGGAAATTAAAAAAAAATAGCTTTTAGGCATTTAGCTATGCTAGAATGGGTCACACTTTTTGGCTAGAAGTCATGTTAAAAATAAGAAGGCAAGGAAGTGGGAATTTTTACCCTTCCAGGCAGCTCCAAAATTCCCATCTTTCACTTAAGTGATTTAACTTTAATGATGGGAAAAAACAACCTTCCAGGAAGGCTCCAAATTCCCACCTTCCTTCCACCACCAAAATTCTCATTGGCACTTAAGTGATTTAACTTTAATGATGGGAAAAAACAAACTTTCAAGAAGGCTCCAAATTTCCACCTTCCTTCCACCACCAAAATTCCCATTGGCACTTAAGTGATTTAACTTTAATGATGGGAAAAAACAACCTTCCAGGAAGGCTCAAAATTCCCACCTTCCTTCTGCCCCCAAAATTCCCATTGGCACTTAAAATCCCTCCTTCCAAAAAATGTGTCTTGCATGGAAGAAATCTTCTTCCCAAAACTTCGACTTGTATTAAGAAATTGCTCTTCCCAAAAAGTGTGACTTGCATGACTTTTGCTTTTAAAGTTGCATGAAAACTCATTAGCAACATTTTATTTCCATTTTTGGATTTTTCAGTGAAGAAAACACAAGCATAGAATAAAATTTTCCATTTTTGGAAAGGGTCCAGGAAGATGTAGCAAAGTAAAAACTTGCAAGTGCCATAACTTTCACTGTGGCTCCGTTTTAGGTGTCATTTTCTCTAAAAGTGCATATTTTCTTGATCTCTACGCATTGATGGCAATATTTTCCTTATTTTCATAAAATCCATTTTTGCACCTTTTGGACCAAGCAACTTCTTGCAATCTCCTAAAAGAATCATGAGCTCTGATCAACTTTAGACATATTAGTAATTAAAAATACTGGAAAACTTTTCAAAACCCTAGGCTTGGGAAAAGGTCAGCAATAAGAAGGAATAGGCTACGGGAACTTCCGGAGAAAACAACCCAAAACACAAACAAAAATAAATAAAATAAAACAAAAGAAGCTATGGGAAATTGCTGAAAAAAAATTCTTCCAATTAGCTTATATGAAAAAATTATTCCCCGAGTGAATGTTATGTGGTAATAATGATGGGGTGAATTGTTTTATATAACCTAAATCCTCCAATTTTAGCTCAATCTATTTTTAAAAGAAATTTATTTATTTAATAAATAAATAAATAAAATTCTTGCAGACATGGTCTGGCGAAGGCATTGAGTGAGCTTTGGCATGTGGGTATTTGTTGAATTTGGATTTTATGACTCTCTGGGGATACTATACGTACCCAAAATTGTAAGGTATGTATCTTGCTGGAGAACAGCGTAATAAGTTCCCAATGATGATACAGTCTCCTCGCAAGGTGTTCGAGATCGGAAAAACCCTCGGAGTATGCGTTAACATCCCGCATGCCCCGCTTATCCCCGTGCCATTTGTTTTCCCCTTTTTTCCCTCTTTCCTTGGCCTCTTGATCTTGATTGGAAACCGCCGCCCTTCGTGGCGGCGATCTATAACCGCCGCCCCCGCTTAGAGCGGCGGTCTGTCGTGCACGTTTTCTTAACGTTCTTTTGACGCGACTCGCGTGAAATATCACGATTCACCAGCTTTCTTTGCTGACTTGAGCATGCATTTATGTTTTTGGTCCCCTGGAATAGTGTTTTTCCTTTGTTTATTGTTTAGGAGTTCCATTTGGTTTTGGTTTTGGGTGATTGAATTCCTATAAATGCATGGTTTGTGCACAAGCAAATGGTCTGAAGTTTGGCTGGATTTGGAAGACTGATCTTTGCTCTCCTCATTTTAGTATTTTAGCTTGTTATCTTGTTTAGAAGCCATAGCTTGAATTCACTTGCATCTTTAGTTAGATTGCTCAGCTGTTGGTAAGCCACATACCCATCTTGTGCAGGCAGTGCTGTCATTTCATCCAATCGGCCTTGAAGCTTGCCTCTGAATTTCTCTTTGCTGTAGATTTAATTTTATTGTTGCTTAGAGTTCTTAGTTCAGTCCATTATATGCTTGGTTAGCTTTATTCAGCTGTTGGTAAGCCACATATCCAGCTTGTGCAAACAGTGTTGTTATTTTATCCAATCCATTGGAACGGAATAGCTTAGGAAGCCATTAAAGTTGCAGGTTTTGCTCTTTGAATAAGATAGTTATAGGTTCTGGTCGCTTCACGTTGCATGACTCGCAGTAAAATCCCGCTAGGAATCGCATAAGCCAAGCTCTGTACTCTTGCGTTGTCCCTCTCCTACTCGCATTTTCGGTCTGCATTCTGAGCTGTCCTTGTCCTAAAATCTACTCTTATCGGTGCTAGCATTACACGCTTTTCTGGATCCACGTGAACACGAAAGAACGAGGAGATCATACTGAGGGGACAAGATCACACACACCATCGGATTCGCCACTGTTCTGCGGAATCCAGGTTTTAACTTTCAAAGTTCTAGTTAGAATCATATCAAATAGAGTAGATAATTGCTTCATTTCAGTGAATTCTATTCTCGATATTGCCAGGGAAGCTGTGAGGATTGATAGTTTCTGAGAAACTATGATTCACTCCTCACTTCTGAGGTAGGATCGAGAATCTTGCAGATAGATTAGACGAGCTATTTTATTTATTTAGAATAATTCTACAAATCGCACAGGCAAATAACTATACTCGGTTATCTTGTCTGTTTTAAAATATTGTTTATTATTCCTAGATACGTTTAAAATAGTTTGCTTTCCTTAAAATTGTTAAAATATTTCTTAGAAGAATAAAAGTTATATATGTTAGATTTATTTCACGTAGTTAGAATTTGCTTCGTTACAGTTAGATTTGCATTTTGTTTCGTATGACAATCATGGGACCTCAGGAGCCCAGAGAATATATATTTGAGCCAATCGTGCCTCAACCAAATCTCGTTACAGCAATAGTTGACATAGACCAAAATCTCAGAATACAAGTATTAGAACAACAATGATTTACTGACTAATCGGTTCTCAGTTGAGAGGGTTAAACATAGAGGACGACCAAGCACACACGTTTTGGTCAAACCAACCAAATTACAGATTGCCCTAGGTAAACACTCACATGACTATAGAAGGGTTCGAAAGAGAACAAACCTTTGGTTGTGATCCTTTGGTCCCACAACCCAGTGCGGGAGATACTCTCACGAGATAGATACCGGTCTAAGGATCCGGGTTGCCGAACGCCGCTGTGAGATATTGCGAGAAGATCACACAGTTGTTGGTCCTAAACATAGAAGCTGAGAAAGCATATGATTACTGGATACTAGGGATTAGAACTTGATTTCACGCATGACCATAACAGGACCGCAACAACCAAGAGTCTATGGTTGCGATCCACAGATCCCACAGCCCAACGAGTCCACAAGTCAATCAGATATAGACACTGGCCTACGCACACTAGTATTTCAGTCCACTCCACTTCCACCCATCATCATCGAACAATTGTCCTTATTAGATATAGCGGCTAACGAAGCTAGAGAATTCTGGACTAGGCCAGAGAATCGTCCGTAGAGTCAATTATATTCACCATCCACTATATGACCTTATCAGGAGACATACACGAAACTATCCCAGGTCATTTTCCACATATTCCACAACCTATAGATCGAATCACGCTAGAGCTCGATATTGATTGGAGCCTTCGAGCAGTCATCCTTTCCGATCGATCTATCACACCAGTCCAAGTTAGAAGGGCCTTCTTTGCCTTAGATTCGCAAATTCCACTAGTGCGTGTCGAGGACATTAGACTGCCTAACTAGTTTGTCTGCATACCATGCATATTCTACCCCCACCGGCTGTCTCGGCACGACCTCGAGAGGTTGGGTGCGGTAGAGTTACTTGTAGATTCTCATGCTCTTTGTCACTTTTCGGTGTGCTGAGATACCTTAGAGAAATGCAAACAATTGCAGGTAAAACAAACACAAAACGACTTGTTACTTTGAAAAGAAGAAAAAAATTAAAAGCTTTTGTCCCAGATTTCAAGGTGAAACCTTGAGGACACCATAGTACAAATTGGTCCTATCCTCAAATTAACAAAAGGACCTATTCAAGGTCCAATTCAAAGGTGAGTGTTTACTCCCCTCACTGATTCATTGTCTACCATTTTGAGACAACTAGAGGCAGTAAACATGGTGTAATATCCAACCATGGTACCATACGCAGATGATGTACCCAAACCAGGGTGGTACAGGATCATGATTATTGTGATTTCCATCGTGTCAAAGGACACAAAACAAACAAGTGTTTAAAGTTGAAACACTTCATTCAAGACCTCATCGAAGACGGTAAAATCAAAGTAGATTCCCCCGAATTAGGAAAAGGACCAAATATCAAGATGGGAATATTCAAACATCCCTTCCCTAATCATAAGAAACAAGAAACAAAGAAGCGATCTGGGTCAATCATCTAATAATTATAGGGCTAGAAACTATGTATACACCCAAGCCTATAATCCTTTTGATTATTTAATATGTTGTATTCGTTCATCCAATGAGAAATTCAATACCATTAGGATCATTAGAAATGATTGCACCATCACAACATGACATACACGCGTAGAAATACTAGAGGCCCTTTGAACATTGTTCCCTTATCTCAACCTCAAGAGAATCGATATGATTTAATAGATCAACTTGAGAAAAATCCTGCTAAGATTTCAATATTAGACTTTCTCAAGATATCAAATGCCCATAAAGACATTCTTTATAAAACCCTTCAAGGGTTGGGAGTGTCCACAAAAGTTGATCCTTTACGCCTCCAAGCAATGGTTGCACATCTTGAGCTTGATGACTCCATCTTCTTTGACCAGTGCAAAATCCCACATAATAATCCTACCCATAACCTACCCCTATACATTGAGGTAGTTGTTACTCGTAGGAAGATTAAGAGAGTGCTTGTGGATAATGGATCCGGATTGAATATTTACACCTTGAAGTTAGTTAGATAGTTGGGATACAAAGACACAGAGCTAGATTCTCATGTAATAACCATTACAACATACAACAATGAGGAATGAGAGTCAGCTGGCACTATAGTGATACCTATGGAAGTAGGGCCAATAAAACATGATACAAAATTCCATGTTCTTGAGCTAGATCTTCCATACAACATGCTTCTAGGTCGACCATGGATCCATGTCATGCAAATAATTCCTTCTACCCATTAAATTGTATAATGGAGGGCACCCAGTTACTATTCGTGGAGATCCTAAACCATTTGCACATTGTAGAGTGCTACATAGCTTCTCCTAGATCAGCATATGATCTGTCCTTTAGTGGACATTGTTGTCCCATTACAAACAAAAGCTTTCAAAGCTAGAGTTGATCCTAACATGTTACAAGTTGTGGTTAAAGACCCATCTTCATCACTGAATCCCTTTGCTTCATGGGAAATGAAAGTAGGATCATATGACACAATAGAATATTTCAATATTCAACAGGCCCTCTTAGTATTTGACCTATCACTCTCACCTAAGACACGTGGTAGACCTAACTTCCAATTTACAAGCACACGGGCTAGTTGCTCTAGTCCCTTTGAAAGGTTTGCTCCTCGTGGTCTTCTATCAGATGAGAAGATGTTAAGTGACCCTCCAAATCAAACACTGGAAGGAATGAAAGCTTCATGTAACGAAGCTCCATAGTATGCCAAAGCACATAGAATGATGCATGTCATGGGGTATCAGGGATTTGGGTGTGGACCAGATGCACAAGGTAGACTAGAACATTTGCCAATCCCCCTAGGAAATATAACAAACATGGCCTTGGTGTAAAGAGTCATAATCTTCCACCCTCTAAAATTGATGATACTTCCTCGGACATTGAAAATGATTTACTTCATTCGAGATAGTGACACAAATTCCCATTGTAGTATCTACAAAGATCTTGCCTCTACTAACATGTTCCCAGATTCCACTATCTTTACCCTATCTCATTCCAATCCCCAAACCGACTCTCAAATCACCCTTGTGTATCCCAACCTTGTTGATTGGGACCAATGACTTCATATTCCAATTGATTTCTTCAAAAATGAAGAATCCATAGCATAATTCATGGGTATTAGAGACGACATTCTGAGAAGTGATCACAAGAAAGGTTTCTTCATCAAATTAGATGCATGTGCATATTTTGGGAAGAGGCAGAAATGTGTGGTCGCCTAAAAAGAAAATAACAAGAAAGGGAAAAAGTACCACAGAAAAGCCTTGTAGAAAGAAAGATCTCAAATCCCATAGTGAAAACCTCTTTGAGGCACTTGTGGATAAACAAAAGGAAGATCCAATGGAAAAAATAGTTGACCCATGCAAAGATACAACTCTATTTGATCCACCTATTGAAGTGGATTCTACTCTTCCCCTTGATCCTACCTGCATGGAAGATACATCCAAAATGTTGGTTGAAGAGACTATTGATGTCAATATTGGGTCATAGGAGGATCCTAAAATAGTAAAATTGGGGGCTTCACTCTTAGCACAAGAACAAAGATATTTTGGAGTTGTTAAAGGAATTCATAGACATATTTGCATGGTCTTATGTAGATATGTCAGGTTTGGACCCAACCCTAGTTGTGCATAACCTTGTTGTGCACCCAAATGCCAAACTTGTTAAACAAAAATTAAGGAAGATGCACCCACGTGTCACACTCTTGGTAAAAGAAGAACTAGAAAAGCTACTGGTAGTAGGTTTCATTAGATCAATAGATTACTCTGAATGGATATCAAATATTGTGCTTGTCCAAAAGAAACTAGTAGGAATCCGCATTTGCACAGATTTCAGGGATATCAACAAAGTGTGTCCTAAAGACGACTTCCCTTTACCTAATATCAACATGATTGTTGATTCAACTATGGGTATGAGATGTTGTCCCTCATGGACGGATTTTTAAGATACAATCATATTAAGATTACAAAAGAAGATCAACACAAGACTACATTCACAACCCCTTGGGGAACGTTCGTTACCAAGTGATGCCCTTTGGTCTAAAAATGCAAGAGCCACTTACCAGAGAGCCATGACTTGATGAATGACATCATGGAAGACTACGTGGATGATATTTTGGCTAAATCTAGAACCAGAGAAGAGCACCCAGAAGTGTTATGGTGTATCTTTCAACGCCTCAAAGACTACAAGGTTTGTTTGAACCCTAAAAATTGCATCTTCAGCGTATGTTGAGCCCAAAAATGATTGATTCCCTGAGCAGAGGATGAGCATGTGTGGAAGGAAATATAGGAAGAAGTCATGTGTAGAAGAGCGTGCATGAAGAACTAAGTGTGTGCAAAAGCAGTTTTAATAGTTGAGCAGTTCGGGAGTGAAGGGTTTGAGTAAACATGGAGTGTGTGAAGGTTGGCGCATGGACGTAGAGGAGGGTTCTAAGACTTAGTCACATTATGGAATATGGTGTTGCATGGAAAACACGTGAGGATGCAGGTAGGTGTGATAAGTGGATAAGGTTAGTGCATGAAGACTTGTGGCCCAAGGAAATAATATTCCAGGGAATAATCAAGGGTTAATCATTATGTTTAAGGAGCTGTAAAGTGGAAATTAATCATAGCTTTAGCAAGTTAGCATAGGCATTCAAGTATGATGGAGCATGATCCCTCTTGGCGTGAGATCTTCTCATGAGTAATCTTGAGGTGGTCCAAACACGAGGTTAAGAATATCATCGTAGGTTCATGATGTCAATCTAACTGGACTCATGTTGTTGATCATTGGTGGAGTGGTGTGTTGACTAGTTATACATTGGAGTACATGGTTTCTACGTATTCTTGCCCAAAGGTTACTGAGTTTGAGTTATTGCAAGATCCAAGAGGATCTTTCTTGCACATTATATTATTAGGCATCAAGATCCTAATCATCACTCTGAGTTTGGAAGCATTTCCTATGGCTAGCTAAATTCCCACTAGGTGCGAGATGGTGGATCCTACGACATAAGTGGAGAGAGAGGAGAGATGGCTCAAGTATAATGAAGCATGAGAGAGGGAATTGACAAGATAGTGTGAAGTTGCAAGATTGATGGAATTATGGAGGTAGACGTTGCGGGAAGGATTTGAGGTTCATGTGGAGGACGTGGAACCTAAGCAGTTTGTGCTACCCCATCTTGGAAAGTGTGGGAGAAGAACCCCTCGGCTTCTTATGAGAGATATTTATATGAATAAAGGAGAAGAATCATATGCATGCATCTAAACCCACCATGCGACCAAACCCTTGCGCTTAGTTTCCTAATTTCGAGACAAGTATTTCTAATTTAGTTGGCATTGGTAAGAAAACAACATTAGGTAGATATCATTTTACATTACATCCATCTATGGCCACACGACATTTTCGGTGTTTGGTGGAATCATGTCAGGCATGTCATTTAGACAAGGTGTGGGTACACAGAGTTTGGGTATCACGACTGGAAGTGGTTCAATGTCATAGACTATTGGCGCATAGTTCAACACAATGGTGGGGACACATATTGGAACTGCTTCGGGCCCTTTTCCTGCTATAGGAGGAGGATCCAATGGATTCGAGAGGGATAGGAGCTAGTGGATCTAGTGGCACTAGTGGTGGAGGAAACATAGGAGGGAATTAGGGTTATGGATCTGGTGGACAAGGACCTCAACCACCTTAGCAGGTGTTTTATGAGATGTCTTTACATTTACCTGATTACAAAGGTGTTGAGGATGCTACAGAGCATGTACACAAGTGCGAGTTGTTATGGCGTGCTAAGGGTATCACTACCCTAGAGTGGAAGGAAAGTTAGTTTGCAACCACATTGCAGGGGTGCGCACATAGCTGGTACCAGAAGTATGACCCACATCAGACGGTGGTGGATTATACTTTGCGTTATGTGATGCCTTTTTGGAGGAATTCCACATTCTGAATTTGAGCAGAAGAGCATCAACACGCTCAAGGAGATTCAATAGGGTATGGAAGAGAGTGTGTGGGAGTATGATGTGCACTTTAAGACTCTCTTGTCAAAGCTATCTTATGATATCCATCCCTCACAACATGCTCAGTGGTTTTTGGAGGATTGATAACGCATTTCAGACAAGCACTCTCCCATAAGACTTTCATGGATCCACATGATGCCTTGGAGGCTTCTCTACACACTGAGGCTATTGGAAGCATTGACACTGGGGTAAGCCCATTTTTAGAAGCATAGATTGTTTCCATGGCAAAGCAACTTGAAAAATTGTCTACAAATTCAGCTCATGAAACATGCAGTGGACTTTGGTGCAGATTGTGAAGTGGAAGGACACACAAAGGATAGTTTCCCTTGAAGGTCAGTATGCACCATGTCATTAGATTGTGAAATCTATCACGGGGATCATGATCCAAGTAGATTCCCTTTGTTACAACACGCGCTCTGTAAGAATGTGTCTTCTTATTGTAAGATTTACACATCCACTACTCACGATACGAAGGACTGCCGATTGATAGACCAAATTCATGATGCCATTGATATTGGTGTACGCCAAACCGGCATTGGGAGAAGTTATAAGAGTGAAGGTCATCAGTATGAAGGGAATGTAGATGGCGGAAGTTGAGGAAGAGGTTTTTCACAGAGGATTCAGAGGCC
Organism: Taxus wallichiana var. yunnanensis; assembly: GCA_018340775.1. Taxonomy (NCBI): domain Eukaryota; kingdom Viridiplantae; phylum Streptophyta; class Pinopsida; order Cupressales; family Taxaceae; genus Taxus; species Taxus wallichiana. The sequence goes on from CM031242.1 coordinate 669,658,179, forward strand.
GTAGTGGTCGCGAAGGAAGGGGTGACTTCCCCCATGGGACTTGTTACAATTGTGGATCTATTGAACACTACAAGCATGAATTTCTAGATTTTCTATAGTGCTCATGGTGCGGAAAGAAACACAAGTATGAGGAGTGCCCTAAATTATATGACCACATGAACCTAGAACCAGAAGAAGGAAAAAGGCACGGGGATGGTTAGTGTGAAGAGAATTGACCCGCTATGGATTCCTAAGGTAGCACTTAACCCCGAGTTAGAACTTGTTTTGGTAACTACATGCACTGAGGCTACATGTACTAGAGAAGTACCAAAGCAAAGGCCACTCATTACAAGAGAAGAAGTGTTACATGGGAAATATCCTGATCCGACCCATCAAAAAGAGGTTTACCAAGAGACCATGGAAGTGATTAGGAGCCTACAAGGAGAGATTCAATGTTTGAAGGAGCAATCACGAAAGTTAGAACAGGTAAAGAATGCTAAGGTTCTTCGAAAGACATGGATGAGGTCAGAGAAGTGTGTAAGATGTTGTGCCAGGAAAACATTATCCCTCTATTAGGAGAGTGGTTAGGAGATATGAGTGCAAGAGGTGGGTCTTACATGTTAATATGTCCCCTCACAATCTTTATTATGATAAGGAAATTACGCCTAATGCGTTGTTGATGGATGGCTCTGAGAAACATACTAATTGACACGGGTGCAAAGGTCAATGTCCTTACTTTGGATGCATGGAATCAGATGGGGAGGCCTCCATTGCAGCCCTCTTCAAATGTGTTGTATATGGTGAATAAGACAAAGGCTATTCCCATTAAAGTCTTGAAGGATGCTTCCATAACCATTCAAGGGGATAAGTTTACTAGGGATTTTGAAGTATTAGCGCTTGCTAAGGTAGATAACTTCCCAACATTACTCAGATACCCCTAGTGTTATGTAAATAATGTTGACTTGTCTTTAACAAGGGATACATCAATTTTGAGAATAAAGAGGAGCGCGTCATTATTCCACTAACAGATGGGAGGTCTGCACCTTATGTAGAGCCTTTAGGAGAAGAGGACCTAGATAGAATATATGTGCACACCATTAGAGAACCTCGAGGCTATTCATCCATCAAGAGAAGGAGTCATTCAGTGGGAAGATGCTCAGTCTATAAGTGATACAACTAGCATTGCATGCGACAATTGGGCGCATAGGACCTATGAGTTGGTTGGAAGATAATTAAAGGGAATTGTAACTCAAGTGGCTAAAGCAGGCTCAGTTAGGCACATGGGAGGAAGATAGTTACCAAGTTATACTGGGGAAGGTAACCCTAATGTATTTTTGTGTGCGATGGAGATCCAATGGACATGTCAAGTAGAAAGGAGGAATATGCTAACTTATACCTTGCATATAACAATAACATGTTGGTGGGTGACTCATCGAGACAATCTTCTAGAATGGTGCGAAGTGAGAATCGCGTTCTTTGTTAGGTTTCTTCAAGCAATACACCCTCTAAAATATGTGACTATGATGGGAAGGAATCCACCTCATTTCATGTCTAAGAATGTGAGAGAGCTTGGATGGTAGGCTTAGAAGCCTTACCTCCCTCACTATGGGTGCATAAGTTTTATTCCACCTTGCAGGGGTTATGCGCGTGCATGGTATATCCATTCGAGAGATACGTCATTAGATGGGAAATTAGCAAGAGTTGATGGCAAATATTATTCAAACTTTTAAGTATCTAAGTCATAAGCCATTGGTGAATCAGGCATTACAAATAGTCAAGTGCGTTACTATGGGAGATTTTTTTATAGCTGAATATTGAATCCTAGATTTGCTAGAGGAACATGGCTTGGAGGCACGCTTCGAGGAATGGGAAACATAGGAGATACAGTTTGAGCGCGCCTACCTGGAGAAATAAAATGGAAAGTTGGTTTACCTAATAGATGATGAGGAAATAGAAAACTTGGATGTTGATCATACATAAGGTACATCAAAGTCTTGGAAAATATAGATGAGCAAGCGCACAACTTCAGAGATTTTTCCCACATGGGTACCATGAGTTAAAAGGAGTTCATCACTCATTGGGAGAAATATGGATTAAGTTGAAGGAAGGTGTGTGCTCGATTAGGAAGATACCTTAGGACTAGTATTGCCACATCCTGGAGAAGGGATTGTTGATCACCCTTTGTGTTTTACAAGCAGGAAGTTAACCCCTGCTTAGCAGAATTACACAACAACGAAGTGTGAAGCATTGTCGATGGTTTATGTGTTGCATAAGTTTAGGCAATACTTATTGGATACTCCATTTATCTTTTACACAGATCACATGGTGCTCAAGTACTTGGTAAACAATCCTATTTTGCAAGGACACATATGTCATTGGATCTTGTTATTTCAGGAGTTTGAATTTTCGGTCATAGTAAAACCAGGAAAGAGCAATTTAGGACCTGACCATCTATCATGGATTAATTCAAGAGAGGATGTGCAAAGCATTGAGGATACAATTTTGGATGCATAGTTGTTTAGATTACAATGTGTGCCCTCGATTTGGAAGATATTGTTGTTTTCTTACGAATGGGTGTGGCCTGAAGGAATGAAGGCTCTAGAGAAGAAGCAGTTGGCTATACATGTTGCACCCTATATGTTGGTCAGTAGAGACCTATACAAACTAGGCCGAGATGAGGTTTTGCACCGGTGTGTGTTAGAACATGAACATACTACAATCATGGAAGAAGCTCATGGTGGCATTGTAGGTGGTCACTATGCAAGAAATGTGACCCGTGCATAAGATCCTATTGGCAGGCCTTTGGTGGGAGACAATTTATAAGGATTGTATAGAATATTGCAAGGCCTATGACCATTGCCAATGCCTTGGAAATCTTGGAAAAGATATGAAATGTCGTTAAGACCTATTGCTAGTGTAGATTTGTTTGAAAAATGGGAAATTGACTTTGTAGGCCCTATTTCCCCATCCATGCGCAGGATAGGTTCGTGCTATATTATCACTTGTACATACTATCTTACGAGGTGGGTAGAAGTAATGCCTACAAAGGATTTCATGATGGCTACAAAACTAGGTTCTTATGGGAGAATATAATCAGCATGTATGGATTCCCATTGAGTTTAACAAGTGATAGGGGTACTCATTTCTTGAATGAGATTGTTAGAATCTTATTGGTAGAGTTTATGGTGGCCCATCACAAAACTACACCCTATCACCCTCAGCTAATGGAACTATTGAGGCCTTTAACAAGATATTGAGCCACACATTGACTAAGATTTGTGATGTCGGAAGGAGAGACTAGGATGATAAAGTCTCTGTAGTATTATGGGCATATCGAATGACTTATAAAATATTGAACAAGGCCACACCTTTTCAATTGGTGTTTGGTGTGGAGGTTATTCTTCCCATTGAATTTATGTTACCATCCCTATGTATTATATGTGCACAGGAGGATTGGCTGATGAACAAGCACTTGAAGAGCACATAGAAAAACTTATGAAGTTGGATGAAAGGCAAGCCATTACTAGGTGGAGTCAGAAGATGGAGAAATCTAGGCGAAGAAGGCATGACATGATCGGCACATTAAAAACAAGAAGTTTGAGGTTGGGTAGATGGTTCTTCTATATGATTCAAAGTTTCTACACCATCCTAGGAAACTCAAAGTGCATTGGTTGGGACCGTATGTTATAACACATATACTTGATTCAAGTGCTTTCTAGTTACAAGTGTTGGATGGAACACGGTTTCTTGGCTACTTCAATGGGAGTAGGCTAAAGCCCTACTATAAATAATTCTTCTATGTGTTTGTAAATAAGGAAGTGTTTCCATTTAGCTTAGGTTTCCCTTAAGTGCATTTTCCTTTATATGTGTTTCCTTTCATCATCTTTATGCTTTGTCTTTTAGTTTGGTGTGTGTGTAATGTGTACTTGTAGTCAATTACTATCTAAAAGGTTTTCATGCACAGAGGACCACGCATACTTTTAGTGTGGGGTAGAGAGTGCGGAGAGTGCAAAAGTGGTACGGGTGGAGAAATATTGATTGGTGGCCCAGGAGAGAAAAACATAAGCGCGAGGTATCTAAGAAGGAATGCGCGTAATAGGGGTGATAAGGGTTAGAGATGAAATGGTGTCAAGAAAGCTTTATAAAAACCATGTACAATGATGAACACGTAGAGAAAATTGAGGTGGATAGTATCAGGGAAAACTAGGTTTAAAAGTACAGAGGAAGATGGACTTTGGCACTAAGAGTGCATGTAAAGATCTATGGTCAATATAGTTTGGTGCAGAAAAAGGTTGAGAAGGTTACGAGTGAGTGTGCACACGGAAGAAAAATGCTAGACAAAATGCATAGGATGAAAGCATTGGAAAAATACAAATTTAATGTGGAAGTATGGTGGTAGGTGGCATGGAAATTAATGCGGGAAAAAGAAGAAAACTATAAATAGGGAGTCGGAGGTATGTTATTTTTCACCTTGTGTTTATTTTTGAAGAGCTCTTGTGAACTAGGGCATCCTTACGAGAAATATATGAAAGTTGTGTGCGAAGTGAAGAATTTGATGGATTTGTGAACCAGATTAGAACAGAGTACATGGGTGCATGGAAGTGGTTATTTGAAGGATTCCTGTGAGTTTTTACATTGTCTTGTGGAAGAAGGGGTTTCAAGTTAGGGTTTGTGAAACTAGGGAATGGGTTCGAAGAAGTTGCGTAGAGGGATTGGAATCGAAGGATCGAGTAGTAAGAAAAAAGACACAAGGAAGAATTGGCAAGGACCCGACAAGGAAAAATGGCACCAAGGAAGGGATCAAATGTTTCACCCAAGAAGAAGGGAAAGGGCAAGGGAAAACTAGTCACATCAACAAGTTTTAACGAAGAGTGGTATGCGGAGATGCAATACCCAGATGGTGTTTCATTGGGGATGGATTGGGTATCTCACGTATGCAAGATGGTTATAAGTGATTATAACCATAGGATAGATACAACTGAGAAAGAGATGACATTGGAGCTTGTTTTCCCTACAAGAGAAAGAACAAAAGATGACAAACTAGTGTATGATGACTCCGTGAAGAGGAAATTGGAGAAGGTTGGGCTTTTGTAACTCTATGAGTTTCCATTTTTTGACAAACCTGAAAGGTTATACTAGTGGCTGATGTTTCACGTGCACAAAGATTACTTTTACTTACTTTGCAGGAAGGAGAATGCACATAACTACACAGTTGATCTCCAAGTACACTGGGCTTATCTGCATGGGAGAGTCATTGGATGATGACTTGGGTGATAAGGAGGTTGTCATTGAAACAACTAAGGCATATGAATACAAGTAAGGGGGACACTACTTGATATTATAAAGATCATTGACCTAGTTATGAAGATAATCATGTGCTTGCTCACCAAGTTGAATGGACAAGAATGGTGGATGCAAGTGAACAAGAGATGGTTGAACATTTAAGAAAAATTTAGAAGGGACCATCTACAACATCTGGCCTTCATTACTGGAGGATATCATAGATGTCGCACATGATGGAGATAAAATCATGTATGGTAATATTCTTCTTACCATTGTATTTTCAGATATTGGAGTGCCCGATGGGCCGAACAACTACATTTGGGAGTACCTGATGAGAACCCCTCCCCAACTAAGAGGTTCGAGGCATACACTTGTGAAACAATGACATCTACTTATAAGGCATGTTTGGATAAGTGGTACAAGTGGATGCATGATGCATTTGGAGTAGAGTGGAGAATTCCAGAATAACTACTAGCCTTGGTGAAGGATGAGGCTGAATTTGTAGTGTACCAACAATTCTGCATTGGCAGGTTCACATTGATAGATGGCACCAAGAGCCCATGGTGTAAACTACCTTTTCCTTCACAATGCAATATTTTCAGAGCGTAGTCAAAAAGTTTTAAGGAGCCAAGAAACTTAGATTTGATCTAAGTGAAGTAGATCAGGAGAGCATGTGCACTGCGCATGACATTGGTGTATCCTAAGAAGTGGGCATATGTGGAGAAGTATGTCTCTCATGACATACATATGCTAAGGCCCGTAACATTACCACTTATAGGAAAAATGGCAACAAGGGTGTACATACACCTAAGGATGAAGTTTGAAAAGGGCGCATACGTTGAGGATGATGTCTCCATCCCTGAAGACCCTGCTAGAAAGAAGAAAGGGATGAAGAGAGATAGGGAGGAAACTCTAGCAAGTAGGGCACCGAGCGTGCAGTGTGGTTCAACCACATGAGCATAGGAGCATAGAGTCACGCGTGAGCATGAGCACTTATACTCGGAGGAAGAAGTCTCCCATGAAGGAGAAGTCCCCAGTGATAGAGGAATCTCCAAGTGAAAATAAGAAGAAGGTAGCACAGAGTTCAAACTCTGAGAGGATGGAGAGCATGAAGGGTAATGAGACCGAGGAGGAGGACGAGAGCGTGAGGAAGAAAAGAACCCACTTGTATACAATGTGCATGAATCTAATGAGGAGAGGGATGAATCCTGAGGGCACTCATGAGGGAGAAATAAGTGAAGAAGAAGTGGGGACCAAGGCACATGAGACCCCACACCTATCCGGTGAACAATTAGAGGACACATAGTGGAGAAGGAGGTGGACGGGCATCATCAAGGACTTGGTAGAGCATGAGGTGGAGCGCAGCGCGAGAGAAGTAGAAAAGGAGAAGTATGGAAGCATGGGTGGGAGAAACAAGTTTAGCAGTTGGTTTCTCAACAAGAGTGTGCATAGGTGGTAAGGGCACAACAACAACATCTAAAGGGCCCGTAATGACTTATGATGATGATCCAAACAAGGTCCTATGCACGTGTTTCCAGAGCATGGTGCCCTTCAGACCAACTCTTTTGTTGGTCATCATTTGACAAAGATAGTGCTGTACCATGCACCAGAAGATGTTGTCATGGAATTTTGAGTCCCATGTTGATGAACTAGAATTTGAAGTCAATGCAAGTGCATTTCTAGATACACTAAACTCCGAGGAGGTAAATCCCATTGTGGATTCACAACATCTAATTGATGATCAAGGCGTGCAATGCACTAAAAAAGGTGTTGATGGAAATGAAGCACTATTTTTGGGAGGAATAACAAAATCAAAGCATTGGAGAAGGAGTTGGAGGAGAAGAACAAGGAAATCATAGAGAGAGACAAGGAGATAAAGGGGAAGGAGTCATAATGTGTATTTGAGGGATGAGTTGAGAGAAGAAAAGGGGAAGGTGTGCAAAGCCTAAAAGAAAGTGGAGAATATCTAAGACTCCATTATTTTGAAGCACCTAGATTTAGCCCCCCTTAAACAGAAGTATGAGTTAGCCTTCCACCTGGAGGATTTGACGTGCTTAATCACGATGGAGAAGCAACCACTTACACTGGAGTCAGCGGAGGAAGTTATGGCGCATGACAGAAAGAATAGGAGAAATCAAATATTGAGGAAACCATAACTCGTTACTCTGAACTCCTTGCTTTAGTAAAGACTATAGTGCACATGGCCAAGGTTTTCTGAAAATTGTGAAGACAAAGATAGAGTGGCAAGTGTGTTGGTTACTACACATGAGGTGGATCTAAAGGAGTTCTAGGCCAAGAATAAAGGAAATAGGGAGGAACATGACAAAATCTTGGTGGAGGTTGAGAAGAAATCTGAGGCAATTGAGATTTTAAGGGCCTCTATTAAAAATAAGGTAAAGGAAGTGTATCCCAGGTTACACATAAGATGGATACATTGAACGACCTTAACAAGAAGATGGAGAATATCGTTGATACATTGAAGGCTAAGGGTGAAGAGTTGACATTTGATGAAGTCAATGCACTGATAGGGATTTGTTTACATAGGCATAGAAGGAGGTGGATGCTTGGAATGAGATTGAAGCATCCTTGAATAAGACTTTCCCAATCCTTGTACAACAAGTAAAAAAATTATTTTTTGTTCTTTGGCGTAAGTTGGATACAAGTTATTCTTTCCTTCCATTCTTTATTCTTTGTTGGAGATCAGATTGTTTTCGAGGACGAACAACACATTTAGTGTGGGGTAATGTTGAGCCTAGAAATGACTAATTCCCGGAGCATACGATGAGTGCGCGCGGAAGGCAATATAGGAAGAAGGTGTGCATGAAAGAGCGCATAGAGAGAACTAAGTGTGTGTAAATAGTTTAAATAGTTGAGTAGTTCTGGGGTGAAGGATTTGAGTAAACATGGAGCATGCAAGGTTTGGCGGATGGCCTAGAGGAGGGTTCGAGACTTAGCCGCATTATGGAATATGGTGTTGCATGGAAAACACGTGAGGATGTGGGTAGGCATGATAAGTGGATAAGGTTAGTGCATGAAGACTTATGGCCCAAGAAAATAATATTCAAGGAATAATCAAGGGTTAATCATTGTGCTTAAGGAGTTGTAAAGTGGAAATTAATCATATCTTTAGCAAGTTGGCATAGGCATTTGAGTATGATGGAGCATGATCCCTCTTGGCATGCGATCTGCTCATGAGTAATCTTGAGGTGGTGGGGGAGATATCCCACTCTATTTAAGAATGTGCTTGGGTCCAAAAAGGGGTAGGGAGTGTAGGTGCATATGAGGGATGTGTGAAGGTGCATACGAGGAAATGAGAGATGATGTAGGAGGAAGAAGATGTGTGATGCAAGGCATGAGATATTCTAGGTGCATAGGAGAGAGCATGGATAGACCCTTTGAGTAGAGTCATTTTGTAGGGCTAGGATGTTATTTCATGATGTATTTGGTCTCTGTTATGACCCTTTTGATGTAATATGGCTATTGTAAATAGTTTTGAATCAATGAATATGATGGATTGTTATGAATATATTTGTTATGGGTCCAAACCCTAGTGTTCTTCATATTTGCTCATGGTTAGATCTGATTTCTTTGTGATGTTGTAGTGTTTACTTTTACATTATGGTGCATCTTATGCTTAGATCTAGTTTGATTTAGTCAAGGTTTGATGTGCTAGAATATGAATACATATATCTCGGAAAACTCTTGGGATTCATCATTTCAAGAGAGGGATTAAAGTAGATCTCAAACATATCACTAAAATGCCCATTACAAGGAAAAATGGATTTATATCACAACTTGCAAATAAGTGTCATCCCTTTACACATATTTTGAAGAAATATGTTGCTTTCAACTGGGGTCTTGAATGCCAAAAATATTTTGAAATACTCAAGCAATATCTAACCCATCCCCAGTTCTCATGCCACCTACCCCAGGCAAACCTCTCCTATTATATATCTCAACTACCTAATGTGTTATTGGTGCACTACTTGCCCAATACGACCTAAACCACAAAGAACAAGTTGTGTATTACCTGAGCCAAACCTTAATTACCTATGAGTTGAACTACCCTCAAATAGAAAAGGCATGCCTAGCAGTGGTCTTTTCTTTCTAAAAGCTACGCCATTATCTCCTTAACAACAAAACTAAATTGATTTCAAATGTTGAGAATGGCTAATTGGATCATCCTCCTAAGCAAATTTTACATTTATTTTCCCAACCAAATTTCACTTAAAGGACAAGTGCTTACGATCAAGCTGCTTGAAGCTCCTCTACCTGGGAAGGAACCATTGTGTCTAAATTTGTCAAACGCATCTACACAGTATATTAAATAATCTAGCATATGGTAGATGTAGTTTGATGGGTCATTCAACTATCACAGAGCATGGGATGGCATGGTGCTCATCACTCCAATAGGGGATTTTATTCCACATGCATTTCAAATAGCATAGCTGAATATGAGGCACTCATTGCAGTTTGAAAATTTCCATTCAATGGGATATCAGAAAACTTAAGGTCATGGGTGATTCACAACTTATCATCAAACAAGTCAATGATGAGTACAAAGTTAAAGATGAGAAGCTCATCCCATATAAAAATATGATTGAGACATTAAAGGAGTACTTTATGCGGGTAACCTTTGAACAAATTCCATGGGTACAAAACAAGTCAACAGATGTTATGGCTACGATTGGGGCACTGCTTAAAATGTTACCTCAGATGAAGAAAATGCCATTTTTTTTGAACATCTACATGAACCCACGTATGACATGCCATAAAATTGTCTGGTGTGTGAAGTCATTGGTCCTCTTTCACCCTAGTATGATTCCATCTACACCTACCTCAAAGATAACACCTTCCCTCTAGACATTACCCATACTGACAAGAAAGCCCTCATTCACCGAATAGCTCATTATACCCTTTTAGGAGGAACCCTCTACCATAGAGGCTATGATGGGAATTTACTTGTGTTATCTTGATATGGCTGAATCAGTCTAAGAATCAAGGAAACACATGAAGGAGTCTACAAAGTGCATATAAGCGGGATGATACTAACTAAAAAATTGTTGAGAATGGGTTACTATTGGCCTACAATGGAAGTAGATTGTTGTCAACATGTTAAGAAGTGTGAACTATGCTAGAAGTATGGAAACCTAATCCATGCACCAGCACAAACTCTACATCAATAACAACTCCATGGTCGTTCTCAAAATGGGGGTTGGATCTCATAGGGAATCTCACTCCTACATCCTCAAATGGTCATACCCACATCATTACTACCACCGAGTACTTTACCAAATGGGTAGAGGTAGTGCCTCTCACATATGTCATAGGTGCACAAATATCCAAATTCATCATGAATCACCTCATCTATCATTACAACATTCCCTCCACCATTGTAGCAGAAAATGGTAATTATTTCAAGAATGGGATGGTAAAAGCCCGTATCAATGCTTTCACATCCATTTAAAGTGGTCTACCCCTATTACCCTTAAGGTAATGGATAGGAAAATCCACCAATAAAACCATTGTTCGCATCATGGAGAAAATGGTAAGTAAAACAAGCCACAATTGACACTTACAAATTCATCCTACCCTCTGGGCCTATAGAACTTCCATTCACACTCCTACTGGTGCCACCCCTTACTCACTAGTCTATGGCACTGAGGTCATTTTGCCTCTGGAAATTGAGCTTCCTTCCCTGAGAATATCCCTCAAAGATTATCTAGACAAATATGAAGACTACAAAGTTTCTCGCTTGGCAGAATTGGAGCTATTGGACAAAAAAAGAATGAGAGCCCTCAATCACTTGAAAGTTTATCAGAATCGGGTCTCAAGAGGATACAAAAAACAAATCATACCTTGTCAATTTGAGGTAGGTGATCTCATTTTGAAGGAGAACCAAAAAAACATTGTTAAAGACAGAGAAAAGAAAGGAAAATTTGAGGCTAACTGGTTAGGACCTTATGTGGTCACTAAGAAATATGGATCAGGGGCTTACAAACTGGCTCACTCAAATGGTGAAGAATTAAAGGAACCAATGAATGTAATGCATCTCAAACACTTCTATGCTTGAAATAATAAGTTCCTTAGAAAAGAAAGAAAAAACAAGCAAAAAAATAAAAAAATAAATAAAATAATAAAGAGAAAGCATGTCGTCCAAACATGAAAACCACGCAATTGTGGCACTTTGGATAGGTCCTTGAGTGAAAACCGATTCCTGGCACCTTAGGAGGATTCATTATTCTTAAAGCACTTCTCATATCTAAAAGCAGTTACACTTACCCTGGTTTAGGGTTAGGTTTCTTAGGTTGAGTATCCTTTTACATTTGTCTTCCATGGCCTTGATCGACTGATCCATTCTTGTATATATGTGAAGGATTTTTTTGTCTATTCCCATCTAACATTGGGGGCACTTTCACGTTTGCACCTTCCTGAACATACTTGCATGGCATTCTGCCTTTGTATATTCTCACATCGTTGGGGCATCCACGCTTCTTTTCCTGTACATAGCTTCAAAAAAATTTAAAAACACAAAAACATTCAAAATATTGGAAAACTCCTAAACATTGGAAAAAACCCTAAAGAGGATGACGCTACACAAAACAACATAACATTGTCTCAAGGAAACCTAAAAACAATGTGAACAGTAGCCTTGAAAAATTTATCTCGAGATGACACCAAAAATAGTAGAAAACAAATCAAAATTGTCCCGCAAAAACAAAGTAGTGATTTGCTTACTTTTAGTTGTCGGTTTGTAGAGTTTTGATTACATTTCCTTTCCATGTTGTGTGCTTTAAATTGACTTCATTTTCTTAAGTTGAGTATTACTTAACTATTGCATTTAGTTCATTTTTATCTTGCATACTTGTTCATATTTGTAACATTTTCATTAGTTTTGATTGCTTTGCATTTTTGTTGTTGTGTGTGTAAAATGAAATTCAATTGCTTACTTTGGTTGAGTATTACTTAACTGTGGCATTGTATTCCTTTTTGCATACTTGTTCATACTAGTGTTGTATTAGTTAGATTTGTTGGCATTCCAAGTATTGTGTGCTTTAGATTAAATTTAGTTGCTTAATTTAACAATTGTTATGCATCAGCATTGGATTCATTTTATCTCACATACTTGTAAATAATTGTGTTGTGTTAATTAGATTTGATTAAGTTGTGCTTGTAAATTTTATTGTACATTTTATCATCATCTAACATCTATCAAATCATTTACCATATATCATCACATCTAACATCATTTATACATCATATATCAAAAATGCTAAGTTTTACATCAAGAATGTATACTAAGCTAATCATCATATATTGTATCATCAATGGGGCAAGAGGGGTTGCACATGATCACAAATCTATCCCCCACACCAATATCATAAATATCATCCCGTGAACTAATCCAAGGCATCTCATGTCCAAAACAAATGATACTAAGGATATTATCATAAAATCAAAAGCATGTGATACTTATGCAATAAACATCATCATATAAGGATCCAAAATCATCATCAATCATCATGTCCTAACAAAGTCAAGTATCCATATCCATATGATGCATTATCAAAATCAACCATGATACATACACAAGAAATAAATCATACAACATCATGATATAATCATCATCACAGTCATATAAATACATGAAAAATATAACATCGAATGTCCATAACATGTATATAATGTTTGTCTCAAAAATATATACATCATCGATACAAATATTCCATCAAGGGCATGAATCACAAAAAGCCTTCATCAGGAGGCATAATCCAAAAAAGATACATCATACATCATCAATCAAAATTGAGCCTTCATAAGAGGCATACATCATAAATACATACATAGGTATATGATCAAAAGACGAGTCATGTCTGACTCGATCCCTCATGAGGACTCGAGGCCCGTGATCTATCGGAGGGTGCACACCTATGACCCCGCTCTCCTATCTACCACATTTTCTATTAATCTTGTGGTTGCTCCACCGATCTATTCAATGTATCTAGTCTTTGTGATCTTCCCATCGACTACTCACTGAAACTGGTACTCTCTGACCCTCTGGAATGACATCATAGTACAAGGCCTTGTAGTAGGAGGCCCTACCATTGGCCATAGCCAAGTCCATGTATGTCTTAAGTGTCACGGTGGCTCCATCAGTCTGCCAAAATGAAGCCACCTTTTCTGTAATCTCACCATCTCGGCATATCCCACTGTCCCTCTCAATCACCAATCGGTCTCTCTCTATAGTAATGGCCACACTTGCACTGTGCCTATGATTGTTGTAATAAGCTCATAATCTATAAACTCGAAAGCGGTTACCTATGAATCTCTGAAACTAGGTGGCACCATCTCCACCACCTCCTTGGCTGGCCTACACTCTAGCCTAGTCTCACTGGTTGTAATAACATGTAATTGTGCCTGGCTTGATATATCTTGTTCATCACCTCGGAGTTACACAAAGCTATAACATGTTGCAACTATTGTTTTAGTGCAGCTAGTTGTCCCCCATCATCTCCACCACCTCCACCTCTTGTGGACTGTGTGGTGGGATATGAATTAGCCCCTGTTATAGTACTCCTCCTACAAGAGGACCTGTGTTTTTCTCTCTATTTTGGCGCTACTATATATAGGAACATCGACACCCACCGCTAAGCCCACTCGAGGCTCTATATATGGTGAACAAGGGGTACATGTCTCTGTCTAGGTCTCAGCCCCTATCCTAGTGCCTACTATTATAAGGGTGGAGGACCCTTTCCACCACCACCATCGTGACCCTGGCCATCAAACCCATCATCATCATCTCCACCATCCTCATCATCATCACTATCAAAAATCACCTCTGGAGGTGGCCTAACTCCAAAGCATCCCATAAAGCCTACGAGAATAGTGAGGTGGCGTGGTAAGATTGTCAAATACCAAGGTCCATACTCAGGGGTAACTTTGGGATCTCTGACCTATCTAAAAGGGACCCATGGTTGTGGCACCATCCCATCAAAACTGGCTCAGAGCCCTGTCTGGCTGAATAGGTGGCCCCATATCAAATCTCTCAGCAGCCCTACGTGCGTACCACATATCAGACGAGGTATATCCTGTGCTTTACTCCAAACTATCTCTGACATTGGTCTACCCTATAGAACTCTGTGATATAACCCCGACTACAATCAAAAATTCTCAACCATGGCTATGTTGAGCTCATCTACATCCTCGGCCCACTGGTAATGATGGTAGGGCCTCCACACTATCATATGTTGTACAATGTCATCCAACTCCCTACGATAATGATAGGTATCACCCATATGACCATGGACATCATCTCCAATAGAGACCCATCCCATAACTAAAGGCTCCTCTAGAGCCTGAACTTGAAGTACACCAATGGGGTGACCAATCGCTATATGGTCCCATGCCCATGTTTGCAACAATGTAACAAGACCCACGGTCTTCTAACCATGGTATGTAATAAGATGAAGATCCCAAGTATAAATATGCCAATATACACTGGCCCCAACAGTATCTCTCACCATGGAATAAACCTCGTATCACACTAATCAAGCCAAGAGGAAATGTAGAACCTGTCTTGTCAGTGAGCAAAAACCCACTAACAAGATCCATCAAGTATAAAGGCATGTGATGAAAGCTCGGATCAGCTATGCATCGATGTAAGTAGATTGTCATACCTCATGAGGTATATCAATACGTCCAAATACCTCCATAATGCATTCTAAGATCTTAACATCAGCAGTAGTATACTCAATCAGCTATCCATGGATAGGCACATGTAGAATGCACCAGACATCCTCTCGAGTCACTATGATCTCTCTGTAGGAGCCAAAAACACTGGCTCTCACTATGCCATCTCTCCGCCAGGGCTGTAAGAAGCCCATGGTCCAAAGTGATCAATGACATCCTAGCTACATGGGCTAAGTCAGTCACCTCCAGGAGTATATCCATCATCCATCTATCGCATCGATGGAAACTCACCTCTAGGGCCGCTAGGGTGGCCACGTCGCTCCTGATCCGTAGGGATGAAAATCATCTCTGTAAAATAACATGACAAGTGTTAGAACTAATTTTTCTTCTATATTCTTCTCATCTTCTAAAAAACTAAGTCCAAATTCATCTACACTATCCTAGTCATCACACTAACATTCTTCTAAGTATCAAACTTTCCTCTCTTCAGCACGTGTGTACCCTTTTGGGCATGTACGTGCCCTTCCTAGTGTGTGAGTGTCATCTTGGATGCCTACGCACCCATATAAGTATGTGTGTGTCCCCCTAACTAACCTATCTACTTCATGCATGTACACCCTTTATGCCACATATGTGCGGGATTGTGTTTGTATGCTAGCATGCATACATTGTTCGACCTAGGCACGTACACACCCGCCAAGTTTCTATGCCTACGAGCGTGTGTATGCATTTTTGATATATACACGTATGTGTACACATAAATTTCATGTGTATGTGCTCCTTTTGATTCCTACGTGCCCTTAAGATGTGCGTACATGATTTAGCCTCCCTAATTAACCCTATTCAAAGTTAATAAATGCTAAATAAAAGCTATTAAATGCAAAATTTTACAAGAAGAGTTCAGGAACTCATAAATGGAGGATCCTCCTCCTCCCATGCATACTCCCGAATAGTGTCAGCTTTCCTAGTGTGCCTTTTAACTCGTGTCATCTCTCTCGTAGCTCTCAAATCACTCGTGGTAAAAATCAGCAGAGCTCGATAACAAATGAACTCGTCGCGATGGTTTACCCTCCCCCTGGAGGGGTATATTAACCTATTTTAACCCACCATGATGCCCCTAGGGCATGTTCTGACCGCCATGATCATTATAACACTTTCTTCTACCCACCATGATAATTATTTTTAATCAATTTTTCACTATGTTGGGGCATTATTTTCCACCTAGCACTTGTTTCTTCTCCTGGGGCATTTTTATTATTTCCAAGTGATATTTTCATTCTCCCTTCTTCTATTAACCATCGTAATAATTATTTTTGACTCGTTTTTTTCTCGTTAGGGCATCTTTTGGTTACCCGACGTTTGTTCGCTACCCTAGGCATTTTCATGTGCTTTTAGGTAAATCCTCCACTTTCTCAATTCTTCTGACCGATCAAAAATCTAAAAATTGAAAAAAATCATAATCTTCCTAAACATTATTAAAAAATTCAAAAAAAACAAAACATCATAAAAATTCAAAAATGGACAAAATTTGGTAAATAGCTCATACGCAACTGAAATTTGTGTCACACGCATGGTATTCATCTCATATCTTGCTTGCGTTTTCACATGTTTTTGAAACAATGACTCGTGGATCATCTGGATCTACAATCATTTACAAAAGCTAAATTACATGCTTCATTTGTACTACGGGCACAACGAGTTGCTTATAATGTTTCGTAGTGCACACAACTTTTTCATTGGACCCTATGTCCACCATTTTTCCCCTCGCATACATCTTTACTTGGGGCACCATCTTTTAACCTGTTTCATTTATCACAAACATTTGGGAACTGTAGCTAGATAAAAAACATTTGTGCAACTATCTTGACCATTGTTGGTTTGAGTATGTGTGTTTGTACTTGTTTCCTTGTTAGATCAACTTGTTTACTTCTCGTATTGCATTACATTTTGTATGTTGCATGGAGTTGGTATTTTTAGCAATGGGAATTTGTTTGTATTATGGATTTTCATGTCATTCTACACTTATGTTGTATGCTTACATTTTTAATAAGGACCGATGATATAGATTCTAAGCAATATGATGAAAAATATAGTTGTTTACATTAGTTGGATGCAAGCTATTTCTATTCTCTTCATATTAATGTTCCCTTCTATATCCCCTTTCTTTCTACATCACACACCACTCTCAAATTCAATACCAAATATTTTGTGTATCACCATCAAAATGAGAAACTCCCTCATCTACTCAATTATTTAGTATGACGTGGAAGATGAGAAAAGAAAATAACAACTGGATAATTACGTATCTCACTCTTCAACCGCTCACTCTTGCAACATTTCTAACAGGATTTGTTAACAAAAGCAACTCTTGCCCACATTTCTCCCCCTATCTATCTATTCCCTTCATATTTTCAATTTTTGATCACCTTCTTTCATCACCCCATCGACACTCGAGGGGGCATCCTTCATTCTACTAATTTTTCTTCTACCCCTTCAAAAAAATTGTCTAAATTGTCTACTATCTTTGGAGTGACGTTGCTTATGTCACCCCAAAGAGGGGAAAATGTAGACACCTAAATTTTGATCAAAGCAATCTTATTCTAACATTACACTGAATATCTTCATCTCCTTTCACTCTGTTTCAAATAACGACACTTCGTTATCTAACTCTACTTCTAACTCACTCAGGATGCCATTTTATGACAAGTTGATTGGTGATAATCCTCTTAATCAGCTAGTTTCATGTTGATTGAGTCTTTTATCTCATATTTAACTAATGAACCTTATCATTGGCTATCTCCCACTTCCAACGCTTCAAAATCTAATTCAAATTCCTTCAGAACTCTCAGAAAGATTCCTAAGCTTGTTTAGAGTCCCTAATTAATCTTAAGAGGTTAATTAGCTTCTAACCTAGTCAAAAAGGTACTTTGACTTCCAAAAGATCTATTTTGGCTTATTCATTTGTCCCACATGCACTAGATTTTCACATTTCTTCCAAACCAAAATCTATAAATAGAGGGGTCACCCCTCCCTTTCAACCTTACACCTTGACACCTTGTTTACATAGTAAAAATATCTCTCAACACCTTATTGACATCTTGATCTTGATCTTATATCACATCTTGATTATCTAGCTTAAAGAGCTCATTTGCACTAGCCAAGCCATCCACCATTGAAATAGCTTCATCTTGCATCTTTCCTCCATTTTAGATTAGTAAGAGTTATCTAAGCATGGTCTAATAAATCATCTTAGAGAGATCTCTTCATCTTTTGGAGCAAACAACAAATCAACTTTGATTGCTTAGAGTCTAATTAGGTTCATTTGTATTAAGCTTTCTAAAGAGTAGAGTAAACATAGTATGTTGCTTGTTTGATTCATAATGCATGATTTTGAAGTTTATTTGCTTACCTCTTATCATGATGGTTATTGAGTAATTTGGTACAAACTTTAGGCTACTAGGTGTTAGTCTACTTCTCATAGTTTTCCAAGTTTTTCCTTAACACAATTACCTTTCTACATTCTTAGCAATCCTATCACAAAATCCATGCTTATATAATATCATATTCTTTGGTATAAAAATGGTCAATCCAATCCTACATTTTGACTTTGGAAAACTCTATATTCATTCACATACTTATGCACATCTACGCTGTCATCACCCAAAAGTAATTTTCTTCTAGTTTTGACAAATTCTTCACATCCAAAGTGTTAATCGTCCATTATGCTTCTTATTAGGAAATCTAGCGTTCACATGGTTTATGGTTTGATATTTACCATATGTTAAATACTATTTACTTGTGGTTATATTGTTAGATTATATGTTTCTATATTGTTGTATATAACAATAATGGTTCGCATATAGGTTTTTAATAACTCTGCGAGAGATTCTAGGAGAGTTAGTGGTTAGTATAATCTCCTAAATTATAGGACCACCATCTCCTATATAAATGTATGTTTTGTTTAAATGAAATATATGAGAATAATATTATTATCAGTTGTGTAAATATGCTCCTACCAGATCACTTCTCCTTTATTAATTTCTTGTGCATGGAACTTCTTCGTGCGCATAATTTTCTTCCTTTACACAACATCCTTCTTGCACAAACTATTAAAACCATAATTTTTTATCCATAATCGATGGTTTCGTGTATGCATTATATACGTTTCAAGATTATTCATTTTTGCATATAGCTCCTTTATGGCATCAAAATCCAAAACTTCATCTCTCATCTTGTTCACCAAAAATCCTTCAACTTGACACATTTGTAACCTTGTTTGATTTCCCACTTCAATGGCTCAAAATGAATGAGTAGTTATACTGAGAAAATAAACACATTTCATATGTCTTTGGTTTAACTTCCCCAACTATTAATGAATTAAATC
This sequence comes from Taxus wallichiana var. yunnanensis, assembly GCA_018340775.1. Taxonomy (NCBI): domain Eukaryota; kingdom Viridiplantae; phylum Streptophyta; class Pinopsida; order Cupressales; family Taxaceae; genus Taxus; species Taxus wallichiana. Next base: position 669,677,515 of record CM031242.1, read on the forward strand.
ACACAATCATTAATATACAATAAAATTATTTTGGCAATAGATAATGTCTCTACTTCTCAAGCATTTCACAATCACATAAAACTCGATCATAGACTAAATATCTTCTTTTTACATCATTCAATTTCTCGGTGAAGCAAGTAATAGGTATATCCTATTGACTCAATATTGTTCCCATGACTACTCCACTCATGTCACAATACAATCGGAATACCATGTTGAAGTCTAATATCGCTAAAGCTAGTTGTTTTGTAATTTTTGCTTTAACCCTTAAAAGTTATATTCCACCTCATCAATCCAAACAAAATATTTTTGATTCCTTCTCATCACCTTTGTGATCATTGTGTAGATTATACTAAAGTTTCTAATAAACTTCCTATATCATCTCACAAGACCATGAAAAATTACTACCTTAGTCATATTAGGTAATGGTTGTTCCCCTATTACGCTTACCTTCTATGGGTCCATCCGTAGCCTTCTTGTGATATCACACAACCTAAGTATACCAATTCCTTGTGCATAAAGTTTCACATCCTTACATTTATTAACAAATTATCTTCTTGTAAATTCACCATAACCTTTCACATTTTCTCCTCCTTTGTTATTCTCGAACACCATAATATCATCTAGGCACATAATGAAAAAGTGTCCTATGAATGGTTTCAATACTTCATTTACAAGATACATGAACATGCATGGGGGAATTGTCAATCTGAATGGCATGACTAACCATTTTAAAAAAATCATTACTTTTTCTATAATGTAAATTTCCATCCATCCTCTTATGTGATGTGAATATGATGATATTCACTCTTCATGCCTATCTTTGAGAAGTATTGCACTTCGTTTAAGTAATCCATCAAGTTGTCCATTTGTGGCGATGCAGATTCATACTAGGTCATTATCTTGTTAATGCCCCTTGAATGAATACACATGTGATATTATCCTCACTCTTTAGTGGTAGCACTACATGTACTATGCTGTGCTCTAGCTTTCTCTTATTAGCCCCTTACCCAATAACTCTTACACTTGTCTTTACACTTCCTCATTCTATTAAGGTGTTATCCTATATGGTGCCTTGTTTGGAAATTTGGAATAATATAATTTTTATTTGATCACTGGTATTATGCATAGAGTGGCAACTCATATGGAAAATCCTCTTGAACTATCTCCACAAACTCACTCAAAATATTGTGCACTTCACTTTGGGAATCTTCTCCCTTTTATGCTCCTTTCTCATGTGAATTTTGAAGTGATTTCAAAACATGCCTCATCTTCTTCCACATATTACAATAAATACTTTCATATCATTGTTAATGCACGCACACACACACACACACACACACACACACACACACTCCAATGCACACTTCTTCTTCTTTGTACTTTAAGGAGACACACAAACTTGTTTCCATCCTTCTCCAAATAATAAGTGTTTGTTCTCCCACCATGCACGTACTTTCGATTATATTATCAAGGCTTTCCTAACAATACATGTCAAATAGATATCATTGTGATATCACATGACTCTTCATCCTGATATGCACCTATCTAGAATTTCACAAGGATTTTATCACTCACCCTAATGGGATTTCTATAGAAATGACACCTTATATGGGTTTGGATGTGAAATATTATTCAAACCAAACTTCTATACTACCCCACAAGAAAATAAATTATTCACGCTTCCATTATCTACAATAACTTTCAGTAGCACTTACCTTCCATTTGCAAGTGGTTTGAAATAGATTTTCCTCTACACATGTTTATCCCTTTTTGTACTAGCTTCAATAACACCTCTTCATCATGAGATATTTTCCTTGCTCTCGACCCTCTAAATGTTTCGTAGATTTGAAAAAAATATTGTTTGTGTGTTACATGTGTACTCACCTTGGTTCATCTACTTCCTCCTTCATTGTATGTTTGAGAACACTCATGCATCGATGCTCAATATGTTCACATTTGAAACATGTTCTGAGAAACTTCTTCCCATTCCTTTTCCAAATATTCTATGTCCTTGATCTTGGTAAGATGTTCCTCTACACACAAATCCTTGTTTTATTTGTGCATCCTTTGCACACATCATTATTTCCTCCTTGTTTCAATTAACACCGACAATGTTGTAGGGGATATATTTTCATACTTAATAGGTCAAAACCAAACTCTTACTGATCAACAAGGGCTATGAGACATTTCCAATAGAAAAATAATGAATCAACTAATGTTGATGAAGGAGCTAAATGGGGTATCAAGGACCAAAGGGCAATATAATTCATTTATATGGGATTATCCAATGCCGATTGACATCATATAGACCTTCTAAGACCTCCAACTTCATTTGGGAAACGTTAAACAAGGTATTTGTATCACAAGTTGGAGTGGTACAATGACCTTAAAACAAATTTTTTCGGACTTGAGATAGAAGAAGGCTACAATGTGGTTCAACATGTCAATAAGTTTCATTCCATAATGAGTCACTTAATGGTACATTTTTATAAGTTAAGGTAAGAGATGATGATGCAAATCCATCTTATTGAATAACATGGCAAACAAATATTTAAAAATAGTTTTCACACTAAATAAAATAAATCCCAACCTACAAGAATTGATTTCTTCCTACTTGATGAAGAAAACAAAATAAAAAGATTTATGTTAGAGAAAGTGGAAAATGTAAAAATGGAAAAGAATAAACCCAATTCATATTTCTAGTTAGATACACATAAGTCAAAACTCAAATCCTCAAGAAATTGGTATCTCTATCATTATTATAAGAAGACAATACATTTTTTGATCAATTGTAAACAAAGAATGCAAGATCTCATAGATGGAACATTGAATCAAAATCCTTTTCTTGCTAAGGAGAGTGAATGAGAAGTAAATATTCTCCATTCAAGTGATGAAGACTTTCACATCTTTATGATGAAGAATATGTGCTTTAAAAGACTATAAAGTAGAGTTTTGATGCAACAAAGGAAGGAGGTCAAACAACGATATCAAGTTCACTAGTAAAGGGGTTGTAGATTGTAGTATAGTTACAATTTTTTATTTATATTTTGTGTGGTGTGAAAATAAATCAAAATTCCATAACACTTGTATTGCAGTAGTATGAATTCTTAACCAAAGTTTGTTTGTTTGATTGATGCATTCAGAAGGATTGGTTGATGGGTCCCTGTGGAGATTTGGATAGCTTAAGAAAAATAAAGCAATAATATGAACACAAATTATAATTACTCTATATAATTCCAAAGTTGCAAATACATAGCCAAACTTATATAAAGCAATAATATGAACACTAAAATGTAGGAAGCAAAGTCACAAATACATACAAATATAGGTGAGTTGTTCTAAAATGTAACAAGCATGTATAACAATATACTAGTTGTTCTAACAACTTAATATACGAGATATATTGTTATAATAACAATATATCTATTTTAAAAATCATTTACCATAATAATCACACGGTGAATAGTAACAAGTAATTTACCCAATGTAAATACTAAATCCTAACATTCCCCCTTAGTGTTTACATGGGAAGAAAGCACATCTAAAGAACTGAAAATAGAATCGTATGCCTGCGATAATTTTAGGTCTGCATACTATTGGCTTGGATCTTGTTATCTGGATCTTATTGCACATGACCAATCCACTTCACCATAGTGAATCCCATACCGGATGATCACACTTCCATCAATTCACCTACATACATGAACTCAACAGTTCCCAATTTCACTTCCAGTGAATGCTAGATTTCACCGATCGATCGATGTTAGAAGTAGGAAGTCGAAGAATCTCTACAGTCAAAGGATCACTCCAGTTCAGTTGTCCTCTATACAATTGTTCTCATATTCCAAAATGCACATCCTCCTCTTTTCAATCTTTGGCAAGGAATGTATAGCATGTTTTATTTTTGCACACACCACTCAAAGCAAACAACTAAAAATATTATAAAAATGTGCCACCAATGCTATACGTGACCCCATCGTTGGTGACTAACAGAGAGGCGTTGATTGCCCTCCATCCTCTATTGCCTCCAACCTCTAATAATGTTGTTGCTCACTCAATGGAAGGTATAGTCGAGGACGATACGCGCTCCCTATTGTGATACAAGGCGGGGTTGAAGGGTAGATCCCCGAAGCCAAGAATGATTCTCATTTGTGTTTCCTTAAAAATTGAGTGTTGGATTACACCGAAAATGTACTCATTTGTCCTTTTAAAAAAAAATTGACTCTTGTGACAACTATGGGGACAACACTTTTACAAAAAAATTAAATGATAGACATGACATTATTGCAACTTAAACAACCAATTTGATCATTTATTGACTATTAATAGTGATATTCACTATAGACACTTTACAAACTATGACGCCACAAAAATGAACAAAACAATACACAAACTTATTCAGATAAACACACCAGTCCGTAGAATCTGCCAATTTTGTGAAGAAATCAAGGTAGTTTGGAGATGATCTGATGGGTTATTGACACTTGATGTAAATTCCAATGCAATGTTGCACACTCACCACTGATTTCAAACCTGAGACAATTACTTCTTAAATTCCAGTCTTGATGTTATTCTTGGAATAGGCCGATCTGGACATGAGTGTTGGAGTCGTTAGAGTTTCTTAAGAACCACACATGAGAATACAAAATAGAATACGACATAGTTAGCAGGTATCTCTTTCCAAATGCATCCACGCTACCAAATAGTGGGAATCAAATGGCAGACATATATGTAGTTGAAGATAACGCAGGCGTCAGAAATTGTTTCGATTGGAAGCCAAGATAAAGTCAATTTGCTAATTAATACGTCAATATTCGCGATCATTGAATATTGCATTCATATGAACATTTAAACACCGACTCCACTCGAAGCTCAATGCATGCAAATACACGTGCTGTCAGAGTATAGAACACAAACTTGTCAATCAGGAGCACGAATGGCAGATCTATGTGTGGCAATGGCTTGAGAAGTCCCTGATAATGGTAGAGGCAGTCCTCCTTTTGATCTTGACAGCTGAGTATAAATACACGGCTGTGAAAATAAGAATGGTGATGATAGCTAAATAGCCAAAACGTGCAGTCTCCAAACCAAATCAAATGAAACAGAAATGGCGATAATATAACGGCATCGCCCAGATCTCAATATACAATGCTTCTAAACAATATTCCCTTTTCAAATCATTTATGTGTTTCCTTATTGGGAATTGTGACTGTAGTGAACATGAAATGAAATGAGAACTACTGGATCCATGAAATTTTTCCTCCTTCCTTTATCATGGCGGATCTTCCATTTCTCCCATCAGGCCATCAACCTGCTCTGACACCAAATCTGGAGATTTGGACAGCCGAAGGACAATAAAGCAATAATATGAACACAAATAATAACTACTCTATATAATTCCAATGCTGCAAATACATAGCCAAATTTATAGGCCAATATTGCTCCTAAAATGTAGGAAGCAAGTATAACAATATACACGAGTTGTTCTAACAACTCGTAACAATATACTAGTTACTAATATGAGATATATTGTTATAATAACAATATATCTATTTTAAAACTAATTTACCATAATAAGCATACAATGAATAGTAACAAGTAATTTACCCAATGTAAATACTAAATCCTAACAATCCGAGTCTATGGTTGATGTATTCTCGGCCATCAGATGATACAATATATGCATTCCCTAGGGTTGGTTGATGGGTCACAATCTCCATGGTCGATGTATTCTAGTTCATTAGATTATGTCAAAAAAGTGCTTGTTTCAATTTTTAAGTAGTTAATATCTCCATGTTCCTACTAAGTGGGAAATGTTGGATATCCCATATTGTTAGAACTTACTTTAGTTGTGCGGGTAATTGTCAATGTTGTGTCTATGAGTTATTGAGAATAAATCATAATAATTACATGTGTGTGACATTAAAATATAAACGAGTTATGATAGCGACTCACTATTAGATTAGACTCTCTTTCAAATAATATAGGGATTTGATGATAAAGCTAACTCCAACAAAGTAGGAGTCTAGTGAGGCTATATATGTATGCATCTATAGTAAAATCTATCCAACATAGATTTTTTATTTTGTTATTTTTTTGTGCAACTCTAACCAAATAAAGTTGCCTAGCACTTAAATAGATGTGAGCCTCTTATTTGGTTATGTGCAGAGAATTTAAGAGATCAAATCCTTGTTATAAGAAGATATAGCACGACATGGATCCTATGGAAATTCAATTTAGTTTGTCAAATCGCATAAAAGTTCTTGATTTTTCTAGCCCCAAGAGAATAAAACAACAAGACATGGATTAAATTTTTTTCTCCAAATGTAACCAACAAGCATCCAACGTGATTAGTTTAACACATTTCACAAGCGTGTTCCATAATAAAAACATTTTACATCCTTTAAAGCATAACTCCTCTTTTTGTTCATTCTCGCTTTTAGTCCTATAGCTTATATTGGATATGTAGTGTTGACTTGTGGCTTACATAATCTCTCTTCTTGTCATATGTCATTCATTTATGCTTTCATATGTTTAGTAGGTCGGCCTTGGTGTTGGCCATAACATAAGATTGGTATATATAGGTGGTAGTGAGGAGTAGTTAATCATCATATTGAGCATTTGAGTCTTATTGTATGGTTTGGAGGTTGCCCTCAAGTGGCTAAGCTATTATACTTGCATATTGTGATCATTTATCTATAATATTGTGTTCTTTGGTGTTCTATTGTTGTTGATATTCAGATTTATACAAGTAATTTCATTATAAGTGGTATCAGAGCCTAATCTTGGCCAGAGCTGCGTCAAAACCCTAATTGTGAAGGTTCGGCTATATCTCAAAATTGGTAGCGAAATTTTTCTGCAATTTTTTTGGTGTGGCAAAATCAATCAAGTAAGCTCCTCTCCAAATTTCAAACATTTTGGAATTTTTTTGCAAAATTTATAGCAGTTTTATGTTTTTTCATAAATCGGCTACCTAGGGTGCAATTTTTGGAATTTTTCTAAGTTTCTTATATTTTGGAAATATTTCCAAAAATTAGCTAGGGTTTCTTCTTTATGATTTCCTCTATTCAGCCAATAAGTTTACAAAACCCCAAACCCTAAAGTTTTACCCTATTCCTTCTACCCGAGTCCTAAACCCTACATCATGACCTAGGTAGATCAACTCGAGGCCAAGGGAAAGGTCAAAAACTCTAAGAATGACCCCAAATAAGGAAGATATGGATTTATAATCTTTTGGTTCAAGAGTATCTGAGGTAGTCATCCAACTTCAAGAAAGGGTAAATAATATGGTGAGTAAGGATGACCTCAATAATGAGCTTATTCATCTAAAAGGTAGCCTTAGGGGTGAACTTCAGATGGATTTTCAATCAATGAAGCAGGATCTATTGCTCACTCTTTCAAAAACAAATCCCAATTCCAGTCATATGGGTTCCTCTAGCAATACTCACACAGTCCAAATCACTCCAATCAAGGAGGATCCTTTACACATTTAGGTGGATCTCCTCACCAATGGCGGGGCATTATTCCAAAAGTGGAAATGTATAAATTTGATGGAAAGGATCCACTCAATTGGATTACCCAAATGGATAATTTATTTGATCTCCATTAGATCCCATCGGGACAAAAGGTGACCATGGCATCCTTATATCTAGAACTTGACCAATTCGTTTGGTATCGTTGGTTATGTGCTCAAAGGCATAAGAATGGTCTAAGTGTCACATGGACAGTTTTCATTGAAGAGCTTCAATTACACTATAGTTCTAGTGTGTCAAAGAATTACTTCAACCAATTAGCAAAGTTACGACAAATAGGTTTAGTAAAGGAGTATGTCCATCAATTCCAAAATCTTTCCTTGTGTGTGGAGGATATTACAAAAGAGTATCTAAATGACCTATTTCTTGGGGGTCTTAAGGACCACATTGAGCATGAGGTGTGCATGTTTAATCCACTCAAGGTTTCTAATTCTATTATCATGGCATGTAGGGAAGAGGAAAATTTTATTTTTAACGGAAATGTGCCTTCATTAACATAAAATATAGTAGCACTTTTCCACCATTTTACTGTGGCTAGTTCGACGAACACCTCACCAAATTCAAGAAAAAAAAGTAAAAGGGTTATGTTTTAACTGTGAAAACAAATATGGACTAGGTTATAAATGTGTTGAGAAGAAATTGTTTTACATTGAAGGGACTGGTGATGAGGAAGAATATGAGGTAACATCAAGCGAGGAAGTGGAAAAATTAGATGAAGACTCTAAAGAGTCCCATCCCACTATAGCATGCCATGTTTTATCAGGTATTATAACTCCACAAACCCTTTAGGTCGTGGGTTATATTAAGAAATAGTATGTGACAATATTGATTGATTCAGGGAGCACACATAATTTCATCAATCATAAGGTGACACAAAGCAAGGCTAAATTATTTCATCTACTCAAAGCACATAAATTTCAAGTAATGATTGCAGATGGTGGCACAGTCCAATGTTCAGGGAAATGCCATAAAATCATACTTATGATGGGCAACTACACAATGGAATCTACTATGTTTTCTATTCCATGGGTGGAGCTGATATTGTCTTAGGTGTTTAATGGCTCACAACTTTGGGCACCATAGAGCTAAATTTCCAAGAATTGTTCATGTGCTTTCATTATGAGGGTAGACAATTTGAACTTCGAGGACTACAAGAAAAACTCCTTAGGTGGTTAGTTCTCACCAAACAAGAAGATTCTTAAAAAGAGTGTTGAAGGATTTGTAGCATGATTGTTCCATGGTAGCTAAACCACCAATGACGGTAGTGCATCCTAATCTTTAGAATGTTATTGATAAACATATAGTTGTCTTTGAGGATCCTAGAGGATTACCTCCTAAAATATATCATGATCATTCCATTCAGTTAATTCCAGAAGCCAACCCCCAACATTAGGCCTTATAGATACCCATATGAGCAAAATATTGAAATCAAGAAGAAGATGGCGGAGGAAATGTTAGAAATGGGTATTATTCGTCATAGTCATGTTGGAAGAACAATGGACAGGGGGGTGAATAATTCCTACAATAATTTTTCATTCATTTACAAAACCATACATTCATTATTTGATGTGTGCATACATCATTCATAACCATACATATGCATATTATATGTGCATTAACCATTCACAATAACACAACACAATAGCAAGTACACAAGACACCAAATATAAGTGGAAAACCCTTAAGGGGAAGAAAATCCACTAAAATTTTACTTATATTACACAAATCAAAGAGATTTAGTGAAGCACCAACTTCACAAGGAGCACTAACCCCTAGTTTAGTAGAGCACCAACCCTACAAAGAACACCAACCCCTAATTTAGTGAATCACCCACTCCAAAAGGAGGCTACAACCCCCTAAGATGACTAAGCACAAAATCATCCACCTAAATATGATGATCTCTGAATTTTGTTTCTTCCACAACTGATGGAAATCCCTAATTCAACTCACACACTTCAAACCCTTTTTCAAACCCTTGCACACCTAGCTCACTCTCTCTTTCCTTCTTCACTTTGTCTTGGTCTCAAAAACATGCAAACACACTTCCAAACATTCTTCACGTATCATACACTCTCTCAGCTCTAAAACTCAACCTTCATACCTATAACACACACTCACATAGGTCACACTTTTTCCCACTTGAAGAACTCGTTCAAATTTGAACTTAAACTTCACTTTTATACCCTTCTCTTGATTCAAACACACAAAAATTCAGTTTACATTATTTTTTCAACCAATACCAATTAAAATATCCCAATTAAATCATTAAAACATTCACATATGACCCATATAGGTCGGTCATGCCCAAAACCATCAAACTTGCACCAAACAAGCTCAAAACCCCATCACCTGGATGAGCTAAAACTATGATTATTCAAGCTTATAAATTCACTATACATGTGTAATATAACATAAATAAACAACCATGGTCTTTTTTTTTAGCTTTTACTAATAAAAAAATTCATAACACAACTCAAAAGGCTCATAACCTTCTCAAAACAGTTGTTTTTTTCAAAGACCCGGCCTTCACCTTTAGGCATAAAGACCAACCGAGAAAAACTCAATTATGGAATGTAAAAAATATATGGAATCCTCAATACCTTTATATCACATCCATTCATGTTAGATCTCATGAAATGCCTATATGTAGAAACGACACCAAGTTTCCTCTTCTCGAAATCAAGCTTCCTAGAAATCAATTTTACAAACTTAATCTGGTTTGCACCCTTTTTGCCACTTTCAAGACCTCCAAATGCCTTCAATAGGAAAAAAATTCATCCCTCTTCACTATCTAACTTATATAAAGCATCATCTAATCCATTTCATGCCTCAATCATATCAATCTTTCAACCTAAGCAATCCTGTCACAAACAAAAGTAATCCTTATTCTCCACAAACTGACTTGTAATACCCTCAAATCACATCAGCAAGAGACAAAACCTATACCACTAGAAATATATCTAAATCCTCTTTCCATAACATATTATAACTCCTTATGACTCTATATGGATGGCCTTTAACCAATACCATCTCTTGAAGCTGCTGAATCGCCCCAAAATTGCCCTTTGACTAGTCTTCACAAATAGGGTACATTTTTCTATTTAGAAGCATCACCATGACCTAAAACCATCATGGACATTAAGAAAAACTCCCATATTAAAAACAATGTCCATTTATTTTTCAACTCCTTTGGACAACCTTGTCTCAAACTGAACTTCTTCAGAAACATGCCTATTTGAGTGGGGTCCACTCATCACCAAAAACTCTACCATATACCATTATGGAAACATGGAGGAGTCCTCTACATCATCCAATCTTCATACATTCATTAGACATTTATTCCGAGCACTTAATGAGCAAAATCTCTCCTACCACTTTTGAGCTAGGGTTTCAAGCACACAAAAAAACTTTTGCCTTCTTAACATTCATTCATAAAAATGTGATGATGAAATCACCTCATTATTTTTTTAAACCTTCATAACTGACCTAAGAATATATTCCAAAGATATCATGTCCCCATGGAAAGCACACAATTCACAACGAGCATCTAGAAGGTCCACTTTTGCTTCAAAATCACACTGTAAAACCCCTGGTTTTGCCAAAACTAAAGTATCTTGCAATTCATTATTTAAAATTACCTAAAACTTGTCATGAATCATCATGACAACATCCTCTAATTTTCCATGCTCACAATATAGCCCAAATAGCTTTGAAACTCTCTATTTATTAAGACTTACATGTGCCAAATTGTATGTTCTTACCTTCTTGCTTCCCAAGTACCTCATTCATGCATTGTACCTTAGAGTAATGCCCTAAAACTCGTCATACAACTACTATATCATGTCACAACATTATTCCCATGCTTGGATAAGATTGATCAGCTCTAAAACTCATACCTTCTTACCATTTTGCATGCTTGAGTTAGGAATAGCCTGGAATGATGACTCGACTCAACACATACAACCCATGAACTAACCTTGCTAACCTCATGCAGACTCTGAAACACCCATGAAACATCTCTAGGACCATTTATGACATCATTACAACCTTTAACTCACTTGAGAGAACTCAAACCATGACTTAACACACTTTGGACCATGCATCAAGACCTCATAGAACATCACCAAACTTGACACTACCAATCAACCTCCATTATTAACATCAAACTAACACCTCATGGAGACTCACGTGACTTCATGACACCCTTTTCCATCATTGTACTTGACATCGATGACAACACAAACACACAATGGCCAACAATCTCCCCTTTATCATTGTTGCAACCACCTTCAAAAACATTGATGGCAACCATCAAGACCAATACCTACATGACCTATTTTCCATGTTTTTATGCTTCTCTCCCCCTTTGACATCTATGACAAAGGATACAATGACAACTACATGGAAAATGACAACACACAATGACAACAATGCATAAGACAACTTACTTGACTCAAATAGCTCCCCAGGTCTAGAATATTTCTTCATTGTCATCTATAGCACCATATGAAGATCCATGGACCTGTAATGAGCCACAAAATAGCTCCCCTTGAAATGATATTCCTCATTTTAGCCTTCATTCTTTTCATACAACACTTTCTAGGTCTTACCCAATTTTGAGAGCACCCAATCGCCTCTAACCCCGCCATATCGACCTATTGGACCTAAAGAACATTTTTAGTGCAACATGACCAAACTTCTCCATGCTCAGACATCCACATACATCATGATTCCTTATGGATCCTCTCTATCTTGAGGACTAATATAAACATGTAACATCATTTTGTACCTTTGCAACACATTGGCAACTTAGGAAAGTATAATTCTAAGCACACCTCTAACCTTTTAAGGTACCATCTCAAATATCGGTCATCTATTACCTTTATTTTGACACTCTTTGCACAATTAGTATCATGAACACCTCAAGCAAGTACATCCCTTGGAATTATTTTATTACCTCCATATCTATAGCTAACTGTTATATATCCTAATATCTGAGACCCTCATCATAATATAGTCTTTGCTTATAAATTGTAAACACAAAATTTTTGTATCGCTAGTCCCTTCACCCCATGATCGCTCTCTTTATCATCATTATAACATACTTCCCTTTCCATTTAAATCCCCTTTCCCTCCTAAATTATATTTTAATTATCATTTTCCACCTTAAATTTGTCTTCCCTAAACATTATTAATCATGTTTAATTATCCCTAAGTTATCCTCTAATCCATTTATCCTCCCTAAACATACATTTGGTTATCCGTAAACACCCAACCACCTTCATTTAATAAGTTTATCTCCCATTTTCTGTTATTTAATATTTTCCCCTCTCACCTACCCTTTTATCATCCCTAAACAACCCTAACCCGCATAAGCACCTTAAACCCCTAATTTTCCCTCATTAGGCCCATTTACATCGAGTTGGGCATCATCTCACCTGTCCCAAATCAATGGTCCACCATAGTTGTCGGTAACCTATCGGGTCACCATCAACCCTATAAATATGCCCATACCCCTCCCTCTTCAAGGATGCAATTTTTGAGACTTCAAGCTTTCTTATTATTTGGCCTTCATTTCATGCTCTTTTTGCAGCTATTATCACTACCTTAGAGCTACTTTGGAGATCTTGTTCTTCACCCTTGGATATTTGAAGTCCTCTCTCTCTCTTGCATGTTTGGGTCCACCCTTGCCATTCCATCACTTTTCCTTATTAGTCATTTTTTGCGGGTTCATCAATAATCTTGAAGCCCTATCTCTACATTTTCTTATCCTCATTACCATCTACAGATCATCATTTTCACCCATATTTTTCCATCAAACCCTAGACCACTCTCAGATGTCATAGAGCTAGTTATCATTCATTTGGATTTCTTCCATTCATTCTTCCCATCATTTTTTTAAATCCCAATGCCTTTCGGATCCTCCAATCTCACCATTTTACACACATGTATCTTCAAATCCCAACTTCATTAGATGCACGGTCACCACCGATCGGGACTAGTCATCATCGACCGGTCAAGAAGTTCTCATCTTTCCTTAATTTTCTTGCATGATTTTTATTCTCATCAGATCCATCCTTCTCACCACAACTCATCATCATCCCTAGTTCGAGATCAGCTCCAGGTTAGGCCTCAAGAAGCCTTTTAGGTCTATTTTTATGTATTTTCTTCCTACACTATCCTAGTCGGCGTCTATGTGCCCTGCCTGAGTCTCGGGTCCCTGGTGGTTCAAATTAACTTTTAGGAGGTATGGAAAGAAATAATTGTCATACAATACTTGAAAGAACAATTCTTGAAACAATAACTCAGAACTAAAAGCAAATGGTTTCTAAACATATATGGCTAAAACAAAGCTTGTAAATTTAGAAATGTAGATAAAGAAGATAAATTGCTTCCTAGTCTAATCATGCAATAAAACAAAGCAACAAAAAATATGGAGGGGTTTAGCAAGACCACAAGTGGGCCTTGCCTTGGGTGTTAATCCCTCCTAAATCTTGTGACTAAAGGCTAATAAATAAAACTCAGATATTTTATTGAATTGGCATGAACATTACATCTAGGAAAAAAAATCTCTCTATATATATCTGTATTTTATCTCTTTATCTAGATTCTCTATTCTAGATAGATTTCCAACATTAACCCTTTTCTTTTATACTTCTCAATTAAAAAGATGTGAGAAGAAGAGTTCAACTAGGAGTTTAACAAACTAAGTAAAATATCTTGATAGAACAAGTGGAAGATCTCAAAATAGATCAACAAGAGATTCAACACATGCAACAAAACTAATAATAATGTGTTCAAATATCAAACACATAACTCAAGTAATTAACCAGTTCCTTAAATCATGTGTTAACTAATCAATCAATTAGTTCTTCAATAGTTTGCAATGAATAATCAGATCCATGGTTGAGTTATCTCTCGGTTCTTAATGTTCCAGTTGTAATTACTCCTTCAATGACATGTACATACTTGAGTGTTATTCTTCACATTCCAAGAGATCTTCATAACATGTGGCTTCTTTGTTGTAGGTGATCCCCTTTGGTTGTGGATGGGTTGTTGGATAGTGGATAGGTCCTTTTTTTGCTATGGATGAGTTTTATAGATGGTTCCTTTGTTACATATGAGTTGTTGCATATAACAAGTTTCTTACAAACAAGAGTGGCATCACACATATCATCATTCAAACAACTTATTAAAATCATAAGAATAAATGCACACACAAAATACCACAAAATAAAGATAACTAGTCATAACTATATTAATCAAGTATTTATGCCATAAGTTCAAGTTGTGATGATAATGTTCAACAATATAACTGGGAAATACAAGGACATGGCTTTAATGGCTTAACAAAAATACAAGAAGATGAGTTGTTTATAAAGGGGATTTACACAACTCATCATCACACCCCAGGCTTAATTTCTTGAATGTCCTCATTCAAGTGGCTCAATTCCCTGTTGCCTAAAAATAACATTCATGCCTGAAATCAATGGGGTATTTGTCCCTTCTTCTTTTGACAAGAAGTAACCACCATTTATCATGAACTGTGCATAACTCTATTATGTATCCTTTCATTGAGTGGTTTGTCACATATCCATGGTGGTATTGGAAAGTGAAATATTGGTGGGTGATAGCCAATAGGAAACCATTCTCTACACATTAGTAAATCTCAATGTATGTATTCACTCTTTTCAAAGTTGGCATTATATTAGGGTAAGAGTGCATCTCTTTCTTTTGTAGTTTAGGAGATAGCTCATTCCATCGCATCCTGCATGCTTGTACCACCTGAATCCCATGATCTCTAATCATTTCTCTGACTTCATCATGAGATGCTTTCTTTCTCTCATTTTCCACACTCTCCTTCTGATCACCTTCTTCTTTACATATTTTTCATACTTGCTCTAAAATTTCTCTAGTTTTGGTGGCCTCAGCCCTGACCATCAGTGGTTGTACCTTTTCTAAATGCTATATACTCTTCCATTTCCTTTCTCTATCAACTCATTCATAAAATAAGAGCATAGGGCTTTGACTTGAACATCTCAATGTATAGGATTGGAATCCAATCCCTATCATATTCAAGAGCATAGTTGTACATATAAAGTTCACATAATAAGATTTGAATTTCATGAGTGTTATTTATGATATAACCTAAAGAAGCTCCTAGTTGCATTGATATCATATGGTATGTCAGAATTGATATAAGTGAGTTTGAGTTGCAACATATTTTATTTTAAGAAAAACATAAACATTGATGGAGGCCTGCATTTGAATATCTCATGGGCCACCTAGACTATCTCTTCTTTCTTCTTCTTCAGCCTTTTAATTTCTCTTGTCCTTTTCCTCATTTCTTCCTTATGCTTGGAGATAAGGGATTTTTTTTCTTTTCCCATTTCCTTTTATCCTATTAACATAGGTCTCAAATTGTGACATCAAATAGTCAATATTTGGCAACATAGTTTGTGTGGCCATCTCCTTACAAGGTGGTTTTATAGTTCTTAACAACTTCATGAATAAAATTTTTTGGGGTTAATTGGTGTTACATTCATTTGTTGTACACTAGCATGTGGTGTTTGCTCCAACACTTTCTCAATTACATCATCCTCAACTATAGAATGTCTCTTTTTTGTTCCATGATGGTTCAATATCTATAGGCATCTTCTTTTTTCAATTCCATGCACTAGTGCTCAATGACCTTCTCAAAACTTGTGGCATTTTTCATGTTCACTTTCTTTTTTTTTTATTCAATGGGTTTCTCAACAATGTCTCATTTTTTCATTTCAATCTCTCTCCTCCTTCTCTTCTTTTTCTTTCTTCTTCTCATTTGACTTCTCTCATCATGTTCTCCTCTTCATCATTGTATTCATTTTCATTTTTTCAACTTCTTCTTCTTCTTCTCCTCATGACCTTCCATTGCATACATATCTCTCTTCATGACCATGAGCTTTCTTCTCCTCCATGGGTTTTCAAGGTATTCTCTTTCTCATGAACATGGGCATCAATATCTCCCTGTTGTGTCTCCATTGGTTGAGGCTCAAAGATTTTTTTGTAGCTTCCACATCACTATCTAGTGAGATGGGATTTGTTTATTTTGGTTTGGAGGTCCTTGGCCTTTTTGTTTTGAGCCTATGGGAGTGCCTAGGTGGTGTAGGAGTGGATTTAGAAGACTTTGTTTACCCTTAGAGGTGGAGGATTTAGGAGTGGAGAACTCAATAGGGTTTCAACAATGAAAATTCTCTCAGGAGAGATAGGTACAGGGTTTTCCTCAAGTAGATGGAAAATTTTCAAAAGCAAGGGTTCTTGAGGTTGGGAGGTGGATGTTGTAGGCTCAGTTACATGTGTGGAAGATCTCTCATTATTTTTTCCTCCTCTTTCTCTTGTTTCCCAAAAATTATCTATACTATTTTCCCTTGCAAAATCTTCCCATGTATCTGAGGATAATCCCTTTGCATGGTATGTTTTATTACTACAAGGTTATAAGGAAATGGTGTGACAATGCATAACCTACCCCTTTGTACTTCTTTACTCATTCTCTTCAATATTTCATGCAAGAAATTAGGTACATTTACTTTCCTGTTGTTCTTTAGATGATTTAATAATTTGAAATGAATTGTATTCAATCTAGAATACCTTCCTCACAAGTAAAGTACTTAATTACAAAATTTGCAACCTCATGCCCATAAGGGTTTAAGGGATGTTCTTTGTGTACCTTTCTATATCTGGTGATGAATCATCATCATCATCTGTAAATTCTCTCTGGATGCTTCTAGGTTAGCCTTTTCTGGGAATGGTTCTCCTTTGGGTAGGTAGGCCAATTACTTCTACCAAAATGTCATCACTAATTGACTAATATAAGCCCTTCACTTTTTCCTCCCCATTACTGAATGTGTTGGAAAATTCTTCCACCATTGTTTCATTAAAACCTTAAAACTTGTTGATGTAGTCTAGCCAACCATTATCTTGAAAATACTACAAAATTTGAGGATGGCTCAAAATTTGAGAATGCTCAGTGGGTTCATGCCTTATCAAATATCCTCCCATGGTGATATATGTAACTGCTCTCTGGTTCAATACAAAATAAACAACTCTTCTTGAAGGAAATTTGCAATTGAGTAGTTTTGTTGAGTTGTTTTCATTTTTTTTTTTGAACTTTGGGACTGAGAGGACACACAACACATGGTTATGGAGAGAAATCATTAATTGATGTGACCATGTAAAGCATGTAAAGTGAAGTGATTTGACAATATTGGCTTATGTGGAGGGACACATCATAGCTTGAAAGGTGGTGGTCTTTAAATGTAACACATGCATGATGACTTGGCATAAATGCTAATTAATTATAATTATTCTAATTATACTTTTTATTTAAATGATATTTGAGTGCACTTATCTTGATGTTTTTGAAATGATGATTGTGCATGCTTATTTGAACTTTTGTCTTGGCTGCATGTAAGCTTTTATGATGTTGCGTGATCATGATGATGTTGCATGAACATGATGAAAATGATGTTGGTTGCTCCTTACTAAAACCAGATGACTCTCGAGAGAGGGAATTCCAATCTATTGGGTGTCAATTATTTCTTTTCCATCTCCCACATGTGCATGCATCCTTGATCTTCTTTCATGCAATCATGAGTTCTACCAAACATAAAAGAAAAAATAGGGGTTTTTTTCATGTTGTTATAAGTGGAACCTTCAGTCATTGCACTTTCTCCTTGTGATGGAGATCATGCACTCTTGCAATCACTTGACATCAAACCCTAAAAAAAAAACTCTATGAAATAAAATGTGTTAGCAAAGTGTTGTTGATCACAAAAGGGATGATCACAACACTTTTATTTGACCTTGGAATATTCAACAAGATGAATGCACCAAGGCCACTGAAAATCTCTCAATCCTCTGAAATCTCAGAAGGTGAGCCAACAAGCTCAACCCCTGAGATTTTAACTTTGATGTCCTTACTTCCATCCTACTTTGACCTCCTCTAAAAATTTTCATGAATGAATCTATGTCAACTGGATTCTTATACAATCTCACCTATGGCCATTCACCAATAACTTGAACCTCATAGATCTATGGTAGTGAGTTTTTAGCTCCATTAGGGAAATATTTCTCAATCTCATAGGGACCTAGCCACCTTTTCCTAATTTTTCCCATATGATCCTTGTATTTTGAATCAAACAAGAGTGCCCAATCACCTTCTTAAAATTGTCTTGTCTTGATGTACCGGTCATGCCATTTAACTCTTTTTTTTACACTACTTTTGTGTTATGTATTGCTTGTCTTCTTAATTCATCCAACTCATTGAGTTGGAGAATCTTTATCTTTGAGCTTCTGATAAATCTATGCCTAGCTCAAGTGTAGTCCTTAGTGTTTTGTGCTCAAATTCAATTGAAAAAAAAAAGTCTTCCATACAAGAGTTCAAATGGTGTGAAGCCATTTTTGTTTTCCATGTTGTGTTAAATCCCATACTACCTCTGGAAGTTTTTCTGCCCAATATTTCTTGTGAGTGCAATGGTCTTTATCAAGATGGCCTCTATCTCTCTATTTGTAACCTCTACTTGGCCATTAGATTGGGGATGGTATGGTGTAGACTTCCTATGCCTGATTTCATACTCCTTAACTAGATCAAAATTACATCAGCAGTAAAATGTGTACCTTGATTTGTTATAATTTCCTTGGAACTCCATACCTAGTGAAGATGTGATCATATAGAACTTGGCTACTTTCTCACTTTTCTGATTTGGAAATGCCTTCACCTCTATCCACTTGGTTAGATAATATATGCATACCAAGATGTATTCTTTTTGCTGAGATTTAGGGTCTATAGGGCCAATAAAATCTAAGCCCCACTTTCAAAAGGTTGTAAGACCAATTGAGGTTGTAATGGACATTTCATCAGATCTTGGTGGGCTTACCCATTCTTTGACATCTATCACATCTCTTGGTGTATAGTGTTGCATCCTTATGCAATGTTGGCCAATAATAACCAATTTCAACACTTTTTATGTTGTTCTTTTTGTAGAAAAATTTCCTCCACAAGGTTCACATGTGAAGGCTCTGAGGACATCAAATATCTCCTCATCATCTATACACCTTCTCATTATTTGATCTTGTCATGTATGAAATAGAAATCCAACTATCCAAGAAAAATGTACACTCTTTTCAACTATGTATTTCTTCTCAAAGTATAAGTAATGTGGAGGTGTTTTACCTGAGACCAAATAGTTGGCTATGTCTACATACCAAGGTGTTTTTGTAGAAATAGAAAATAAGTTCTCATCTGGAAAAGGAGTCATCAACTACTTGTTCTTCATCATTAGTATCCATCCTTGAGAGGAAATATGCTACACATTATCCTTTCTAGTTTGTCCACTATGGTGACATCAAATTCTTGTAAGAGGAGTAACCACCTTATGATTATGTTTACTTACTACTAGTTTTTTATCAAATATTTGATTGCAACATGATCAGTGTGAATGAACACTAGATAACATGTGATGTAGTGTCTGAATTTTTTGATAGCATATACAACTGCCAAGAACTCCTTTTTTTATTACTATGTAATTTAATTTTGCATGTTGCAAGTTCTTGCTAACATAATAAATTGCATAATTCAGAACTCCATATTTTTTTCCTAAGACAACTCCAATAGCATGATCTGATGCATCAATGTGGATGTGGAAAGGTAGGTTCCAATCAGGTCCTCTCAATATAGGAGTAGTAGTTAACATTTGTTTCAAAGTTGAAAAACATCTTCACAATTTAGTCCAAAAAAATCAACATCCTTTCCTAGTAATGTAAAAAAAGTGGCATTGCAATCTTGCTAAAATATTATATGAACCTTCTGTAATATCCAACATGGCCTAGAAATATTCTAACATCCTTTTTGTTTCTTTGGTGTTGGTAGGTTGATTATAACAGATACCTTTTTTGGATCAACTTGAATTCCATCAAGAAGAAAGATAGTGTCCCAAAACTATACCTTCAGACATCATCATGTAGCACTTCTCATTACTCAAGGAAAAATTGTCTCTCTTTGCATATTTTCAAAACCTTTATCCATAGATTTTTCATAGCTTCTTCAAAATTTCTCCATGTACAAGTGAAGTCATCCATGTAGACTTCCATGTAGTCATTTGTCAAATCTGAAAAGATACTCAAGACTGCCCTCTGGAATGTAGCAGGTGCATTACACAAGCCAAATGGAAGAACTGAATAGGAAAATGTTCCCCATGGGCATGTGAAGGTAGTTTTTTCTTGGTCCTCTAGTGTAATTTGATTTGATTATAGCCACTATATCCATCAAGAAAAGAGAAATACTTTTTACTAGCCAAAGTGTCAAGCACTTGATCAATGAAAGGAAATGGAAAGTGATATTTCTTTGTTGTTGCATTCAACTCTGTAATCTACACATATCCTCCATTTTCCATTCTTCTTTGGCATAATGACAAGAGGTGATACCCATTGACTATCTGATATGGGATATATAAATCCAACATCCAGTAACTTCTTCAATTCTCCTTTTACAATCTCTCTTACTATTGGGTTCATCCTCCTTTGTGGTTTCTTGATTGGTTTACAATTTTCTTTGATATAAATTTTGTGAGTGCAAAGCCTAGGATGAATTCCATGCATATCACCATAATCCCAAGAAAATGTTGTTTTATGTTTTTGAAGAAGAGAAATCAAACAATTTCTCTTGTTGTCTATCAACATCTTGTTGACATTGAGTGGTTTTCCTGGTGTTATTTCCACTTGTTTGGAGAGATCCATCATTGAAAAATTGTTCTATGAAATAAATTTAGTATGAAAGTCATGGGGAAGAAGTTGATGAAGAATACAATTCTTACCTGGAATATCCATGGTGCTTTGTTGTGGTAGAACTTGGTTCAAGGGATAACTTAAGCACCTTAATTTATCATCCACTTCTTCATTTCTTCCATAGTTATTTCTGTAAGACATTGGAGAGAACAACATCTTCTTCTTGGTCTTCAATTATACAAGATTTCTCCAACATCATGAGTTGTTATACAAAGCTTGATCTGCTTTAGTTCTTCAACCCAAATTTTTGATCTTCATCATTCAATGGTTGGGCAGGAGGATAGAGCATAAGCTTCTTAGTACCACTTCCATTGGAAATAATCATGTTTCAGACCTGCAACCTATGAATGCATCATAGTGGCCAACCATGGCCTTCCTAGAATAATAGGATAACCTCCTAAACTTTCTTTTGGTTGAAGGAAAATAAAGTCAGCAGGTATTCCCAAGAGTCTACCACCACAACTATGTCCTCAAGGACTCCTTCAAGTCTCACTGTTGATCTATCTGCAAGTTGTAAGACTATAGTTGTTGGCCTTAGTCCTTCCAATTTCAGGTCATCCATGATTTTCTTGGTCATGATGTTAATGGATTGCCCCTAAGTCAATCAAAGTGTTCTTTATTATTGTTCCATTAATTGTAATGTTCACCAAGGGACTTCTTGGATCTATATACTTGGGTAAAACTAAATTTCCAAGCATGATATCAACCAATTGTCCAATAACTTGTATAGTGGATGGATCCTTCCTTCTTCTTCCTAGTTTTTTATGCATAGATCCTTAACCAACTTGTTATAGATGGGAACATCCTTGATGGCTTGAATAAGTGGAATTTTGACACAAATATCCTTCAGTTGATTGACAAAATTAGAATCAGAATATGATTTAAGGTCAAGTCTTTCTTTCTGTAATCTCTCTAGAAATGGTGGTTCATTAACTTACATTTTACCCTTATTGGAACTTTTTTCAAGTTGTTGTGGATCATCTTGCAACATGTTTTGATTTTTTGTGGATGGATCTACAAAAATTATGGTTCATCTGCAATCTCTGTAATGGTGGGTTTACTTGGTGGAGGAAGTGTTCTTCCTGAGTGAAGATGGATGTTATTAACATCAACTAAATAAATAAGAGTATTGAGATGATTTAGTGGTATAGGCTAGCTGAGAAAATTTATTGTTGGGGTTAGGTGTTGGTTGAGCTAGTAGCTGAGTGGATTTTGGTTGAGAGCCTTTTGGGGTTTGGCATCAAAGATTTTTTTATGGATAAGGAGGTTATGGTAAGATTGTTGGTAGTTAGGAGGTGGGTTATTCCATTGCTTCCCTCCTCTCCAAGGTTATTTCCATGAAGAAGGGGGTTATTTCCATTGTTGGCCTGAAAACTGAGGTTTCCATTGTTGTTGGTATTGGCTAGGGTATGGAGCCCAACCTTGTTGAGTATTAGCCCAAGGTGGGGGTTGCATATATGGATTACTAGCCCAATTTTGAAAATATGGCATAGGATCTTGTGACATACCTCCTCCTTATCTTGGCAGCCATGGATTTCCTTTGAGAAACATAGAAGACTTTCCCATCCTTTTTTCTATCATCTTGAATTTGGTGAAGCCTCCTTTTTTATTCAATGTTGGCCAATCCCCTACATCTACAATCAACTTTTTTTTCTTTTATGCATGCATGGAAAAACTTTGTAAGTGTTTCCTCTGCATCTTCTCTCTTCTTCTTAGCATGTAAAGCATCAATTTGGGTGGCCATGTCATTGACTATCTCTATTTCATGTTCTTAAACATATTTACAATCTCTGATTTGGATATCCCCAATCCCTTTGGTAGTTGATCCACCCTTTGATCTAAGCACTTCTTATTATTTTCATAGTTTCTCTGGAGTAATTCCTGTAGGCTTCAAAATATCCTCAAAGGTATATTTTGAGATATCTCTAGCTCCTATCAAGTCCAAAGCATCCATATCCTCCTCATTGAGTCCTTTTAAGAAAAGTAGCTTGAGGGACTCATTAGGTAACCTTGTGTGTTTTGACTTTTAAATATTGAATAAGAATATTTCTAGGTAATATTCTAGTGGCTCATCTTCCTTTTGTGCCATCCTAAAGAGTTCATCACCTCTACTACTTTGCTGGCCTGCAATAATCTTGATATTTTACCATAAAATTTTCCTTCATCTATAGCTAAGTTGTCACAACATCTCTTCCTAAACCCATGAACCATCTCAAGGCTACATCCTTGAGTGTAGTAGGGAATAATTTAGCTTATGTGCATTTGTGGTAGTCATAGCTCCTAGCATAAAATCAAACTCAAACAAGAAAGTGTTTGGGTCTTCAGTTATGGATCCATGAAAGTTAGGAAGGGCTGAGGGAGAAATGTTCTTCATTACAATAGGTTGATTGTTGTTGGAGATTGGGAACTCAAAGGTAGTTTCCCTATCTTCCACATTTTTGATTCACTTCTTTTATACCATGATTGGTTGATCAGAACAACCTTAGAAGTCTCACTTAGAGGGGGATATTCTAATAAGTAAAGCCTTGTATAGAGGAAGATATGTCTTCTTAGAATCATATGAAAAATATGTGTTATTTGAGGATTGGGTAAGAATATACCATGGGAATCTTGGATGGTGCATGCATCAACTAACTCAACTCAATCAACATACATTAGTGGGGGTTTGGAGGTGGAATTTCTAAACCTAAACTGTTTCTAAGGAATGCAAAACCTCTCAAAAACTTATAACTTGGCATAGTATCCCTAGAAAACGATGCAAAAATGGTGGTGTAAATTAACTTGCAATAATTAATATGATGTTCATTAAATCACAATCATTTAATCATCAAACCAGGGACATAAAATTTAAATAATGTCAGTGTTGTATGCATAATTATAGAGAATTTAGGAGGTATGGAAAGAAATAATTATCACTACAATACTTGAAAGAACAATGCTTGAAAGAAAAATGCTTGAAACAAAACTTAGAACTGAAAGAAAATGGTTTCTAAACACTATGACTAAAACAAAGCTTGTAAATTCATAAATGCAGATAAAGAAGATAAATTTCTTCCTAGTCTAATCATGCAATAAAATAGAGAAACAAAACTATGGAGGGGTTTAACAAACCACAAGTGGGCCCTGCCTTGGGTGTTAATCCCTCCTAAATCTTGTAACTAAAGATACTAAATAGAACTCAGATCTTTTATTGAATTGGCATGAACATTACATCTAGGAACAAAAAAAATATCTATATATTCGTATTTCTATCTCTCTATCTCTCTATATCTCTCTATCTTCTTCTAGATTATTTCCAGCATTAACCCTTTTTATTTTACTTCTCATTTACAACAAGACGTGAGAAGAAGAGTTCAACTAGGAGTTTAACAAACTAAGTAAAATATATTTGATAGAACAAGTGGAAGATCTCAAATAGATCAACAAGAGATTCAACACATGCAACAAAACTAATAACAGTGTGTTTAGATATCAAACACATAACTCAAGTAACTAACAAGTTCCTTAAATCATGTGTTAATTAATCAATCAATCTGTTCTTTAGTAAGTTGCAATGAATAATCATATCCATGGTTGAGTTATCTCCCAGTTCTTAATGTTCTAGTTGTAACTCGCTCCTTCAACAACATGTACAAGACTTGAGTTTCATTCTTCACATTCCAAGAGATCTTCATAACGTGGCTTCTTTGTTGTAGGTGATCCCCTTTGCTGCTGCTGGATGAGTTTTTGTGAGACATGTCCTTTTTTAGACGAGTTTTGTGGATGAGTTCCTTTAGCAGATACATAAGTCCTTTCTACATATAATTTGCTTACAAACAAGAGTGAAATCACACATATCATCATTCAAACAACTTATTGAATCATAAGAATAAATGTACACACAAAATACCACAAAATAAAGATAACTAGTCATAACTATATTAATCAGTATTTATGCCATAAGTTCAAGTTGTGAGGATAATGTTTAGCAGTATAACTTGGAAATACAAGGACATGGCTTCAATGGCTTAGCAAAAATATAGAGAATGATTTTTTTGTAAATGGGATTTACACAACTCATCGATCGTTTTCTACCCACCCAAGTTATCAAACTCATTACGAGGAGGATCTCTCTCTTTTACGCTTGTATTCATCATCATCCCATCTAGAGGTACCTTAAACCCTCTCATATTGGAGTTGTTTGTTTTCTTGTTGCCATTTCACCGATATGATACGTGGACAAGAAGATCAGTTCAACATTCTGGCACACCCGGTGGGACCCACCCTTCTTTAGTGAGTCTTTTCATTATTTTTTTCATTTCCATTTCTTCTTCTATATATTTTCTACTAATCTCGTAGGTAGGAGTTTTTCTTTTCGCATGCATGGCAGATTTCTTTGCTTGGATCAACTTGTTTGCTATAAAAATAAAAATAGAAATAAAAAGGAAAAAATGCTATCCAAGTATTCCTCATTTTCTCTATTTTCTCCTTTTACATCATCTTTTCCTTCTTTGTTTGAGTGTCCTCATCGAATATAAACTTCACTTTGGATGTAAAAAAAGAACCTTCATACTTGCTTGGAAATATATTCGAATTAGGAGGTTAAGTCTTCGCATTCACTTCTTCACACACATCCAAAACGTACATATCAAAACTACACATCCAAACATCTTCTTCCAGGTGGAACTATTTAGATTTCATCACCCAATAGGAAAATTTCCATGGATTTTTGGCCATGTTACAATTTTTTTGGCTATTAGTATATTGGCTAAGCACTTGACACCCTTATCATTGTAGTGCGTGAAGTGGGGGTAGCCCCAATATCAAGCCCCGTACTCAGTAATCATCACAGACTCAAGTCTCACGTACCTTCAAGTATATCGAGGAATCCATCTAAAACAACCCAAAACCATCCATAGTTTGGTCATTTCCTATGTTATCCTTTCAAGCCCAATTTTCTTTCTCCTCACATTTTTTTAATAATCAAGATAACAAAAACTCTATTGTGTGACTTGTTTGAAGTAATTAAAAATAATCATAATTTCTTGTTCTATTGTTTGTTTCATTCTCGTTATTACATCTTCAAGCGAGAATAATGGAACAAACCATGACATCCAATGACATCCGCGGTTCCACTATTGTTTCCCAACAAAATTCAGCTCTTTCTATCATTTCTTCCACCCCTTTGGTCACCTCTTCTATGGTTACTCAACCTATGGTTTCCATTCCCCCTCTTCAAGAGTCTCAAGTTATCCAATCTAACACCCATGTTGAAACCAACCCCTTTCTTTATCACCACTCGGTCCCATCTAGACCGGCTACACCCCCATCCGCTACTTCTATGGGAGCTTTTAGACCTCCCACCATCCCTTGTGGGTGTGTGGAGTTCCAAGAACTCCTTAATGTCAACCCTGTAGCTCTCCATGATTACCTTGCTAGGAGGGATACCCATCTCCCCATCGATGGTCCTCCTCTCTAACAAATTTATCCTTATCCTCCTCACACAGAATCCACAGAGGTTCTTACCTCACAATTCATTGTTTTATTCCCAAGAGCCATGAACAAGTTAGTGATAACTCAACAAGAACACGGCTCTCACACTCACCAAACCACTCAATTGGTGGTTACTATTCCCTCCAATTTGTCTCACATTCACACTACTACCACCTCTTATATTCCCATCACCTCTACATTCACTACGCTTATTAGTGCCCCTATCCAATCATCACAAGAGTCTCATTTTCTTCCCCTCCATCCAAATAGCATAACCAAACTTTACCTCTTATCTCCACCTCTCATGTCCATGCAAATGTCATCACTTCACATCCCATCCTTCTGAGTCAACCCAAACCCATCAACCTCCTCTTTGAGGTGCCTTTCGTTACATACTTCCCAATCAACCAACTCAAACAACTCAACCACCCCATACCTATATCTCAACACATCCCATATCGAATCAATCTAGTGTCCCCATCACTCAACAACCAACACAATCCCATAAATCTTATTACATCCCCATATCCCAACAACAACCTATGTCCCAACATATTTACTCACAACCATTCAATAATATCCCCCCTTATCAACCACTTCCACAAATGCTTACTCATCCTCAAACATATCAACTTCATCCCCAAGCCTAACCAATCTACTTCATATATTCCACAACCTCATCCTTAAATTTCTCATCACCATGCATCTAACAATACCATGTATTCATTACTTGTAATGGCCAACCTTAAGGTCATTACCTCGAGATCCAAGACCACCTTTTCCTATGAACAAATATGTAATGGACCAATTAATCCCTCAATCCCTATAAAGCATTATCCTCCACATTGGTAACTACCAAAGTTCTCTAAATTCATATAGCAAGGAGGATCCACAACATCACCTTTGTGCCTTTAGGCGTGCATGCTACCTCATTGATCATGACCAAGACCTTATGCTCCACACCTTCCCCATGTTGTTGGCTAATTTTGTGTTGGATTGGTACAATGAAATTCCACAACATTCATTATTCCTTCACCCAACTCACGCAACTATTTCTAGAACACTTTTCAATTAATATTGCGTGTAAAATTACCATCACATGACCTCTATGCCATTAGACAATTTGATGATGAATCTATCACAAATTTCATCGCAAGATGGCGTGGCATAATCAACCAACTATATTTTTCCCTTCTACAGATTGAATTAATTGAACTCTTTGTGTGGTCTTGTGTGAATCATATTTCCTCTACTCTTCAAATAAAATCATTCCAAACCTTTGAAGAGGCATTCACCATGGCTCATAAACTTGAACTTCGTGCCCTTGAGCAAGGCCATCTCAAGCTTCGATCTAATAAATTGAAACCTGAGTTCACGAAGTCATCCACCCATAATGACAAGACTAAAAGCGCAACTAACACTATCATAGTCAAGTCTTCATCCACATCTACATCTCACATTGAGCCTCCATAAAGGGCTCCTAGAACAACCCCAATTACACTCCTCTTGGAGAATCATACAACTCCATCTTCAACAAATTAATGGTTGTGCACCTCATCCAACTTCCTCCCATCCGACCCTTTGATGATTTGTGACCCAAACCCGAATGGCATCGCGAGGATTGTTATATTATAAATATCACCAAGTCCATGGTCACAACATCAAAAATGTCACACATTCAAGGACCTTGTACAAAAACTCATAGATCATGGTGATCTTCAATTATAAAATCCCAATGCACCACCCAATCAACCCCTAGACGCGTTTTAAAGAAACCTTTCTCCAACCATTCACCTAATAACCTTGACATCTCCTCAAACATCTCAAACACCAATGCTCATACTATCAACACCCTAAGTCGTGAATCAACCTCACCACCTACACCTATCATCCCTTCATCCACTTGAACCTATATCCACTTTGATTTCTACCCCCTCACTTACAATATCTTCTACATCTACACCTATCTCTACATCCATTATATCTACCCCCGTTGCACCCGCCACACCATCCATATCAATATCTACTACTTCCCCATCCATGTCTATATCTAGTCCTTCATCCTCATCTACATCAACACCTATCTAAACATCATTATCACACATTCCCACCACTACCACATCCTTATCTTCAACCACATCTACAACTATGATCATGCCCACATAAACATTTGAAACCATGTTCACATCATCTCATAAAGCATTTATTACACAAACATCCTCACTTATTACAACCACAAATAATCTGCTTACACCATCAACAAGTTCAAACACTCCTACAATAACACCCCCAAAATCCTCACACTCTCCAACTCCTTCTGATCTCATTAAATGAATAATTCAAAACCACTCCCATCTTCAATATCCACATCTACAATGAAATCTACATCATTTGATTCTATCTTGAAGGACCCCTGGTTGAAATCATTGTTATCCCTACCAAGGGAAAATCGTCACAACAAAAATCTAAGAACCTTGGCATTCCTACCCAAAATCTCTCACTCATCCACACAAAAATTGGAATCCCCTACTAAATATGACCACCCTAAATGATCTAATCCCTTAGTGTGAATCTTAGTTTCACTTCCGTCCATCTTGGGCCAGCCTTCGTCCACTCCTATTCTCAAGTTAAAATCCAAATCAAAACCATCTACCATTCCTTCCAAACAAAAATTTGAATCAAACTTATCTAAAAACCCCATCATCACTAAATCAGAATCAACATCATCATCCACTAAATCTAAGTTTGAATCACAATCACCTACTCATCCTTCTAAGTCTAAATTAAAATCAAAGTCTTGTTAGTGTGAAATCATAGCACCCCCAAATGATTTCTAAAGATCTTATTTTCTAAGGCAGAATCATCTAGTGTGATTGCATAACATGGAACTTTTCCTAAGGTGTGGGACCTTACAAATTGGAAAAGCTCTCCAGATTTAAAGGTTGGTTCCTTATTCCTCTATTTAGGTGCATATGTGAGGATTTGCAGAGGATCTATATCTATACCTAGTCTAAAACTTGCCAAGGAGACAGGGATAAAAGAGTACAGAAATAAGAAATAACTAGACTACTGGTGATGCACCAAAGGAATGATGGACACTTAGTTTGACTTCAACACAAACCAATAAAATGCATATGGTAAATAAACACAGAGATAGCCATATCTGTAACAAGAGACTAGATATAAGCAAAAGAAAACAAGAAGGATCTAAAATCGATCACAAACATATTTTTCTTGCTCTATAAATTGATACGATTCATTACAAAATAATCGAAAGGTAGAAACGTATTACAATTTTAATGGGATGCCTAAACCCCACAAATCCTTTTTAGAAGGAGAAGGGAGCCTCGCAAAACTAAGAATATCCAACCCTTTACAATGAATCTTGCCTGCATTTATAGAATTGATCGAGAGAGATGAAAGAGAGAGAGAGAGAGAGAAGCGAGAAAACACAGGTCGAAGCTCAACCATCACTGTTAGTGTTTTCTACTAAAACCTGCCCCCCGAATCCATCTTCACTACATCGATCCTCGATTCGGTGCCTTGGAGGAAGAGGAAACGGTAGAAATAGATGAATCGATCTCGGTTGTTGAGACTGATGATCTTGTATTGAAATCTTGAATATGTTTCTCCATTTTTCTTCCACCTACCCTCCCAAAAATTAAAGTTTCATACTCTCATGGCGTAGATGAGGTCGAGATATTTCCAATGATATCATATTTGCAATCTCTCAAGCCCTAAGTTGAAAGATATGCCCCTTTGAAGTTTTGCATCGATTCTGTACAAATAGGTGGGAAAACAACTTGAAAATGGGTCCCTCTTTTGATTGGGACACATGGCAGCCAAATTGGGACAAAATTTGGGTCCATGGGCCCACAATTTACCTTTTGGCCCTTTGCACAAAAATGCAAAAACTTAAAAACCTTCGCAGCCCCAAAACTCCGTGGACACGTGGCTCCTTTTGGTTGGCTAGGAAATGTGTTTCCATTTTTACCTTTATGCCTTTTGGAAAAAGGAAAATTTTCACTTTTCTCCCCGACACCCCACCTTGGCTTTGACTGGGCTTATATGTTGACTTTTCCCTCTGGTGCAGAGAGATGCGAGCCCTTTTATAACTTTTATTCCATTTGGGGAAAAGGTAAAAACTAACCTTTTCCCTAGAAAAATCCGTGTTCCCTTGGGACATGTGTCATCCCGCACTCGCTCAAGAACCTTTTCTCCTTTTAACCCTTGAAACAGTGCCCTTAGGACACTTGACAGCTTCTGATGACCTGTTAATGTTTTAACTATTCAACTAACTCTGCTTCCTTGAGGACACGTGGAGGCACCGCGCTTGTTTGCAAACCCGACCCAAAGTTTGCCTTTGGAGGAGCATCGGGTTGACACTTGTTGGCCTCTACTACTTTTTGGAATTTTCAACAGCTTCCTCTTACTTTTTAGCTTTGGGCTATGTGGAGCCCACACTCTTTTGGGCTTCGCCTTTAAATCAACCCTTAAAAGTGTGTCAGCCGACACGTGGCACTCTCCACTTACACTTATATACTTAGCCAATTTTAGGCCTTTTCTACCCACCCCTTGACTCTTTTGACCACTTGCTACGTGGAGGGCTGGCGCGAGTTTGAGTTCCTCCTTTTGGATTCACTCTGGGAGGAGCGTCGTTGGGACACGTGGCTCCTTCCGCTACTTCCTCCATACTTAGTCATTTTTGCCCCTTCCTGAACCGTTTGAGCCTGAGGACCTTAAATCTTAGCCATTCTTCCTTCTTCTTATTTCTAGCTCTTCCGTAGCATATTCCCTTCTTGTTTGACCCTCGTAATTTTATAGTTCTACTTTCCTGCAACTTAGATAATGAATTTAGACGTATAAACGGCCCGATGAGTCGTTTTCTTTACGTACAGGACCCTTTGATCCTTTTGCTCTCCACCACTTCATTGTTGAATCCTTTTGCAACCAATCTACGAGGATTGAATGCATTTTCTTGAGTTCCTTATAGGCGGGGTCGTGATTCGATCCAATATTTAGCTTGGGGTGAAATATGGATAACAATTTGGTGACTCACAGAGACATATGCCTGCTAGATGAAGGGATCAGTTGCCTTGTCATATATGTTGGGCATGGAGTCAAAAATAACATTCTGACATTAATTCTGCCTCTGATTCATGAGCCCGGCCACTTGCATTCTCATATTTTATAAGAAAATCTCGAAATGAAGATTTCTGAGAGTAGAAAATTGTTTCAAATCCAAGGCTTCATCTATGTCTCTCTGAATGAACTACATAAGAGCAACAAAACAACACCATGACTATGTACAAAATTGAAATCATACATGCTCCAAATGGAACATGTAGAGCATGCAAAAGCACTTAGGAGAAAAGCAACCTATACTACAGCAAGACAATGTGCAGAAGCACTTAGAGGAAAGAGAAACTAAACTAATATGTACAGAGTGGGACTTCCCTTTTAGTAGCAGTGCTTGAGATAGATCCTATTCACTGGGATCTGCAGCTCTTCACCCTCCAATGTGGACAACTGGAAAGCATTGCTACTTTTACATCTTTTTATCATATAAGGACCACTCCAGATGGCATCAAACTTAGAATGTCTCCCTGGTTTTGCTCGATTTACGTCCCACTTCAAAACCAAGTCTCCTTCCTGGAAATTCCTTGCTTTTTCTTTCTTATCAAAGCATTTCTTGATTGAAGCTTGACTCTTCTCCAATGCTTGGAGAGCATTCTCTCTAGCTTCTTCTAATTCTATCAGCTCTGTGTACCTGGCCTCCATTGGTCCAAACTCAGACATTTCTAGTTGCCTCACAAGCTCCAATGTTGGTAACTCAAGTGATATAGGCAACACTACCTCTTTCCCATAGACAAGCTTGAATGGAGAGCTGCCTGTGGATCTCTTGGGTGTTATTCTATCAGCCCATAAGGCTTTTTGAGCTTTGTGTGCCAAGTCCTTTGATTCTCATCCAGAGTTATCTTGATGATCTTTAACAAATTCTTGTTTGTAGACTCAGCCTGGCCATTACCCTGAGGGTAATAATTTGATGAGGTGCTCAAATAAGTCCCATTTTTGACATCCCATCTTGTAATTTTGGAACCTATAAATGCTAATGCATTTTCTAAGATGATGGTGGTTGGTACCCCAAATCTAGTCGTTATCCCTTCATAGAAATCCAAGATATTAGACACATTTGCCTCTTTGAGTGCCATTACATCATCCATTTGGTAAAGTAATATGTGGTTGTTAGGATCCATTTGTTCCCTTGGCTTGAGTTTGGGTTGATGACTCCAATGAAGTCCAATCCCCATTGCATGAAAGGTTGGTCGACTGAGATTGGGTGCAATGGAAGTGCTGCTAGCTTCTCCTTCCCTTTGAAGAAAACACAATTCTTACATCTTTTAATCCATGTATAACAATCACTAAACACTCTAGGCCAATAATAACCTACTTTCATGATTTTGAGTGTTGTCACTCTTGGAGCAAAATGGCCTCCAGCTGCTTCAACATGAAATTCTTGTAGCACTCTTTCCACTTGGTCCGTCCCAATGCATCTCAACAGAATGCCATTGATGTCTCTTTTAAACAAGACACCATCAATAAGAACATATGGGATGGCCTATAACCTGAAATGCCTTCTTTTTTCTTTATTCATCCCATGAGGGCACAGCCTGTTTGAAGGAAATGCACCATGTCTTGGGTCCAACAAGGAGTAGGCACATCATTTCTTTCTTTTTCTTGATCATCTTGTAGAATCAGAACAACCTCCTTCTCACTGTTTGTTTCATCTTGTAGAGTAAAGGCTAGCTACTCACACAAGCCCCTCCCACGGACCAGCTTGGTGACCTTAATCTCAATGTCATATTCCATGACACAAGTGATCCACCCTGCACATTTCTCATTCAGGTCCTTGCTGAGGAGGAATTATTTGACTCCTACATGGGAGACCAATAGTTGGATTTTGTTGTTTGACACCAAATGCTTAAACTTCTTCAGTCCTCTGATCACCACCAGGACTTGCTTCTCAATGAAGGAATACCTCACCTCATAGTCTTCTAGACTCTGACTAAAGAAAGCAATTGGTTATTATGAGCTTTCTTTGTTCTGTTGAACCAGATTGCAAAGATAGTGTCATTGCCACCAAAGGCATACAATATGAAGTCCTTGGAAAAATCTAGATTTACAAGAGTTGGGGCCTGTGATATGGCCTCTTTGATAGCTTCAAAGCTTGCCTTTCCTTCAGTTGTCCATCTGAATGCTAAGCTCTTCTTCAACATCAATGTTATTGGCTTAACCAGAGTAGAAAATTTTGGGACAAACCTTCGAACAAAGTTGATCTTCCCCAAGAAGCTTTGAAGAGCCTTCTTGTGACTTGGCAATGGCAAGTGCTTTTATTGCTTCAACTCTTTCTGGATCAATTACTGACCCTCCTTAGACACAATATGGCCTAAAATATTTCCCTCATGGGCCAAGAATATGCATTTTTGGGGTTCAAAGACACCCCAAATATTCTGCATCTTTGAAACACTTGCCTTAGATGAAAAGGTGGTCTCTATTGCATTCTTGGAGAACACAATGATATCATCCAGATAGATCAACACTATCTTATTGATTAGCCCTTTGAATGCCATATCCATGGCTCTTTGGAAAGTAGCACCAAAGCATTAGATAGTCTAAATGGCATTTTTGTATGCATAGGTGCCCCATTTGGTGGTGAAAGTAGTTTTGAATTGATCATCTTCTTTCACCATGATCTGATTGTATCCTGAATAGCCATCTAAGAGAGAAAATCTCACTGACCCAGAAACCACTTACAAGATCTGCTCCATTGAAGGGAGTGGGTAGTGATCTTTGAGGGAGTCTCTATTCAAATCCCTAAAGTCAACACATAACCTGATTCCTCCATTTTTATTTCTGACCGGGACCAGATTTGCAACCCAACTTGAATGCTTGATTGGGAATATGATACTTTCCACTATTAGTTTGTTCAGCTCCTTCATCAATGGCTCAATATGTGGGTTGACCGGTCTCTACTTCGCCCGATAGCCGAGCACTGGTCCAATTCAATTGTGTGTTGTGCTAGTTTTGAATTAAAACCCCTTAGGTCTTCATAACTCCAAGCAAAAACATCAGGGAATTCTTGGCAAAGTTGTATGAATTCATACCTTTCGACTCGGTGGCCACCTTGCCAATTTGAAGTGTTTTGTCTTCTCCAACTGGGATTGAATTTGAATCTTCTCCTTTGATCTGCATGTTAGCCTTCTCTTTTTTGAACTAATCATTAGGATTGAAAATGGATTCCAATGTCACTAAGCCTTTGGGAAGCTTGTTTGTATGCAACTATACTATTTGGTTCCCATACTGCTGCTCTAGTTTGTTTTGATTATGGGCTAAGAATTCAGCTTCTTCTTGCAAAAAATTGATGATCTGTTGATCATTCTCAAACACTTGCCAACATGTATTATTATCTGGCACTGCTAGCCTCACAACCACATGGATATGTGGTTGTTCTTTGTCTCTTTTGATGTTGTCCACCACATCAAATGCTGCTCCAACTGTTGCAAGTCTATCAACAACTTCATTCTCTTTTCTGGGTATGGACACAATGCTGAAAGCTTGAAATCCTCCATGAGATCCCATACCCTACTCTTATAGTTCTTGAGTAGGTCATTTTTGACAACATTTAGTCCTCTGACTTGGTTGGCAACCAATTCACTATCACCAAACACTTGTAGATTCTTGATTCCTAGCTTTCTTGCCTAATGAAGACCTTGGACTAAAGCTTCATATTCAACAGTATTATTTGAACAAGCAAACTAGAATCTAAAGGCTACATAATATTTCATACCTCTGGGAGACACAATCATAGCTCCTCCTCCAGCTCCTTGTCTGCTCCTTGAGCCATCAAAGAATAATTGCCATACTCCATTATCATCCTTGTGCTCTGGCTTAACTAGGGTAGGAAGAGGATGATTCTCTTCATGTAGACAGTAGACACCTAGCTCAGATTCTTCCATCTCCTTGTAGGGGTCAAAATCATGTCTTTTATTGGCCCACTCATCTAGAGTCAAATCAGGGATACATCCCAACTTGGTATCTACTTCATTAGTGTTTAGGAGGTCTTCTTGATCAAAGGCTGAGCAGTTAGCATTGATTGGGCTAGGTACATAGGATTCAATATGATAGTCAGCAATAGGTTCAGATCTGATTGTGGCCTTTGCCCCATACCTTTTCCTAAAGAGCATATGTGACCAATCAAAACATGTAGCCTCCAATCTTGGCAGTGAAGTCCCTAGACAAACACAAAGCAAAATGTGGTGGAAAATCTATGATGGACACGTTTTGTAAGATAGTTACATTGGGGTAGGCATGTAGAGTGAGGCTCAGGTCTTGGATGATTCCTATAGTGGTCATTCTGTTGTCCCATCTAATTGAACTACCCCTCTAGAGATAACTTCATATTTGAGACCCAACTGATCAGCTATTTGTTTGGGAATCGCAGAACTACTAGCCCTAAAGTCAATCATACAATTGTGCACTAATTTGTCTCCAATAATTAATGAGACATAGAATGGAGGAGGCATTAATTTCTTACCTTGTTTTTCTTCTTGGTTCTTCTCAAAGTTGAATTGCATTGGCAAGCATCTCTCTTGCTGATTAGGGGTTTGATTTGAACTTGACCAATTTTGCATGGCAGTTTGCAACAGATCCCTCTACCCTAGAATGGCCAATGACTCCCATAATGAAATGTTCACACTTGTCCTCTTCATCTGCTCAATGATATTGAATGAGTTCTCTTTCTTCTGCCCCTTCCCAGACACATTTCTTTCTTGCACATGAGTTGTTACAACTGATGCCTAACTGGGTTTGGAAGGTGGCTTGGATTGGTTCTACATGTTGGGAGTTGCTCTTGGAACACCAGGACCTTGTGGAGTGATGGAAGGTTGAGGGTCACCTGAGTTTAGTGGTTGGCCTTCTCCAATACTTCTCTTTTTGGACCGTGTGTTGGCAGCCACACTTGAGCAGGGACAAATTCATCCCACAAAAGTCTTCAACTTACCAATTGACAAACATAGTATCTCTTAGAGGTTCACTTTGTTGAGCTCCTTGTTGTTGATCTCCTCTTAGCCATATTCTTGTGGCAAAACACTGGTTTTCACCATCGGGGCCTAATTTGAGCACCATTAAAACACGTGGATTGGTTATGTGGTTAACTGCATGGAAAGCACCAATCGTATTCATGTGCCATATTGTTCTATGTAGGGACCAATGCTTTTGATGTTGAGGTTGTATTAGGATCATAAGACCTAAAAGGTCTAAAGCACTTGAGGTTGTCCTTGATTTTGATTCTGATTTGTAGTCTAAGGTGGTGGCCTATTTTGTTGGTATTAGGGTCTAGCCTGATATTGAGCCTGAGGTTGATATGGCCTAGAGCTCTGTGTTTGCTACCTTTTGATGGTCACTAGTTCATTTCCTGTTTTTCAGAATTGCTTCATCACTTCTTGAAGCTCTTTAGAGGTGTTAGATGATGAAGTGGAAGCTTCAGCTGAACTTTGACTCCTGGGGGTGGGTATAGGAGCTAATGTAGGCATTTGGCTAGTATCTGGGTTTCCTAACTCAGGGTACAAAGGCATGGATGGCCTAGGAGCAATCTTACCAGCTTGAATCAAATGGTTCTCAGCCCCTATGGAAAGGTTATAGGCTGCTGGCAATGTAGTGCCCCCCATTGACTAGATCATCAGAGAAATATCATAATTTAAAGCCCTGAGAAAGTACAAGAAGGAACCTTCATTTGTAGGTTTTACTGATGTTGGAATCCTGTCCCAGGTCTATTGGAATCTGAGGTTGAAGTCTGTCAGCTATTCATTTGGGGCTCTTTTGATAGTTGTTAGTTGCTCCAACAAAGACAAGTTATCACCTTTCTCTCCAAATTGGTTATGAAGAGTTGTGCATAGCTGATTCCAATTTTGAATAGATCCCACTTCAAGACTCTCGAACCATGTGAAGCCTTCCCTTTGAGTGAAGAGGTGAGAAACTTGACTACAATGTCCATTTCATGAATCTCATGGATTGTGTAGACATTTGTAATATCTTGGACATGATCACCAGGAGAAGTTTGGTTCTCTCAAGTGAAATATGGGATACTTTTTAATGCTGCAATAGGAACTGGGTTTTGTGCATTCAGGGAAAGTGTACTACTGCCGGTGAAGTTAACATAAGGATTCGGCTGAGCCATTCTGATTGGCCTAAGGACCCTTGCGGGTTGAAAGAAAGGTCTTGCAGGTGGAGGTGTTGACAAGGTTCTACTTGGTAGAGATGGAGACCTCTGAACCCTCCTTCCTCTCATGTCTCTGTGTGGGGATGGACGCAAATATTCAAATATACCCTCTTTCCTTGCTTTGGACCAGATTTTTCTCATGAATCTCTCAAACTTGGGCTGCTAAAACAGAGATCTATTTCTTTTGGAGTCGCCAAATGTACAATTTTAAGGATTCTTAAAACCGAATAATCACCGCAAGTGTACATTGATCCCTACTCGTAATAAGATGGAGACTTACGTGTCCCACCGGCGTGCAAAATTGTTAGTGCAAAATCACAAGCACCTTTAATGATTTTTAAAGATCTACTTTCCTAAGCGTAATCATCTAGTGTGATTGTATAACATGGAAATTTTCCTAAGGTGTGGGACCTTAAAATTGGAAAAGCTCTCTAGATTTAAAGGCTAGTTCCTTATTCCTCTATTTAGGTGCATGCATGAGGATCTGCAGAGGATCTCGTATCCATACCTAGTCTAAAACTTGCCAAGGAGACAGGATAAAAGAGTAGAGAAATAAGAAATTACTAGACTACAGTGATGCACCAAGGAATGATGGACACTTAGTTTGACTTCAACACAAACCAAAAAAATGCATACGGTAAACAAATACAGATAACCAGATTCGTAAATAAGAGACCGAGATAGAAGCAAAAGAAAACAAGAAAGATCTAAAATCGATCACAAACGTATTTTTATTGCTCTATAAATTGATACAGCTTCATTACGTAATAACCAAAGGCGTAAATGTATTATAGTTTTAATGGAAGGCCTGAACCCCACAAATCCTTTGCTAGAAGGAGAAGGGAGCCTGTAAACTAAGAATATCCAACCCTTTACAATGAATCATGCCCCCATATTTATAGAATTAATTAGAGAGAAAGAGAGAGAGAGAGAAGTGGGAAAATGCGGGTCGAAGCTCAACCATCGTTATTAATGTTTTCTGCTAAAATATTCCCCCAAATCCATCTTTACTGCATCGATCCTCGATTTGGCACCTTAAAGGAAGAGGAAACGATGAAAGATATTGAATCCGATCTGGTTGTTGAGACTGATGATCTTGCATTGAAAGCTCGAAGATGTTTCTCCATTTTTCTTCCACCTACCCTCTCAAAAATTAAAGTTTAGACTCTCATGGCGTAGACGAGGTCGAGATCTTCTAGTGATATCAGATTTGTAATCTCTCAAGCCCTGAGTCAAAAGATATGCCCCTTTGAAGTTTTGCATCGATTCTATACAAATAGGTGGGAAAACAACTTGAAAATGGGTCCCTCTTTTGATTGGGACACGTGGCAGCCAGATTGGGACAAAAATTCAGGTCCATGGGTTCGCAATTTACCTTTTGGCCCTTTGCACAAAAACACAAAAACTCAAAAACCTCCGCAGCCCCGAAACTCCGTCTGGACACGTGGCTCCTTTTGGTTGGCTAGGAAATGCATTTCCATTTTTACCTTTATGCCTTTTGGACAAAAGGCAAATTTTCACTTTTCTCCTCAACACCTTGGCTTTGACTCGGGTTTATATGTTGACTTTTCCTCTTGGTGGAGACGCGGGCCCTTGTATAAATTTTATTCCATTTGGGGCAAAAGGCAAAAAACTAACCTTTTCCCCGACACTCCACGTTCCTTGGGACATGTGTCATCTAGCGCTCACTTGGGAACCTTTTCTCCTTTTAACCCTTGAAATAGTGCCCTTAGGACACTTGGCAGCTTCCATCGGCTGTTAATGTTTTGACTATTCAACTAACTCTACTCCCTTGAGGACATGTGGAGGCACCGCGCTTGTTTGCAAACCCGACCCAAAGTTTACCTTTGGAGGAGCGTCGAGTT
Organism: Taxus wallichiana var. yunnanensis; assembly: GCA_018340775.1. Taxonomy (NCBI): domain Eukaryota; kingdom Viridiplantae; phylum Streptophyta; class Pinopsida; order Cupressales; family Taxaceae; genus Taxus; species Taxus wallichiana. The sequence goes on from CM031242.1 coordinate 669,717,486, forward strand.
GACACTTGTCAGCCTCCACTACTTTGTGGAATTTTCGGTGGTCCCTCTTACTTTTTGGCTTTGGGCTACGTGGTGAGCCTGTACTCTTTTGGGCTTCTACCTTTGGACCAACCCTGGAAGTGTGCGAGGTTGCCGACACGTGGCACTCTCCACTTGCACTTCTATACTTAACCAATTTTAGGCCTTTTCTACCCGCCCTTGACTCTTTTGACCACTTACTACGTGGAGGGTGGCACGAGTTTGAGTCCCTCCTTTTGGATTCACTCGGGAGGAGCGTCATTGGGATACGTGGTTCCTTCCGCTACTTCCTCCATACTTAGTCATTTTTACCCCTTCCTAAATCGTTTCGAGCCTGAGGACCTTGAATCTTCGCCATTCTTCCTTCTTGTTTCTGGCTCTTCTGTAGCATCTTCCCTTCTTGTTTGACCCGCAATTTTATAGTTCTACTTGCCTACAACTTGGAGAATTAATTTAGACATAGAAACGGAACGACAAATTCATTTTCTTTCTGTACAAGACCCTTTGATCCTTTTTCCCTTCGCCACTTCATTGTTGAATCCTTTTGCAACCAATCTGCAGGATTGAATGCATTTTCTTGGGTTCCTTCTAGGTGGGGTCGTGATTCGATCCAATATTTAGCCCGAGGTGAAATATGGATAACAAGTCTCCCACAAAGCCTCGTCGAAGCAAAGCATTCCTCTTACCTTCATCCACCATCCTCAAACCCACTTTATCTACAACCACTTCTCCGAAAAACCTCATCAATTCCTACATTAAAATGTTCTAATGCCTACTTCAAACATCTACAATTACCCTTCCTCCTATCTAATCCTTCAATTCACGTGGGTCGTGACCTTCATGGTTCAATTCTAATCTCATTTGTGCATATCATCGTGCTCCAGGACATGATACTGAACATTGTAAGGCCCTTCAAACTATAATCCATAATCTCATAGAAAAGACGATCTCCTCCAAAAGAAGATCATCCTCTTCCCTCTACTAGTTCATCCACTTCACCTCACAGCTCTTCAATCCAATTTCCATCACCTAAGACCTCTAAGTCCCCCTTTCATCCGGGATCTTCGTTGTCATTCCTCCTCCAAACAAAAGTTCTCCCAATCTCTTCATCAATGTTATTCGGATCACTACTCATTCTCACCCCCATGATTTTCATTTCGCCTACCCAATCTAAGTTAAAGGTTCTTGTTGCATTGCTGTTTCTAGCAAGCATGCTCCACCCCTTCTTCGTCAAAAACCAAAGTGTCATCTTAAGCAGCCCCACACTGCTTCCATTGAACAAATTATTTTGAAATAACTTTGTCAAGCCCCATTTAAGATGTCACTCTATGAGCTCATCCAAATCTCACTTGATCATAGACAAGATCTCATTGAAACTCTAAAGCGAATTCCTACACCTAGCGATGAGAATTATCCTTTTGTTGCCCTTGTTGGAGCATGTGTTTCTCTCGCCACCATATCTTTTAACTTTAAAATTCCCAATATATCAACCGAGGACCACAATCTCCCACTTTTCATCACCGTGTTCATCAATGATGCATTCATCCGGTGTTCTATTGTAGAAAACTAAGCTAACATAAATAGATCTCATCCCACACCTTTTATTAGCTCAAACTCCCTAACTTCGTTGTCACTCAATCTCCTATCATCCTTCGCGCTTTCAATGATGTTGTTGCCCCAACTTTGGGCACGGTTCTTCTTCACATCTCGCATTGGTGAAAAATCCTCCATGAGGTCTTTGATATCATATAAGGGGATTTTTAATACAATGTCTTACTCCAACGACCATGGATCTGTGCCATGCATTGTTTTCCTTCCACCCTCCATCATTACATCAAATACGAGCATGACGGGAAATTCCTAGCTCTCCCTATAGACACTCCCACATTCAAAGCATGTCACATGACTTATCGACATAATGACATGCTTATCCCCAAACAAAATTCTTCCGAGGCGTCCATTAGTTCATCTATCTTTGCATTCAAACTTCCCAATGATGATTCTATAGACAAAGTAATGGATCATATCTCGTTAGGGGAGTATCGCCTCCTCACCCTCAATGCTCTTCCCATGCCTAATCAACTTGGTAGACCCGATAAAGCACCAATGTATCAACTTGATGTCGGGAATATCGTTTCTTTTGGACCACCTCATCTTTGAACCAATCTCATCTATGGTGGTGTTGATCAACCTTCTTCTCACATCAACCCTCAACATCACACCAGTCCTTACACTAATGGTTTTGACTTCCTTTACAACAAATCCTCCGCCTACACTTATCTCTATCATTGCGCATTAAAAGGATTTGGTATAGGGCGTTATGAACAAGGCATGCATGATCTTATCATTGACCAATCTTGCAAGCCCCTTGATAAGTTCGGGGATTGGGTTTTAAGGAACAAACCACTGAATCTCTTGAACCTTCTTCATCTTCATATCTTATGCACATAAATCCTCCATCTTCTCCATCCCACCAACCTATGGATACAAATAACATCATATCCATCTCCTCTAGATTTCTTCTAATCTCAACCATTACTTTGGGATGATCACTTATCGGTGTGAAGGTAAGACTAGGTCCCTCCCTTTTAATTTCCTAATATTGTAGAGGAATATTCCCTACCATTGACATTCTTCAATGCACCAATGACAACTCCATCCTTTCCTACATGGGGGCAGAATATTTCTATCTTCATAAGACCTTACATCCGCACACATCTACGCTTCTCCATGAATCCACAAGAGCTCTGCATCCTCAAAGTGGGTCAATCCCTTGATCCTCAAGAGCTCGAGTCTTTTACCACATTCCTTTCTAGACATAGTCAAGCCTTTACATGGTCCTACATTGACATTCCAGGCCTCGATCCTTCTATTATTGGCCACAACATCATCATCGTTCTCGATGCTAAGTCGGTTAAGCATAAAAATTTTGTATACATCCTTGCGTTTCTCTCCTTTTCAAAGAGGAATTGCAATGCCTCCTTTCAGCTAACTTCATCATTCCTATCAACTATTCGCAATGGGTCTCTAACATTGTACCCATTGCACAAAGCCGTGACAAGCTCAGTATATGAATTTATTTTTTAGATCTAAATAATGCTTGCCCTAAAGATGACTTTCCTCTTCCCAAAATCGATCAACTCGTTAACCTTGCGGTTGGTCATGAGATTTTTCTCTTATGGATGGTTTATATGAGTATAATTATATTCTCATTGCACTAGAGGACTAGCATAATACCTCTTTCATCACTCCTTGGGTGACTTTCTGCTATTGTGTCATGTCCTTCAATTTGAAAAATGACATAACCACCTATGAGCGGGCCATGACTTACATCTTCCATGATCTTATCCACAAAATTGTAGAGGAATATGTTGATGATCTCTTGGGTAAATCTAAACATCGATGGGATCATATTTCCATCCTTGAAACCCTCTTCGCATGTCTTATCCAATTCTTCCTTCATCTAAATCCAGCCAAGTGTGTGTTTAGGGTATTGACTGGAAAACTCCTTGGATTCATCGTATTTATTAGGGGTATTAAAGTTGACCCTGCCAAAATCAAAGCCATCCTTGAGACACCCTCTACTTCTATTCTAAAGCAACTTCACAATCTTAAAGGCCAAATTCAATCAATCTTTCGTTTCATATCTCAACTCTCTAACCATTGCCAACCCTTTCACCATATTCTTTGCAAATACATCAACTTTCATTATGATAACAGCTATCAAAAATACTTTGATGATCTCAAGCAATATCTTCTATCCCCGCCTGTACTCACACCTCCACATGAAGGGGAGCCTTTCTATCTTTATATCTCCACCACCGATCATGTTATGGGTGTCATGTTGGCACACCATGATGAGAAAGGTAGGCATCAGGTTATCTATTACATAAGTTGCACCCTTCACAAATATGAGACTCACTACACTGAAGCTGAAAAGTTGGGTTGTTCCATTTTCTTTTCCACCTCCAAACTCTGTCATTATCTCCTTAATCATAAAACCTTTTTTTGTCACTAGCTTTCATCCTCTTAAAACCATGTATTCTAAGCCTTATCATAATGACTGTATCACTTGATGGGTCATGATCGTGACTGAGTTTGAACTAGAGTTCATCTCTCAAAAATCTATCAAGGGTCAGTGCCATTACTTATTAGCTAGATGAAGCCCCACTTTTGATAATTTTCCTCCTCACAAAAAATTTCAAATGAGTCCATCTTCACCATTAATCATGAGTTTTCTCCTCCTCACGAAACTTTTATTTGATCGCTCTAAGTTTCGGTAAGGGGACGACTTGGTGTTATCATCATTTCTCCTTGGGACACCCCTATCCCCATTGCTTATAAGATTAATTTTGAATGCACTAATAATATGGATGAGTATGAATCCCTCATCATGGATCTTGAAAGCTGTTGTCATGCTTGATGTCCAAATCCTTGATATCTATGGTGACTCTCAACTCATCATCAACCAAGTTAAGGGAATCTATCAATGAAAAAATGAATTCCTTCAAAAATATAAGGACATTTTCGATTCTCTTCTTGAGGCTTTCGAATTCTACATCATTCAAACCATTCCTCACTCATCTAATCATTTCACGAGACACGATGACCTCTCTCGTGTCCTTCATCCTATGGTAAACATAAGAATCCATCATCTTGACCAACCATCTCATGTCCATGAGCTTCCTCGATAAATCATGTTGATGTTAATCCATCCGATCTCTCGGTATTCGTAAGTCTTTGATTATCTATCTCACTCTACCATCCCCTCCGACCTATCTAAAAATAGTAGGAGTTTGTTCCTTCAACACACCAACAGTTATGTCATCCTTGACGAAATCCTCTATAAATGTGGGTTTGACAAAGATTCTTCTACGATGCCTTAAATCTCATGAATCTATTTGTGTTATCCAAGAAGTACACGATGATATCAATGGTGAACATTTTAGTGGTTTGGTTGTCGCCAAACATATTCTTTGCATGGGTTTTTATTGGCCTTCCTCAATCAAGACTGTTGTGAATATGTTAAGAAATGCGTCAAATGCTAAAGAACATTCTAATCTCATCTCCATTAATAGATAGGATTTACGTCCACTTATGACCTTTTGCCTTTCTCATAGTGGGGACTTGACCTCATTGGCATCATCAATTTGTGTTCCTCCCAATGCCATCATTCTATCATCATTGCTCTCGAGTACTTCACCAAATGGGTGGAATCTATTCCACTCATATCTACAAAAGCTAACCGAATCACTAATTTTGTTTATTAGCATATCATCGCCATTTCAACATTCTTTATAAAATCATCACGAGATAATGGGAAGTCCTTCAAAACAAAGATCTAAAAAAATTATGACTCCTTCAATATCAAGCTTAGATTCTCTTCCCCATATTATCCTCAAGCTAGTGGCCAAGCCGAAAGAACTAAGAAAATCCTTCGCAACATCCTTACCAAAATGTTGATAAACTAGGGCGTACTTGGCATCTTCATATCCCCTTCACCCTTTGGGCCTATCGGACTAGCATCCACACCTCTACGGGCACTACTCCCTTCTCTCTTGTTTATGGCTTCAAAGTCATTTTTCCTCTCAAAGTCCAAATCTCATATTTGTGTGTTTCTCTTCATGATTTTGTCTCTAACAAAGATTATTGCTAAGAGCATCTAAAGCACAGCCTTTAATTGTTAAATGAACATCACCTTCCAGCTCTTGAACATCATCATGTCTACCAAGAGCGCATCAAATGTGCTTATAAAAACATATAAAAATGTGACTTTAATATCGGTGACCTTGTCCTCAAAGAAAATCAGAATGTCACTACTTTAGAAAGGAGTCAACGTGGTAAATTTTCTCCCAACTGGATTGAGACCTTATATTATCACACATAAATATGATTCTAGAGCCTATCATTTGGCATCCTTGATGGTAAACCAGAAATGGAACCTCTTAACACATCACACTTTTGTCCCTTATACTGTTAACATATCTACCGACATGAACTTAGTCATTTCTTAAAATCTTATTTCCATTAATAGCCTCTTCCATTTCTCTTCAAAACAATTTGGAACTATGTGGTCTACCATCAATATATTATCTATGACCTTGAATATGGGAATCACAACTCGCTCATAGCATATTCCTTGTGGACAAGTTCCTCCTTATCGTTGGGAACCCCATAATCATACATCCATCTCCTCCTTATCTACCTATTAGAACCATGTTAAGGGGCCATAGGTGTAACTTGTACATTTTACATCCCCTCCTAAGTGGTCTACTTAACTATCCCCAACTCTTCCATAAAATTCAAAAAATCTGGATGCTCATTAACAACTATCATATCTAAAAATAGTTCGCTCCCTCTCAAAGGACAGTTGTTCATATCAAGAAAATTGTCAAGAGTATAGACTCGATCTCTTAAAGGACAGCTAACATCTATTATGTCATCTAAAAAAGAAAATATCCAACTATCCCAAAGCAAAAGCAAAATGCAAACCACTCCCTCGAAGGATGACTATCATCATAAATCACGGCAAAGAAAGGCTTCTCGCATTGACCAGCCTTCCATATATTCAAAAGTGAAAATTCAAAAGCAAGCATCCTAAGAAAGCTTCCGGTATCGATCAACTATCTCATATAAGCAACTTCCTACACCGATCGGTTTGCACCATATTGCTCAGAGCTAGGGCATAGGCCTAGGAATAACCACCTAAGGAGAACCTATCCTCCCTCATATAAGTCACATCTAAAACTCCTTTTTGTGTCGACATTAGGTCTATAAGTTCACCTTCCATCTTTTCCCTCATGATCTTAAGTATGACTAACTATTGTTGGTTATGTGTTAACACCTGCTACAACTACAAGTGCATTGCTTTATCTAGTTCCCTTTCATGTTTACCTCTAATCCAAATCTAATAACATCTATCATATGTGGTATTTTTTCTATGACGACATTTTGTTCCCATATTTTGGACATTTCTTATCAAGTCATGCCTCCTTCCTACATTGTCATCTTGTTAATCTTTATGTTGCCTTTCATATAAATCCATGATATCTCATTTCGTCAATACATTTTACCCTCTAATTATATCCATTATATTCCTCACATCACAATAATGCATACCATATCATTAGCATATATTCTAAATCCATCATATTTATTCTCATCTTCAAATCACATATATCATATGTTACACCATAATGATATATGTCATATCATCTATTTTAATCTAACATATAACTATCCATTCCCATCACATCTATTCATCATCTATGTATACATCGTACCTAATTTATCATCATCTATATATCCATAATCTATAATTTATCCTCACATCATGCCACATTTTAACATCCATGTTCTACTCAAGTATCTAGTCCACATATAGCATCATAAATCATCACATCCATAATCATAATCCAACATCTAAAACAACACACAAGCATAATCAAATCATTACACAACACATAATAAATCACAACAAAATCATATATATATATATCATCAAAAGATTTTATACATATAGGATAGGCCTCAACTGGGCTCTATCTCAAAAGTATATACATTAAAAATCTCTCCATAAAAGTATCCACCCACTACAAGGTGTACTCAATATTGGACAACCTAAGCATGGACCCTGCATGTCCATGTCCACCATTTGGTCCCTGATCTAGACCTCCATCATGCCTAGGTTGCATCACATTGACAGTGCTCCCTAAAGCTGCCTAGCATCCTAATCTCCCTGACCTCCTCTCTTTAGCTAAGTGTGTCGCATATCACAGAACCTCAGGTAGTCTAGTCATCACTATCTACTCATAATAGTGAGCCTCCTTACTCAATGCCTAGTATCGTTCTATAAATACGGTCTTGTGTGGTGCCATCTAACCAGTTCCCTGTGTCTCGCTCCTCACTCCATAAAGAACTATAGATCCGAGGTCTCCATATCTCATTTGATATGTCTCTCTCGCCTCTTATAGGGGTCTCAATCTTGGATGGCTAGGTCTCTCTAGGTGTATAGCATCGTGCTCCGACACACTCCCACTATCTCCTAACGTGTTGCATCTCTATCCTGTCACATCACATTTAGCTCATCTTGTAATCTATCCATATCCACGACTACTCCTCCATCTCCACCCTCTCCATCTTTGAGTGTTGATGCCTCCTCTCCTACAACAAACATACAATGTAAAAGGAAGGAAAGAAGAAGGAATGAAAACACGTTAGACAAAGAATAAACACAAAACAATCCTTCCATTACTTCTTAAATGCACAAACGAATTCAATGGTGAGAGAGGCCAATATCCACATGCAAGACCCAGATATAGAGCTATGCAACTCAAAAATAAAAGCTATGAAGTCCTTAGCCAAGAGCTTAAGGATCAAAATTTCCAACATTAACAACAAACCCAGTTCTTAAATTTATAGATAAATTGATGGAAGAAAAAGATGAGAAAGGGGAAAAGCCCAAATTTGAAATACAACCACCAACAACCAAGTATTCAATGCCTACAAATCTATCAAATGTGCCTCCCTAAGTCTGTTTGGCATGTAGGAGAAGGAAGAAGGTGAAATCTATATCAAATCGAGTGGTTGGAGCAATTAGATCTACTCATCAATGCCCAAAAAGATGTTTTCCCATTTCTCACCTACCAGATCCACCAAAATTTTGAATTTGAATATCAAACACTATAGCCTACATCAACAGCTATCGATTGAGACTAGGCATGCGTCGATCAGAGCTCTATGGCAAAAGATATGGTTGTTAAAATATTGTCGAGCCGCTTGTGCACCCAAGACACGTGGCGCGCATGGATTAGATGAAAGGTCACCAACCGTTTTGTTGCTTTTACGCCATGTGTCATACACTAGTTGGTTACAAGGATTTGACACCTAGCTGGTGCGTGCTTTGATTGGTTGCATGTAACACACTCAAGCTTGTTAGATGATGATGTGGCATGGAATGGGGCAGAAGAAGGTGTGAAGGCATGCGCATGGAAAAAAGAAGCGTGGGAGGAAAATTGGCGCACGCAAAGGTGATGCGTATGGGAAAATGGAAGGAATCCCCAAGGGAGAAGCATATGGTCAAGGTGAAACTATTACAAAGTAATGTGTGGCACATGAGAGGGCTAGGGACTTAGCTGATTTTGAAGAAAGTACAAAACGCACACACGGGATGCATAAACTACTTGGAAGAAGGTGGGTGCACAAAAGGTGTGTGTGAGGGGAAAATGAGGCAAAGAGGAAAAGGAAAATGAAAATATGGAGGAAAGGGGAAATCATGCAAGGGCATGCAAGGAAATTACAACCAAGTGAATGTGCCAAAGAGATAATCAAGTGTGTGCAACATGTAATATAAAATCATAAAGCTAGAATGTGAATACAAGTTGTCCAAATAACTAGGGAAGTTATTTGGATAACATTTTGGTAATTTTTCAGGCCATCTTCCCGCTAAATGAAGGGGATTAGTATCCTAGAGCATCCATTGGGCATAGAGTCTACTATGTAATCATGAATCTCTTGATTTGGGATCTTGAAGAATTGCCCTGAAGTCACTTGAAGAATCATTTCTTAACCATGTTCCGAATTCTACAAAACTGATGAAAACTGTTGGAAGATAACCAACATCCTAGAAGCAAAAGAAAAACACGCACAAGAAGTACACGAGAAGAAGAAAGACTATGTATAAACAAACAATGTGCACACAAGGCACTTGGAGGAATTAAAACTACTCTAATATATACATAAATGATGCAATAAATTCAATGGAAGGGTTTGAGATAGATCTCATTGACTAGGATTTTTAGCATGCCTCCATCAAGATGAGTTAACTCAAAAGAGTTAGCATCCTTACATGAACTAATGGTGTACAAGCCACTACAAAGTGCATCAAACTTTGAATGCATCCTGGTTTAGATTTATCAGCATCCCATTTCAAGACCAAGTCCCCAACTTTGAAATCTTGAGGTCGAGTGTTTCTGTCAAACCACTTCTTTGTTGCTTGTTGATGTTGTTCTAGCTTGATCATGGTAGAGTTCCTTGATTCTCCAAGTTTAACCAACTCTTCCATTTTAATTTCTTGTTGGTTCGCACCCTCAATTCTAGCTCTGGGAAAACTCTAATGAAGGCAATTCAAGAGATAAGGGGAGTCTAGCTTCCTTACCATAAACCAACTTATAAGGTGATATACCTATTGCCTTCTTGGTTATGATCCTATATACCTAGAGCACGCGTGAGACCTTTGTATGCCACTCTTTTTGGTTGATATTCATCGTGTGTTTCATGATCTTGATCAGGTTCTTGTTTGTTGATTCTATTAGACCATTTCCCTGAGGGTAATAGTTGGAAGAAGTCTTCAAATATATTCCAAGACTTAGTGCCCAATTAGTAATTCAGTACTAAGGAAGGCTTTTGCATTATCAAAGATAATGGTTTGAGGAACGCCAAACCTTGTTACGATGCCCTCGAGAAAGTCTAAGATGTCGACTTGGTAAGTAATATGTGGCCATCAACACCCATTTGTGGCCAGTGCTTGAAGGAGGATTGATCATGCCTATGAAGTCGAGACCCCATTACGCAAAAGGATGATCTGCTTGGATTGGTTGGAAGGGAAGCACGCCAATATTTTTTTCTACCTGCAAAGAAAGGGCATTCTCTACATTTTGTGACCCATGTGTGCATGTCTGCAAATAGGGTAGGCCAAAATACGTCTACCATCATGATTTCCATTGTTGTAGATTTGATAGAGAAGTGTCCACTAGAGAATCCATCGTGAAATTCTACCAACACTTTTTGAGTCCATGTGTTATTGATACACCTTAACAACACGCCATCAAGATTCTTCGTGAAGAGAAGACCATCAATCAACACATATGGAATAAATTACAACCTCAGATGTATTCTCTTTACTTTGTTCAAACAAGGAGTGTATACACCTTTGGAAAGGAATGTGACTGTGTCCTTCATCCAATTACGTGCACCAAGATTTGTATTTTGTTCAAGTTCTATGTGCAGGAGATCTTCATCCAAAAACAATGAAATCTCAAGTTCATTCTATGCATCCTCAAAGAAGCTAGTTGTAGATCACACTACCTCTTACCAACTTTGTGGCTTTGATAGTCACGTCATACTCCATGATTTTGGTCACCCATCACACACTCTTCTCGTTGATTTTGTTGATCAAAGAAAACACTTAGTTAAACTTACACACAGTAGTCCGCCCTAAGAACAACATAGGAGAAAAGTGCGAAGGTATAGGAAGGTGTCACGTGCGCATGAGGTGTAGAGTCGACTCTCAAGGAATTATCCAATTTTGGAGATAAGGTCTATTCTTAGAGATTGGCGTGTGGAGCACACAAAGCGATATCGAGATTTACGTGCCACTCTTTGTGGAGATTCTTTGAGGAGCATGATAACTCACTCTTGCATGGGCATAAGCTAAGAATAGATCCACCACTGTAGTTAACTATCAGCGATCTACAGATAGCATACTTGCATGTATGGCTATAGTTGTAAAAAGGCGTGTGGCTGTTATTAGCATGCGACCTATTTCTAGTAGAGTTAAGTGGTGAAGGGCTAGTTCCCCACCCTATATATACATATGTAATGAATTACTTAAGAGATATAGATAGATAGAGAGAGAGAGAGAGATAGATAGATAGATAGATAGAGACACATGCTTTGAAGAATGAGAGAAACATGAGTACATGCATTTTGGATAGTTGAATGAGATCCATGCGCGCATGCCTCTCGGTATTGTATGAAGCTTCGTCCATCTTTGTTGGTATGATGAATAGATAAAGAAAATTAATCAAACAAGCAAGTGTTTGATGTGTTTTAACAATGCATATTATTATTTTCATAATGTTTTACCTTTAAGCACTTATAGATCCGGTTAAGTATAATCTTTGAATAGATAGATTAGTTTCCAAAATATATGTTTCTTTGCTTTATCATGCCACCATTCGCTATAAAGAACCTTTAAGAGGAACTCTGGTACCTTTGCACGCTTTGGGTGAGCGCTCGGCCTAGGCTAAGTGATGTACCAGCGCAACTAGGTGTTAACTAACAATTCTAGGGTGCATCGATTTCTTTGCCCATGATGAAGTCTCAAACACTTGCGTGCAAAACAAACACCTTGATGTGGTTTGTGGAGAACATGCTTTTGAACTTCTTGAGCATGTGCATGATGGCGTAGACTTGTTTCTCCATGTAATTGTATCTTAATTCATATCCCTTCATTGTCGGTGAAGAAAGCCACTTATTTCTCTAGCCCTTGATGATTTTCCTATGTCGGGACAACAACAACACTTGCATCAAGCATCATAAGCTAAAGGAATAAATTTTTTGAGTTATCGGGTTGATGAGTATTGTCGAGTAAGCAATTTCTTGCTTGATCTTGTTGAAGCTTTCTTTTCCTTCTATTATCCATCTTAAAGTTGTGTCTTTCTTGAGCATGAGGGTGATGGGCCTTATAGGATCTGTAAAGTTAGTAATAAAACACCTAACAAAGTTGATTTTTTTTGAGAAAGGACTATAAGGCTTTCTTGTAATGTATTTGCAAAAAAGGGCTAAGATAGCGGAAATGCATTCAAGATCAATTGTGATGCCATCCTTAGAGACCACATGGCCTAGAAGCTTTCCCCTACACTATCTTTGAAAAATTGTACTTCTTGGGGTTAAGAGACACCCCAAAATTTATACATCTCTTAAAGACTTTCTCCAGGTGTGTCATGTGATCTACACTTTGCTTTGAGAAGATTGTGATGTCATCAAGGTAGACCAAGATGAACTCATTGATATATCCTTTGAATGCAATATCCATGGCACGTTGAAACATTGCACCTGCATTTGACAAACCAAAGGGCATATTCTGATATGCATATGTTCCCACTTGGTTGTAAACGTTATTTTAATTGATCCTCTTCCTTGAATAGGATTTGATTGAAGCTAGAATACCCATCTAGCATTAAGAATCTCTGCTCGCCTGACTACGATCTGTAAAATCTACTCCGTAGAAGGCAAAAGATAATGATCCTTCAATGATGCCTTGTTCAAATATTTGAAATCGATGTAGAGTCTGATTTCACCATTCTTCTTGTGCATCTGGAACAAGATTCACGACCCAAGTAGAATACTTGATCGGAAATATTATCTTCACCTCAATGAGTTTGGATAACTCCTTCCTCATGAGGGGATCTATCTTTGGATTAAATGGCCATTGATTTTGTCTAGATTGGATTGATACCAGGATCGAGGTCAATGGAGTGTTGAGCAATACTTGGATCAAAACCTTTGAGGTCTTCATATTCCCACGAGAACATATCACTGTATTTCTGATAGATAGCTATGAAGGCCTACTTTTCATCATGCATGCAAGCTTTACGGAGCAACAAATCCTTTCCATGCGCAATAGTGATTGGGAGTAGTCTTCTTACGTGGCACGCATATAATTTTTTTCACCCTTGAATTCATCATCAGGGATAAACATATTCTCTAAGGTGACAAACCCTTTAGGAAACTTTTTGTATTTAGTTGTATTACGTGTTCACCATAGTTGTCATGCAAGTCGGTTTGCATGCTTGATGAGAATTCACTTCATTTTGAATGAATTAGATGATCGTGCATCACTTTCAAACACTTTTCACTGGTATTGTTATTTGGAATGGATGGCCTAATCACCATCTTGATGTGTTAAGTGTTCTCTTTGACAAATTCCTCGAGGGGAGAAGCTGTGAACAGTGTGGCCATTTGATCAACTTCCATATTCATCTTGCACAACACCACTGTAGATTTAGAGCATCAAAGCTCTCAAGGAGATCCCAGACTCTGTGTCTATAAGCTTTGAGAAGCTTATTCTTTTCCGCACACTTGTTGGTGACTTGATGGATAACCAATTTGTGTCCCAAAAGATTTGCAACGATTTGATTTTCTTCTTTTCAGCTATAAGCAGACCATGCACCAGTGTCTCATACTCTGCCACATTGTTGGAACATACAAACTGCAACATGTGCGTGAAGAATAATTTCTCATCCTTAGGGGAAATGAGAACAAACTCTTACTCTCATGTTGTTTCTTCTTCTAGATCCATCAAAGTATAACTTCCACAAACTAGGGTTCTCTTCACTTTGCTTTGACCGCATGCAAAGAACAAAACTTCTTCAAGGATACAATAGGTACCAAGCCCAGTTTCATAAGCTTCCATCTCCTCAAAGCATATGGATCAAATTTATGGTGTCTCTCCACCCATTCATCCAAAGCACTAAGTCCAAGATAGGAGGCAAGAGGCTTCTCTTCAAAACTGAAACTTGTTCTTCTTGAATTAAACAATTAGCTTGGAGAGGGGATGGGACATATGACTCTACATGATAGGAAAATATTGGCTCAGCTTGTATGGTAAACTAGGTACCATACCTTGTCTTGAGTAACATATGGGTCTAATCAGAAGACAAGTAACCACCCACTTTATCAGTGAAGTCCCTTGATGACATAAGGCAAACAGAGGGGGCATATCAATGATTGACACATCTTGAGTTATTGTAAGACTTGGACATGCATGGAGGGTTAACTCAAGATCCTTAATGATTCCTAGGGTAGTGACAGTTGAACCATCAAGTTGCATGACTCCTTTTGTTAAGGGGCTATACTTAAGACCTAAGACATCAACAATTTTCTTAGGCATGATAGAAGTACTAGCACCGAGTTAATCATGTAGTTATGGACAAGATGTTTGCCTATGATTAAGGACATATAGAAGGGTGGAGTTTTGACAACCTTCTTACTTGATTCTCCTCTTCTTAGCAAATATTGACAGAAGCGCATGAATTTTGAATAGTGGTCAACGCATGGAAGTTGGGCGAGCCTCATCTTTGAGATGGAATTGTCAGGGCATCCTACATTATGACATTTATGCTTGTCTTCTTCATCTGGTCCACAATGTTGAATGGAAGACCCATTGTTTTGTGCATTTGGGGCACAGTAGCATCCTTTTTCTTTTGTTTAGGTATAGAGGCAGGAACCTTAGCTGGCACAAAGGCTTGACCTATCAAAGGAGGGGCGCACACAACTTCAGGGCAGCTTGCCTGACTGGGCCTCACGTGTAGGAACTTGGGCACTTTCACTACCGGATGCCTTAGCTGCTTCTTTTTACTTTTGAGGGTTTGTTTGTGTTGCTATAATTGAAATTTGTGCGCCATATTTGAGAATTATCTTCTTATACCTTATGTTGTCTGCAACCTAGGCATGTGGTCTACTCGCATCATCGTAATTTGGTTGATTACACGAAATCCTCGGCGCCAAAGAATATCAAGTTTGATTCGGGAGGGGTCTTCAGATTTTCTTGGTTCTCAAGCTTGTTTGCACTCATCAAAGGCTCACAATTGGAAAAATTCTAGATCATATAGGTCTGTGCTTTCGCACAACATTGGCATAGTGATACCGACTATGATGTTAATTGCAAGGAAAACATCATTCGAGTCCTTCATCATGTTGTTTTGAATAGGGACAAGTGCTTGACTTATGTTGGGTGCTAGAAGAGGTTGTGCAGAAAGAATAACTTGTAAAGGCAAGTGCACATTAGCATGTCATCTATCATTTTGTTGGTTTTTCCTGTATCTCTAATTTCCATATTGATTCTACCAAGGTTTATTGCTTTGGCTTTGTGCTTGATTAGAACTATCTTTGTAGGCTTGCGCCTGCTACTTCTCCAATGATATGGTTTTATTAGACAAGTTTATAATCAAGGCCTTCAATTCTTCATCTTCTTCTTGTTGTCTTTGGAGAATAGGACTTAGATGCAATTGGTTTCATGCTCTACACTCTGGAACATGGGAAAGAAGGCTAGGCACCGGAGATAATTATGGGAACAAGGGCGCATGAGGCGTATGCACTAACTTATCTACTTGGATTAGACTATTTTCTACCCTTATTGCAATGTTATATGCAGCAGGTAAAGTTCTACCTCCCATGGATTGAATCATGACTGAGATGTCACTATTCAAAGCCCTTAGATAGTATAGGAAATCATGTTAGGTTGTAGGCCTTACCACTTGAGGAATTATGTCCCAAGTCTTATGGAATCTAATGTTGAAGTCAGTCATCTGTTCGTTGGGTGCCCTCTTCATTGTAGTTAGTTGTTCCACAGTGATAGATGATCTGACTTATCTTCAAAGTAGTTGCATAGAGTTGTTCCAAGCTCATCCCATGTGGCAATAGATGCAGGTCTCAAGCCACGATACCATTGGAGTGCTTTTCCCTTGAATGAGGCTGCAAGTAGCCTAATAGCTACATCATCATGCATGATCAGATAGACAAAGCACACATTGGCCACATCTTGAATGTGTTCAACAGGGGTAACTTGATTTTCTCCGTGAAGTATGGAATGCTCTTGAGCATGGTTATAGGCATATCATGATGTACATTGAGATTGAGCAAGATTCCACCAATGAAATTGGAAAAGTTCCTTGGAGGAGGAGGAGGTTGAAGCACCATGGTAGGGCGCACTTGTCTATTTTGAGGAGTAGAGTACGCATGTTGCGCTAGAGATGGAGATGTGCCGTGGAAGTTCTGTTGTGTGTACTTCTTGGTGAAAGATAGAGATATTCAAAGGATCCTTTAGCTGCAACACTGTCTAGTATGCACTCTTCTCATAAAAGGTGCTCTAATTGCTAAAACAGTAGATTTGAGTGTTGGGAGTCATTAGATGTGTTTGAAATGAGCCTTTAAAGGCTAAAAATTACTAATTCACACACCAAAATTAGCAATGTTGAAATCTAAGCTTTCACTACTTGGTCCCACTAGGCATGCCAAAAATTGTTGGTCATTCAAACGTGTGCACCCGCATTTCATATTTGGTAGAAGCCGAGTTGTTTGAAAAACAATGGAACTGTCTCCAAGTTATGGGACCTTGCACACTTGAGACGGATCTCCAGAGAAGGTCGATTCCTTTACCTATTTCTACTGCTACTACTACTCCTAATGCTGGAAAGTAAAACTAAACTAAAATGCTAAGGGACCAGTGATAAAAGGATAACAAGATGGAAAACTAAGCTACGAGAGGCGATATCACCGAGAAAAGATGGATGGACATTATCTTTTGAGCGAAAATGAAAGAGAAAGCATGAGGGAAGGCTAGGCATGCATAACACAAACCAATGCACATTTACACACAAAGTCAACAAAACGCAACCAAAAATGGAGCTACTGAGGGATGTAAGATGACACAATAAACATACAATGCAAAAGGAAAATAAGAAGAAGGAATGGAGACACGTTAGGACAAATAATAGCCACAAAACAATGCTTCCATTACTTCCATAAATGCATAGACTGTTACAATGGTGAGAAAGGCCAATATCCACATGCAAGAGAAAGATCTAGAGGTTTGTAACTCGAGAATACAAAGATATGAAGTCCTTAGCCAAAAGCTTGAGGACCCAAAATGTCCAACATTAACAACGACCCTAGTTCTTACATTTATAGATAAATCGATGGAAGAAGAAGAGGAGAAAGGGGGAAAACCCTGAATTTGAAATACAACCACCAAAAACAAGCATTCAATGCCTACAAATCCACCTATAAATCTATCAAATGTGCCTCCCTAAGTCTATTTGGCGTGTAGGAGAAGGAAGAAAGTGAAATCTATATCAAATCGGGTGGTTGGAGCAATTAGATCTGTTCATCAATGCCCAAAAAGGAATTTTCCCATTTCTCACCTACCAGATCCACCAAAATTTTGAATTTGAATATCAAACACTATAGCCTACATCAGCAGCTATTGATTGAGACTAGGCGTGTGCTAATCGAAGCTCTATAGCAAAAGATATGGTTGTCAGAAGATTGTCAAAGCCATCTGCGTACATAAGACACGTGGCGCGCATGGATTGGATGAAAGGTCGGCTAACTATTTTTTCATTTTTGCCACATGTCATACATCGGTTGGTTGCAAGGATTCAAAGCACCCAATTTGCACACTTTGATTGGTTATGTTTAATACACTTAAGCTTTCGGATGATGACATGGCACGGATTGGTGTAGAAGAAAGTGTGAAAGAACGTGCGTGGAAGAATGAAGCGTGGGAGGAAAATAGAGGAAGTTCACCCGTAAAGGTGACATGCGGGAGAAATGTAAGGAATCCCTAAGGGAGAAGTGTATGGTCAAGGCACAACTATTATAAAGTAATGTGTGGGGCGCATGAGAGGGCCATGGAATTAGCTGATTTTAAAGCAAGTGTAAAACACGTGCGTAGGATGCATAAATTACTTGGAAGAAGGCAAGTGCAGAAGGTGTGTGCGAGGGCAAAATGAGACAAAGAGGAAAAGGAAAATGAAAGGATGGAAGGAAGGGGGAAATATGCAAAGGCGCACAAATAAATTAACCAAGTGAATGTGCCAAAGAGACAATCAAGTGCGTGCAACTTGCAATGTAGAACCATAGAGATAGAATGTGAATATAAGTTGTCCAAATAACAAGGGAAGTTATTTGGATAACAACCTCCTTCCTCGACATCCTCTATATCCAAACTCCCAATCTCTCGCACATACCAATCCTCATCGCAGCTTACCTCTCTCCCCATACATCCGATCTACACGTGTTCTCACAAATTCAACCACAAGCTCAATATGATCTCTAGTCTCCCATGGCAATCCTGGTGGCCACACTACCGCTATGTGCTCATATGCCCAACAATGTAGTAAAAACCTTATATTTGTCCCAGATCTCTACCCCGATAAATACATCATCATCTCATAATAAACATACACTAACAAGGCATCCCAAAATGTAAACACGTTCCCATGCTCCACAATATATATAACCACTCCCGCTAATTCCCATAAAAATTGGGCTCCACGTGAGTCCGACAATGCATAGCACAAGATGGCCATCATCACTAAGAAAATTAGTTGGTTTCATAGCAATTTAACTTACCCTGAAAGATAAGTCAAATGAGGTCAGACAAAAAAATAGAGATCCCCTGTACAATGAATTTCCAAGTCTTAGAGTCTAATAGTTAAATTTGATTTTTAGAGTTTTCATTTTGGAAGTTTTTTTTGAAGTCCGAAAGTCCAAATTCTCAAATTTTCGGGTTTTCGAGTTTTTAGAATTTGGAGCTTTCGTTCGACTTTTGGTGTTTTGGTTTCATTTTTTCCGAAGTCCGAAATCCCAAATTTGAATTTTTAGACTTTCAAGTTTTTCGGGTTTTGGAACTTTGAGTTTTCTTGAGCATTTATTTCTTCACCAACCCCATACGGATCAGATTTTTGCCATAAATGCCAGGTTTTTCTATTTAAACTCGATTTTCTACGGTCATTTTCACCTGATGATATCTCGACATCCATTTTTCTTGTCTTTTTCAACGTCCTTTTTCAAGGTATGTTATTTTTGTTATTTCTTTTTGGTTTTAGTTTTTTTTTTTTGTTCTCATCTCCCATTTTCTTTCCTTTTTGTTTCTTCGGTGTTTTCGAATAATGGACTTCCTATTCACCATGTTCTTGTTTTTAGTTATCTCTAGTTTCTCAGGTTATTCACAAAATCATCTCAAGGTAGATCTCAAGTTTTCGCAGAATTTCTAGTTGTCTTTTTCAGAGAGAGCGTTTTGGGAAACTCACTTCAGAGAAGATTACATTACTTTGAAACTTCAGAAACTCACTTCGGGAATCATTTGTGAAATTTTGGAGAAATCATTTCAGAGACTTCTATTTCAGAGGAAGTGTTTTCGGAGAAAAACATTTTGGAGAAAGGAATTTCTGAGATTTCTATTTCAGAGAAAACCTTTTCAAAGAAATTCACTTCGGAGTTTCAGGGAAACACACTTCGGGAATAAGCATTTCGGAGAAATTTTTGGGAAACTCATTTCGGAAAACTTTCTTTCGGAGGTTTTCATTTCGGAATTTTGGACACTCTCGTTTTAGGATTTCTTTTAGCATTTTTTCTTTTCGGACTTTCGGAACTTGGCGTTTTGGACTTTTGGAGATCCTAATTTCAGATATTTCTTTTGGAGATTTTCATCCTACAGACTTCCGAGTTTTTTTCTTCTTCAGAAATCCAAAACTTCATGTCTACTTCTACTTCAAAAGAGAAAGAGAAGATGAAATATTCATTCCTTGGAGTTGCTCCTCAGTCTTGCCTATCCTCTGACCTAGGTAACATAGGGGATACTGACTTAGGTCAGATTGACTTCCTAGATTTCTGGAGTAGAGTGAAGGCTCCTAACAAGAAGCCATGGATGCAGGCAATTTATGACAGCGGGCTTGTCCTTGCGGCTGGTTTTCCTGCTTCAATGCATTGTCCCGAGTTTGTTCTAGCTACAGCTGCCCACTTCGATGCAGATTCTATGTCAGTTAAGGATGATGATGACAAGGTGGTCATTCACCTAGATCCTGATTTCTTTGAAGATCTTCTCAAAGCTACCTGACATTCCAAACTATGCCACTATTTCACCCGAAAGCACAGTAGAACATTGGAACAAGGATGTTGATTCATGTACCAAGATTGTCATGAAAAGCTACTTGGCTAAGAGCATGGCCAAGTTGCCAAAAACCTTGTACAGGGCAGACTTCATCCAGGAAGTCAATGACATAATCATACTACTCAGCCAAGTCTCAGGCCTCCCAGATGCTAAGGAATTCCAAGAGTGGATGTTTTTATACATTGCCACTATCAAGAAGAACAAGGAGCTTATCAGGTGGGGAGAGCATATCAGTAGCTCCATCTGCTATCAGCTGGGTAGAGTGTCAACCACAAACTCATTTTACATGACATCGTTCTGGTCGGTCTATCTGCGCCACGCTATGAGATATTTTCCCAAACTAAATACCAAGGGGGTTCGCAGACATCCCAGATTTATGATTTCTATCCCCAGCTCACTCTGAGTGAGGGGTGCAAGCACTTTCAAGGGTCAACGATGCTTTCTTCATAGTCATCCGCTACCACTTTGACAAAGAGTTGTATAATCGGAGAATTTCCGATGAGGCCTTCAAAGAAGTACGGGAATGGGGAGCTATCTATCTCCAATTTCCCACTTTCACCTACATTCGAATTCCGGGTTTCGTTGGTGCCCCTAGCAAATTACCAAGGTGTCCTATGGACAAATGGGTTCTACTGGAGTTGGTTCGAAAACTGTTGGATTACCATCGGATCCAAAACAAGTGCCACAAGGCAGGAGTGCATTTTTAATTTTGATTGGTGGTATACTTGTCTAAACATTCACAAAGCCAAGAATGTCGACGTAGAGATGGCCGAGGTAACCCTGTGGACTTTTCATCCAAGAACCAACTTTGACTACTTGGGAAAGTTCGGTGAGATAGGACGTTCAACTTCCCACACATCTCAACTAGAAGACATTTGGATTCATTGTCGGGATGAGTATATCATCCGACAAAGAGATTATGAAAGATTGGACGTAGATGAAATTCACCAGTATGGGATAGCTGAGATCCCGACAGATTTGCAAGATGACGGTGAAGTATTGGACGAAGCATATAAGACCAAAGGTATTGCCAATCAACCACTTCCATGGATTGATTGGTATCAAGAAGAATGCTCCAATACAAAAGATAGAGCGGGTCCCATTCTTCAAAGGACCTATAGGTGGTTGGCTACTTTTGGAATCAAACCCAAAGGGGTTGAGCAGGTTATAAGTACAGCAGCCCCACCAGTCTTAAACCCAACAGTACCCACAAAGGGAAAGCGGTCGACTCAGAAGACCCCCACAGTACCAAGAAAATTTCATTTGTTGTTGGAAGTTCATCTCTTCCTCAAACTCCTGTTTCTCAGAAATACCTATAGCCAAGACTAGGCGGATGTGATTGTGGTCAGCGATTCTCCTGATTGTTCGCAAGGTTCATCACTTCCTTCTTCTCTTCCATCGTCCCTTCCTCCATCAATTCCTCCCACTTCTGCCAACATTTCATCTTTCCCATCTCCTTCTATGGCCCAAGTATTCTCATCCCTTCTAGCTCTCTCGGTTGGAGAGAATATTGGATCACCTTTCCCTCCTCCATTTCCTTTATCACTTCCTTTTCCTGTCATTCCTTCTTCCAATACTATTGTATCAATTCCCACTGCTGTATTAACATCCACCCCATCCATCATTGCCACCTCTATCCAGACACCCATGAATGTTCCCAGTACCCTTGCCTCAACTCAAACCTTGAGTGTCACACCTACCACTCCATCTTCTTCATTATTAGCTATTCTAGAGTGGTTATTCAGGCAAACCCCCAAGCAGAAAAAGAAGGTGCCTCTAGGAGATGTCATGGATCTCAAGCATCTTGGAGAAAACACCCAAAAGGCTAGGCCAAAAGACCAAGGACCATGTCAAATCTGACAGTAAATTCGTCCGGAGAACGGGTGATAGAGGTCGCTACCCCTGCCGAGGGAAAAACCAAGGAAACAATCATGGCTGCAGATTATCAGATTTCTAGATTTTCATTGGGAAAGGCCACTCATGAGGGGGCCAAACAGGATGTTCACACTACTCTGGGGGCCCTGATGGAAAAATATGACAAGGATAAAGCTACGAAGATGAGCTAAAGGCTAAGGTCGAACAACTCACCTCTTTGTTACGGAGAGTTACACAGCCCATTTCATCTACTGAGTCCTCATCTACTACGGCCTTAGCAGTTTCAGCTTCTATTGATGACTTCTCTTATCATGAGCTTGAGAAACTTGGCCAGAAAGGGAGATCAGTAAATGGGTGGATCGAACAAATACTACAGGAAGCAAATCCTTTGATCAAGGAAGTTGTGGAAATCTATAATGATTTGCAGGAGGCAAAGATAACTATTCAGAAGATGGATGAGGCTTTCTCTGAGGAAAGCAACAATCTGAATCTGAATCTAGCAACATGGGAAGAGGTTAGGGCAGTGGATTCCGACTTGCTTCTTCAGGAAGGGGTGATTGATGATGCCTCAAAGTTGTTTGAATATCAGAAGGCTATGGAGTTCAGGTGCCAGGTGTTACAAGACTTGATTAAAAATTGGACGACAAGCGATTAGAAATCACAGACGCTTGAATGACATATCAGAAGAATTTGATATTGCTCATTGTAAATTCTTCAATGAGAATATCGATGCCCTCACAAGAACTTTTAATTCTGATTCCATCGATCGAATGGTCTTGTGCCAGAACTTCATAGGAAGGATGTCCAAGGTCGTGTTCAAACTAAAGAGAATACCAACCCGAATTACTAGAGAGATTGAGACAAACAGACGTAGTAAGTCACTACGCATGTGGACCTGAAGATGAAGAAATCTAGGGAATAATCAAACATTTTTTCGAATACAATCAAAGACTGGTTGTATGGAAGGAAAGCTAGGAGGAGCTCGAAAAAGGTGAACAAGTTGTAGAGCCAAATCAGGATTGAACTGACCATGGAAGGACAAATTCGAGCTCCAGATCGGTCAGAGTTGTAGGGTTGACTCGGTCAAACCCTTGCAACAGTTTTGCTATTTTCATGGGAGCTTGTTCCCTTAATTTAATGACATTTCTATTTTTAGTAAAATGTTAGTTAAGGGCCTAGCTGTAATGGCTCAGCCTAAAGAACTTATAAATAGATGAATGCTTAGAGTTCATATATATACAATTTTCGAGATTTTGGTGATTTTACTCTTCAAGCTTGGAAGAGTATTTTCATATATTTGTGAAGTCCCTTTTAATTTTATTGAGAATTACACTCTACCATTTGAAAGTTTGAATTACTGTGTGAAATAATTATTTATTACATGCTTTGTGAATGTGATTCCTTAGTATGTTTGAGTAACTTGCCTTTACTTCAGATTATTTACTGTATGCCAAGATTAAGTGATGAGGTTATTTTCTCTTCAGTTGTGATTGTATTTCTCCTGCTGTTGATTGGAAGTTACATTATCTTTATTTTGCGTAAAGTGGGTGTTTAAGATGTGCTTGTGTTAATTTTTCCAATAAAGTTATCTGTGTATCTAAACCAAATCGTGTTCTTTCTCTTTTGTATAAGTTTAACAAAGGAACGTGTGTTTCTAGTTTGTGGTACTCATACCCTTTTAGTTACAATAGGTGAAAGTGATTTAGGATGCTAGCATCTCACTCACATAACCCTTCCAAAAGTTGAACATCCTCGCTTCTTTGGTGCATCACCACTTCTAGTTTAGGATTTATTTCTTTGCAATTTCTCCTTAATCTCAGGAAGAGTCATAGCACCTAGTTTAAACAAAGGAAGTCGGCCTTCTCCAGGAGGTTCACCTCGAACCCAAGTCCCACAGCTTGAGAGGTGATCCCATGTGTCACTATCACACCGAATGTCATGATTCATTTTCAGGCCATTCGGGGGGTGCAGTGATTTTGTGACAACATTTTCTCACCGTAGATGGCTCATATATAGTCTCAATATGAAATGCCCCTGATACAAATGTAATCTATGGGGAATCTACTCCAAATAATCATGTCAATACTCTAAGCCTCCTCTCTACTATGATGGACACTGTAAGCTCTCCCCGAATCGAAACCTTAGTATGCGATTGACACGTCCTCTAGTGTCATCGTCATCTCTTCTATCCGAACCAAAACATGTTCATCTTAATTCCCATCTCTCTGAAGAATGCAATAATCATCCATGTGTCCCTATCGACTCTTTGATAATGGTGAAATTCACCCAATCCAACCGCATCTAGGTGATCCTACTCATCTTGGGTCACATCTTCTTGGATTTGCTCCATTAAGGTCGGGACCCGATATCTCAAGTAAAGTGTTTCTCTAGCTTGCAAAACCCATCACACCAAAAACCATCATCAAAATCCATTAATCAAATTCCATCATTTCTACCCAAAATTTATTAACCCTTACGGTGATGCCAACCCATTTTGGATCGACATCGACCCATTCGGTTGATGTCACCGCCTTAGGTCAATGGTGACCGGTCGAGACTCACAATTGGCCCTCGCGCCCATGGAAAATTTAGGGAAATAAAATAAAATTCAAAACCAATGCATAAAACACATCAAAACAAAGCTAGAGTTTTTAACATACCACTCTCTATGTCCTCTAGCTCTTCCTCCCTCCTCCGTTGGCCTCCATTGCTCTCAAATCACACATTCTTTTACCTCTAGGCTCTGGTCATCACATTCACGCAACGTAAATGAGCCTAGTTAGCCTACTTTTCCAATTTTATAGCCACATCACCCATAGTCGATGTCAACTAGCTAGTTGTCATCAACCCCCCCGATCATCGTTGACTGCTCAAGTCATTGTTGACCCTCCTAATCATCGTCGACCTACTCGAGTCACCATCAACCCACCCTTTTTTGACAATCTCCACCTCCTACAAAGTATATTTTCTTCCACTTATTCCTTATGTGTGTCACCCATAACACATTGTCACTTGGCTTGTGTGGCTTGCCTATTTATCGTCGATCTTAAAAGCTCACCTTTATGGCCATATTTGTGTCCCTGTTGGGGCACCATTATTTTATCCTCATTCACCGTTATGACCATCTTTTATTTTCCATCCCACCAGGACACATATTTCATCAATTCCTCATGTATGAAGGATATCGCATTTTAATTATCCTTGCATTTATTTGTGCATATTTTGGTGTCTTCCTTTGACCCGTTGGTCCCATGGATGGAAATCCATTCAAGTGGGTTCCCATTAGATTCCCTCTATATTGCGCAGTGGTTTTTGCCAACTCACAAGTCCGTAGGACATCATCTCCATTGAGGTTGAAATTTTTCCCTACCGAAGTGATTCTAAAATCACCACCATATTGTATTTCTTATTTTTATCCTTCTCCTTTTGGGGCATCGTGTCCTCCTTCCTCTTTTCTCATCTTGCCATATTTTCTCATCTATCTCTTTCAAACTCGTGATTGACTCCATTTCATGTTGTTGATCCCTAGTTTGAGGGGGAACACCTCATCAATCATCTTTCATCACTTTTTGTTTTTGTCTCGCAGTTTACTTGCTTAAACCACTCAACAAAAAGGTGAAAATGTAGATAGCAAATTTTGGTATCGTTGGTCCCTTCACCTCACGTTCACTCTCTTTATCATCATTATAACATACATACTTCTCTTTCCATTTAAATCCCCTTTCCCTCCTAAACTATATTTTAATTATCATTTTCCACCTTAAATTTATCTTCCCCAAACATCATTAATCATGTTTAATTATCCCTAAGTTATCCTCCCTAAACATCTCTTTTGCTATCCCTAAGCACCCAACCACCTTCATTTAATAATTTTACCTCCCCTTTGCCTTTATTTAATATTTTCCCACCTCTCACCTACCCTTTTATCATCCCTAGACAACCCTAACCCGCCTAAGCACCTTAAAACCCTAATATGCCCTCGTTAGGCCCATTTGCATCGAGTTGGGCATCATCCCACCTCCCAAATCGACTATCCGATGCAGATCACAAGAGACCTATCCGGGTTGTCGTCGACCCTATAAATATGCCCATACCCCTCCTTATTCAAGGATGCAATTTTTGAGATGTCGAACTTTCTGTTATATGGCCTTCATTTCTCACTCTTCTTTATAACTACTATGACTACCTTGGAGCTACTTTAGATATCTTGTGCTTCCCCTTAGAGATTTGAAGTCCTCTCTCTCTCTTGCATGTTTGGGTCCACCCTTGCCATTGCATCACTTTTCCTTATTAGCCTTTTTTTTACAGGTTCATCAATCATCTTGTAGCCTTGTCTCTAAATTTTTCTTATCCTCGTTACCATTTGCAGATCGTCATTTTTACCCATAGTTTCCCATCAAACCCTAAACCACTCTCTCGGTCCTTGTCGACCCTATCCGGCCATTATCGACCCATTTGTCATTTGTTTGGATTTCTGTCATTCATTCTTCCCATCATCTATTTTTTTGATCCCACTGCCTTTCAGATCCTCCAATATTTCCCTTCTATATACCTACAACTTCATATCCCAACTTCATCGATCTAGTTGTCGTTAATTGAGACTAGCGCCGTCGATCCAATGAAGTAGTTATCATCTTTCATTAATTTTCTTGCATCCTTTTTGTTCTCATCGACCCATCCTTCTCACCATGACTCAACATCATCCCCACTTCAGATTAGCTCAGTCAAGTCCGGCCTCGAGAAGCCTTTCAAGTCTACTTTTCTACATTTTCTTCCTACATCGTCCCGGGTTGTTGTCAATTGTGCCCTACAATCTCGGGTTTTGTCAACCCGCCTGTAATCAAGCTCACTCCAGGAGGATCTCTCTCTTTTGTGCCTATATTCATTGTTATCACATCTAGAGGTACCTTAAACCCTCTCATATTGGAGTTTTTGTTTTCTTATTTCCATTTCACTAATCGATATAGGGACAAGATGATTAGTTCAACATAAACATGAAATCACTTCACACCACCTTTGTATCATTGGAAGCCACAAAGATTGTTAGGAAATAAGAGATAAAATATGCGGAATAATCCCTCACGAGTAATCGCAACAAGAGAAAACTAATATGCGAAATTACTACAGATCTCAAATAAAATTACGTAATAAAATAACACAACACAAAGAGACAAGATTTAACGTGGTTCACCCAATTTGGGCTACGTCCACCAAGAATCACTTGCTCAGATTTTATTACAAGCCACCGCTCTCTCAATACAATACCCAGATCCATTTGGAGCTATGCTCAACAAACTCTACAGAATTCACACCAAATTCAAACACACATCGCAATACATTTACTTGTACATCTATCATATGCATAAGACCATATAAATAGACAACTGCTTAAGCAGTTTTACAAAACTGTGGGTATCAAAACCATGGGCAAAACCCGTCCCATAAACCTATGGGTCAAAAAACTCACCCATATGAGAAGAGCACGTTTCCCGATATGTCGGGTGCATTTTTCGAGGCCAAAAAAATTTACGCCTAATTTTTTTTTTTTTTTGGGCTACGCCCTTGAACCCTCTATTTTACCAAGGGGCGCCGGCTCGACCCGAACTCGGCGAGGATACATGAAAAGTGTACAGTACTCTTAGTGTACAGTCTTCAACACTTTCACACATGAAAATAGGCTCCACAACCTAACAAAGATATATACCTTGCTCCTTAAGATGTCATCTTTCACGGTCATACAAAGCTTTGACACTCCATTTAAATACAACTTTCATACCTTTTAAAGCTTGACTTCACATATTTTGTAGTACTCGACCTTAAGGACCTGTGGAACTAACAATTTTATTTAGCACACATGCTCACACACTTGCAGGCCTTGACTCACTTCCCCTAACTCATAAGGGTTTCATAAACCTATACCACCTCATTTTAGTCTTGAGTCCTTTAACTTTGTATTCATAGACTTTTTAGGGCTTTCTCCAACGTTTCAAGCTAGGACAAACTTGACAACATACTTCTTTGCCTTGCTCTTAGACCTTTAGATATCCACATGACCTAATTCAAAATTGAGAACAATACCCTCTCTTGATGATTGAATTCATGACACCTTCAAGGGCATCAACATACCTCTAGATACTTACATATCATGATCATACCTTCTCAAACCTCGTAGAAATTTTTTGAAACCTTTGTAGACCTTATGATTTTGCATTTTTGTGATAGAGACACTCTTTAGATCCAAATGTCCATACATACTCTCATGACTGGGGATCACTCAAGATTATTTTAACCTTACACACCATCTTAAGGGCATCAGCTCAAACTATCATTCATCCTTAATGAGCTTCACATAGATTACATATCATTTGATGACTGAAAACACATTTGAAGGGAACAATGAACACTTACCTCTCCTTGGAAGCATGCATGTCACATAAGCAAACTGATTTTTCAACTATTAGCACTCATCTTCAAACATGAAATACCACATTTGATACAAAGTAATCACCTACAATGCTCTGTACATTCATGACTTTGAACCATGATCCTCTTGCTTCTACCCTTTAGTGGATGACCTCTAAACATGCCTTGAACACTTTACCTTCAAGTCCGAGAAGTCCTTGTAGTCCTTAATTTGCACACATAGAGATGCCTTCAATGTTCTTCACATATATATATGGTGATTTTCCTTATTTCAAGTCTTTACACATGTAATGCAGATTTAAACTAAGATTTGAACTCATTTAGACCTTTCAAAAAGACTTTCTAGAAATATACCTTCATATTCGGACCTCCTGCAGCTACATGATACTCTAGACAACCATTTGATTCAAATGAAGTAATCCACATATTCAATACACTTTTAGATATCTTTATCATCAAAAAAATATGACACTTAGACATGCCCATCAACATGGGAGAGACCTTGACAACCCATACAATTTGATGTAGTTATGACACACCACGAGTTCTCCGCAACATCCTCGATGCCCTTGCCACGTTGAACACAACCTTGGATCAAACATACTCGTGTAGCTCACCATTATGGAGGATATACTTTATGTAATGGATTGAGAACATTGAACCCCTCTTCTTGATCATTAAGTAGATCACTTGTTATAGAGACTAATCATTCTTCAATTCTTCATAAGATTCTAACCCTTCCATGAGCATTTCATAATCATAACCTTGACTATAGGATACCTAGACTACTTTGAACATGGCAAAACTCATACTCACATCAACATTTATAGCTATACAGTCTTACCATACAAACTCTTGATTAGATCTTCAAACATAGACCCTTGAATCAATGTGAAACATAGGACTTTTCTCACACCATGAAAATATCAACTTAGTGAATATAAGTCCTCCTCCTAACCTTGTGGCTCAATATGGACTCATGACACTTAAGCCAACAACAAAGACCTTATTTGACTAGACATGGAGTGTAAAGCTGGATATGACAATACTTTCACACTTGCACAAAGGATGACAAAAATTTCAGACTCCTTAACCATATATTGGTCTTTGATGACATCTTAGAGACAATGTACACAACCTTGAGGACTTGCATAAGCTCTAAGAGACTTCTCTTACCCGATGAGATCGTGATTTCTTGGGAATCATGACAAGCTTTGCACCTTTTCTTACTCAAACCTTGACACATACTTTGTCTACCTTATTTATTTTGAAAACCTTCAATACTTATAACATACTTCACATACCTCGAGATGCTTGTGTATAGGTCCAACACAAATTTTCATCAACCTTTTGACACCTTTGTAACCACACTTCACTCAACAACAAATCTAAGAATGAATCTCGACCTATAACCAATAGCTTATATGCATAAACATTCTTAATTTCATACACACTCCATGATATGCCTTCAACCCGAGACAACTTTTACTTGATATATTGTACTTGGAATATTTGAACATCAAGACTTAGCTCACGTGACTTCATAATTGTATATCACACAAAAGTGACTCTTGACCTAAAGGACTCATTCAAAGCAATGACCTTAAAATACTTTTCACATTTGATGATCTTTTGAAGGTTTTGAGACAGAGACACAACTCTGCATTCATTGACCATGACCATTGACTTATGACATACAAAGATCTTTTTCCATCATAGACTAGACATGACTCAAATCACTTGAGCTAAGCTATAAAAGGATCAACCAAGACCTAGTAGGCTTCAATAATGACAACACACTTGACTTCGCTTTTAGATGACAATATAACACACTCATACACCTACAAGAAACTTATATTCACAAACATATGGAGATATCATTTCCCATACCTTATCACCTTTGAAGTGTCCCACACACCTAGCTTCTTCAACTTCTCATGCATTGAAGCATTGAGGCACATATGATCTTCTTCAACTAGAGAAAACATGCTTCCTTGAATTGATTTGGGCTTGTTGACTTTGTTTTCCACCTTGATAGCATTGGAATCCTCCTTGACAAAATTCATACTTTGCATAGTAGATTGAGAATCAATTCTCTTGGCTTATCTTGTTTGATCAATAAGCTTCTTGGCCATAAGATCGACATGAAATCCATATACTCATTCATGAGAGTCTTATTCATGAAAAATCTTCCATTTTGAGCTTAAAATTTGCTAGTGTATCCTGAAGATATTATTTGGTGACAAAATCTTGCAATATGCCCTTACTTGTGGAATTTGTGACACACAATACCATTCTTCTTTCCTCTTGGTTCAAATACACTTAAATTCCAACCACAATCCTTAGCTCTATGGTCATACTTATAGCATGAATGACATTCACCTTTGAAGATACCTACAACATTCTAGAAGACCTCCTTTTGCAATCTCTAGCTCTATGTCCCAAATCGACAAGCAAATCAATATCAATTGAATGAAGAACCATACCTCATAGCATTAGGTTTTCTAACAAGGTTAGACCTTCTCAAATCAGCCTTCTTGGTCACCTTCTCATCAGATTTAGAACTTGGACCAACTTCATCATCATTCTTCACATGTTCTCCTTTGAACCCTAGGCATGTTTTGTCACTAATCACTCTTTGGCTCTCCAAGATATCCTCAAGAGTTTCAGAACTCTTCTCTAACTTTCCATACATCTTCAACCTATTTGAAACATCTTCTAAATTAGATTCCAATGTTTTCAACCTCTCTTCATACCTGGAACAAGCTTCCTCTTTATCCCTTAGGGATTTAGTCATACTCTCCACTTGAGATTCCAAACCCTTGATAGTTTTACCATGCTCTATTTCCATGCACTTGATCGATCTTGCAAGCTATGAATCATTGACTGAGCAACCTCATTCCTCATTCTTAATGTTGTCTCAACATCTAAAGATCTACCCATGTTTGTGCTTCAAATGATCTCTTTCAAGTTGCTTAAACTTGCTTCATAAGGACCTGCTCTGATACCAATTGTTGGAAGCACAATGGGCTAAGAGGGGCGGGGGTGAATCAGTCCTATAAAAAATTTTCCTTCATTTACAAAACCATACATTCATTATTTAAGTTGTCCATACATCATTCATAACCATACATGTGCATATTAGATGTGCATTAACCATTCACAATAACACAACACAAGTGCAAGTACTCAATAAAGCAAATACAAGTGGGAAACCCTCAAGGGGAAGAAAACCCACTAAAAATTTGCTTATATTACACACAACAAAAATATTTAGTGAAGCACCAACTTCACAAGGAACACTAACCCCTAATTTAGTGAAGCATTCACTCCAAAAGGAGGCTAAAACCCCCTAAGATGACTAATCACAAACTCAACCACATGAAGATGATGATATATGAATTTTGTTTCTGCCACAGGTGATGGAGATCTCTAATTCAGCTCACACACTTCAAACTCTTGTTCAAACCCTTGCACACCTAGCTCGCTCTTTCTCTTTCCTTCTTCACTTTGTCTTGGTCTCAAATAAATGAACAAACACTTCCAAACATTATTAAACCTTTCATACACTCTCTCAAATCTGAAACTCGTCCTTCATACATGTAACACACACTCACATAGGTCGCACTTTTTCCCTCTCAAAGAACTAGTTCAAATTTGAACTTAAACTTCACTTTTATACCCTTCTCTTGATTCAAACACACACAAAGTTGGTTTCCATAATTTTTTTCAACCAATTACACTTAAAAAAATCCCAATTAAATCATTAAAACATTCACATATGACCCATATAGGTCGGCCATGCCCAAAACCATCAAACTTGCACCAAACAAGCTCAAAACCCCATCACTTGGATGAGATAAAACTACAAATGCCAAAAACATGATTATTAAAGCTCAAAAATTCACCATACATGTGTAATATAACATAAAAACATCAACCATGGTCGTTAATTATCTTGGACCAATAAAAAAATTCATAACACAACTCAAAAGGCTCATAACCTTCTCAAAACAGTTATTTCTAAAGCACCCTGTCTTCACCTTTGGGCATCAAGACCACCCAAGAAAAACTCAACTATGGCATGTAGCCACTCTATGTAATCCTCAGGACCTTTATATCACATAAATACATTTTAGATCTCATGAAACACCTATATGTGCAAACCCAAAACTTTCCTCTTCTCCAAATCAAGTTGCCTATAAAGCAATTTTACAAACTTAATTGGTTTGCACCCAATCTACCACTTTCAAGACCTAAAAATGGATTCAAAAGGAATAAAATTCATGCCTCTTCACTCTCCAATTTATATTAATCATCATCTAATCCATTTCATGCCTAAATCATCTCAATCTTTCAACCTGAGCAATCTTGTCTCTGAAAACAAGAAATCCTTCTTCTCCACAAACCTGACATGTAAGACCCCTAAAATATCATCATCAAGAGACAAAACCTATACCACTGGAAAAATATCTAAATCCTATTTCTATAACATATTATAAATCCTTCTAAATCCAAGGAGGGTCTTCAACCAAGACCATCTCTGCAAACTACTTAAAAGCGCCCTTTGATTAGTCTTCACAAATAGGGTAAAATTTTCTATTTAGAAGCATCACCGTGACTGAAACCATCATGGAAATAAATAAAAAACTCCCATACTAAAAACAATGTCCATTTATTTTGCAACTCTTTTGGACAACCTTGTCCCAAACTAAACTTCTTCATAAACAAACTTGTTTGAGTGGGGTCCACTCATCACCACAAACTCTACCATAACTTTATGGAAACATGGAGGATTCCTATACATCATAAAATCATCATACATTCACCTGTAAATATATTTTGGGCACTTATGAGTAAAACACATCCTACCACATTTGAGCTAGGGTTTCAAACAAACAAAAAGTTGTTTACCTTCTTAACATTTGTTCATAAAAATGTGATGATGAAATGACCTTATTATTTTTATGAAAATTTAATAACTTACATAATAATCTATTCCAAAGATCTCAAGTCCCCATGTAAAGCGAGACATTTCACAACGAGCATCAAAAGATCCACTTTTGCTTCAAAATCAAAATGTAAAACACCCGGTTTTCCAAAACTAAAGTATCTTGCAATTCCTTCTCCGAATGACTGAAACTTGTCATGAAGAATCATGACAACATCCTATAACTTTACATGCTCACCATATATCCCATATATATCTCGAAACTCTCTATCCATTAAAACTTACCTATATCAAACCTTTTGTTCTTACCTTTGCTTCCCAAGGACCTCATTCATGCTTTGTACCTCCGAGTAATGACCTAATAATCATCGTACACCTTCTATACCATGTCAAAACATTTTTCCCATGATTAGATAAGATTGATCAGCTCCAAAATTCATACCTCCTTACCATTCTCGCATGCTACAGTGGCTAGGAATAGGCATAGAATGACCTGACTCAACACGTACAACACATGAAATGACCTTACTGACCTAAGAAAGACTCTTAGACACCCATGATACATCTCTAGGACCATGTATGACATCGCGACAACCTTCAAATCACTTGAGAAGACTCAAATCATGACTTAGTACACTAGACCATGCATCGGGACCTCAGATCATCACCAAACTTGACACTACCAATCAAACTTAATGTTTGACATCAAACTAACACCTCATGGAGACTCGCATGACCTCATGACACCCTTTTCCATCAATGGAATTGGTATTAATGATAACACAAACACACAATGGCCAACAAGTCAGAGTGTTTATTTTTCTCTAGTCATGATGGTGCACTATAAGGATGGAAGGCGGCGTATGTGTCCAGACTACAAAGAAATTAACAAGTACAATATCAAAGATAATTTTCCTATTATTATCATTAATGATTTGTTAGATGAGTTGCATGGTGAAATTTATTTTACAAAACTAGATCTTTGTTCTGGGTATCACCAAATTAGAGTAAAGAAAGAAGATATTCATAAGATGACCTTTAGAACTCATCTAGGGCATTATGAATTTCTAGTGATGCATTTCAGTCTTACTAATGCACCATCCACATTTCAACTTTTTATAAATTCAATATTTTCAGCATTCCTACGGAATTTTGTCTTCGTATTTTTTGATGATATCCTCATCTACAACAAATCTTGGGAGAAACATTTACATCATGCCCTATAGAAACATAAACTATATGTCAAGCCTTTGAATGATCTTTTAGGGTACAAACAATGGAATACTTGGGCCATATTGTCTTTCATGAAGGTGTTAAGGTGGACCCTCGCAAGATCCATGCCATGGTGGAATGGGAAGTCCCAAGAACCCTCAAACATTTACGAGGTTTCTTAGGTCTCATAGGGTACTATCACAAATTTGTAAAAACTATGGCAAAGTATAACAACACCACTCACATAATTATTGAAGGAAGACTCTTTTCATTGGAATGAGGAAGCTTATAAGGCATTTTAAAAATTAAAGGTGACAATGTGCACCACTCCAAAGATTGACAACCCCAATTTTCTCGAGACCTTCATAGTTGAATGAATGCAATGCTTCATGAAATGGGAATGGGAAATACTCATGCAAGAAGGACATCCCATAACATTTGAGAGCCGACAACTAAAAGGAAAGAATTTTTGAAGCCCACATATGAGAAGGAAATGATGGCAATATTACATGCAATCAAACAATGGAGACCATACTTGATGGGTAGACACTTCAAGGTAAAAATTGATCATGATAGTTTGAAATACTTCTTGGAGCAACAACTATCTTTAGAAGAGCAACAAAAATGGGTCACAAATATGTTGGGTTATGAATTTGAGATTATTTATAAGAAAGGGAAGGAAAATGTGGTCACTGATGCTCTATCTAGGAGGGATGAGTCCACAAAAGCATTGTTATGTGTCATCTCTATACTAAAGACAAATTGGGTAGATCAAGCAAGGGAAGAATGACATAAATATGTAGTAACCCATACTCTCATTCAGAATCTCCAAAATATCCAACCATATCTGAACATTTTATATGGAAGGGGGATACATTGTGGTACAAAGACAAGTTATATTTGTGTAAGAACTCTACACTTAAACACCATGTTCTTTCAGAGCTCCATTCTTCTCCACTAGGTGGCCATTCGGGTTCTTGAAAACTTATCATAGAGTTAAGAAAGATTTCTTTTAGAAGGGGTTGAAAGGAGATGTTCAAAAATTTGTGGCAGAATGTTTGGTGTGTCAACATAATAAGGGTGAGACCATTAAGACACCAAGTCTCCTCCAACCCTTGTTTATTCCTAGCGAGAGATGGGAAGAGGTATCGATGGATTTCATCACAAGATTGCCTAAATCAAAAGGGAAAAGCATCATCATGGTCATGGTGGATAGACTTACCAAGTATGCTCATTTTTGTGTGCCCTGGCTCATCCTTTTACAACTAAAAGACAGTTGACATCTCATTTATGGACACAATTCAAAAGTTCCATGGTATGCCCAAAAGTGACCACGATCCGATATTTACAAGCAAATTTTTGCTGATTTGTTCTCTTGTTTGGGTACCCAATTGGCCCAGAGTTCATCTTATCATCCTCAATACGATGGGAAAACTGAGGTGGTAAACAAATGTTTGGAGGGATATATTTGATGTTTTAATTTAGATAAACAAGAACATTGGGTGCAATGGTTACCACTAGCAGAATGGTGGTAGAATACTTCATTTCATACCTCCTCCAAAATGTTTCCATTTCTGACACTTTACGGGTACCATCCTCCATCACTCATCTCTAGCTTAAAGGTCAAACCAAAGGTGAGAGAAATCGAAGATCACATTCATCACTAACATGAGGTACTCTCTAGTCTTAAAGAGAATTTGGCAAGGGCACAAAACCATGAAGCAACAAGTTGATCAACATCGTAGTGAACAATACTTTAAAGAGGGTGACTTTATTTTTGTATGGGTGCTGACCATATAAGAAATTATCTTTAAAACAACAAAAGAATGATAATAAGCTTGCACCTAAATACTATGGTCCTTACCGAGTGTTGCAGAAAATTGGTAGTGTGGCATATAAGTTGGAGCTCCTCAGGAAGTAAAATACATCCAGTCTTCCATGTTTCTTGCTTGAAGAAAGTCATTGGGAAACACATTTCCACCCGATCAGTGCTAGCAGTCTGGATGAGGAAGGAAGAATCATATTATAACTGAAGGTATTCTTGGACACACTCCAAAAGATTGAGGACCGGAGTCATTACTGCAGTGTATCTGATCAAGTGGAAGAATATGAATATTGAAGATGCAACATGGGAGGATGAAGCATTTTTGCATCAACATCTAGGGCTTACCAACATTGGGGACAATGTTGCTTTGAAGGGGAGAGGCATGCTACACCCTTAGTCCTATAGCTTACATTGGATATGTAGTCTTTGACTTGTGGCTTACATAGTCTCTCTTCTTGTCACTGTCATTCATTTATGCTTTCATATGTTTAGTAGGTCAACCTTGGTGTTGGCCATAACATAAGATTGATATATATATATATATATATATATATATATATATATATATGTGGTAGTGAGGAGTAGTTAATCATCATATTGAGCATTTGAGTCTTATTGTATGGTTTGGAGGTTGCCCCTTCAAGTGGCCAAGTTATTATACTTGCATATTGTGATCATTTATCTACAATCTTGTCTTCATTGGTGTTCTATTGTTGCTGATATTCATATTTATACAAGTAATTTCATTACATTCAACCAAAGATTAGTGCAAGAAAATTGAACTTGTGATTTGGTGACGACCAACATGGTGAAGATGTACTACATAAAGCAAGCTATGTGGGTGGGATGATAATGATCATGACATCCCTTGAGTGTGTCCACTATGATGCCCGTTCTCAATACTCTAGAAAGAAAATTGACGGGAACTATATTTTTCCTTCCACTACACACCACCGCACGCGCTTACTTCTATCTCAATTCATCAAGCAAATTGCAAACATAATGCATAAGAGACTTGCTTATAATTTGAATTACACACCATTTAGTTTCAACCAATTCATTATTTTATGAAAGAAATAAGTACACCTTTACAAATTTATGGACCCACGACTCTTCTAATCCTTTTTGCTCTTTTGAATCGTATCATGACACGAGTTAGTTACGAGGCCCAACAATATTTTCAATATATTTGTTGAAAATTCAAAGCTCACAAGTAAGTTATTACAAGCGGATAAATCAACAATGGTAGATACATGATTACATATAACTACTTGAGTAAAATTCATTTTAATCTAACCCACACCCATCCATTTGGAGGAATCGTATTGGTATAACGTTTATTTACCAATTCCCATAATTGACTCCATCTAATTAATGAAAATTAGAAGCCAATGTGGTTAGTGACTATTATGACATTTAAACATATAATGAGTTAACAAAACATACACCACACTTTTATAGTTTTAAATCGATTTTAATTGAAGGAATCAAATCGATGTCACAAATTTATATTCAATAAAAATACCTATAAAATCAAATCCAAAACATCAATAAAGAAAAGATAAAGTACACCCATATCTATATTTATTTCTCAATCTTTCATGACATCCATTATTTAATCCTTAAAGTGTTATACTAAACACCAAACAACAATAAACACAAACTCTAAAGTCCGAATCCCCTTAATTTCTCAACCCAATATTATTCTTTCTCAATCAATCGTACAAATTCCTTTAGACCTAGAAATATTAAACCCAAACAAGCATTTTCAAGAAACCCTAAGACCTTATTTTCTTCACACACAACTTTACACATATCCATGTCCTTTATCATTGACTAACATCCCTCACCCCAAAAATCCCTATCCTTAAAGTGCCTAACAGAATTCCACACCCTTTTATTGGCCACAATTGAAAGAGGTGTGGAAGCCACATGTCCGAACACGAAAAAGTCATTAAACTTATACCCCAAAAAAATCTTCCCCTACCTTCCCCTAATGATGAATTCCAATTAAAAAGCTCCCCTATGACTTTATTAAGTGGGCCAAACAAAGATCACAAAATATTAGATTCTAACTCCTTAGTGACGGCCACAAGCATCACTAAAATATTGAAAAAAAAATGGTCAAAAAGAATCTAACACGCCCGAATTTCAGTCAATTTACGTAATTTCACCAAATTTAGAACTAATTTCAGCATTCTTTTATTCTATCTTGGCACTGTAACACAAGAAAACACGAAGGAAATAATTATACAGGACCACCAAACCCTATTCAGCACTGTAACACTTCTATGTCTTGGCCATGCATGCGCCGGGGACCGCAATATTTTGTGTTAAATTCTGGATTTTTCAAAGCGGCCATACGAGCTGCCGGGATCTGCTGAAAAGCCCATAGCGTGACTTGTTTTCCTGATAAAAGCCCCCATTTGGTGGATTTTTTTCCCCCTAGGGTTTGTAGGTTAGTTTTTGTGGATTTTGGCGAGGTCAAGGGTTCGAGAAGATGAGCTCGCCGCAGAATAATAGGTGGATGCATATTTTTGACGAGACGTTTTTGGAGGAAGCGGTCGATGTACAGCCTAACAATGGGTTCTTTTGGTGCCCCCTGGAATCAACGATCAGCCCGATGGAAGGTATTTAAATTCCTCTGTTTAAAGTAAAATTTAAAATAAGCAACTATCTATTTTGATGTATTTCAGAAATGCTCGCTTTTATGCTTC
This sequence comes from Taxus wallichiana var. yunnanensis, assembly GCA_018340775.1. Lineage (NCBI taxonomy): Eukaryota > Viridiplantae > Streptophyta > Pinopsida > Cupressales > Taxaceae > Taxus > Taxus wallichiana. The sequence goes on from CM031242.1 coordinate 669,756,965, forward strand.
AACCCTTGAATTTTCTGCCTTGTTTTGAAATTTGCATTCTACAACGTGTGCTTAGGGGTTTTCAAGGTTGATGTCTTGAGTTTTCTGGTAAGAATTTAAGGCGCTAGATCGAAATTGGAAGATATGTAACAAGTTTTCTTTTCACTATTTTTGTAATTTCGATTTTGTCATATGTGCCGTTTGTAGTGTTATTGCAGACTTTAGGGTTTTTGAAAAGGTACACGTCTCTACTTTTTGCTGAAATATAGGGCGTTAGATTGAAATTTGGGGAATATTTAATGATCAGCCTGATGGAAAGGTATTTGAAGCTCTGTTTTGGTTTTGGTAGGATTAGCTTTTATTTTGCTACGCTCGGAATTTTCTTAGTTTTTTTAGTTAGGAATCCTTCAAATAGCTTTTATTCATTGATAAAGGAAATTGTTAACGTGGTTTGATCCAGAAAATCTTTACATTTAATTTGGAAGATATGCAATGATTTTTCTTTTCAATCATTCTAGAATTTCTAAGATTTCTGAGTGGGGAAGATTTTTCATTTCCATAAAATTTGAGCGTTGAATTGAAATCTTGGAGAATATGTAGCCAATTTTCTTTTACATTATATTTTTGCAAATTCAATTCTGTAAAAATTGTTTTCCGCAGAATAGGCAGGTTTTCAGTGTGAATGCTTTAACTCATTTTTGTTAAAATTGGAGGAGTAAAATCAAAATTTGGAAAATACTCTTTCGCTTTTCTTTTAGATGTTTTCGTGCTTCCATTCCTGTAAAATGTGCCACTGCTAATGTTCTCTGCATGAAAGTCTTGACCGCCTTTCCAGCCACCCCAGCCTTCGTATGCTCCAAATTGGGGGACACAACTGATGGCATGCTGTGCAGGGAATTAAAGTTGACAAAGAGAAAACTTTCCCCACTCAAGAGATTACTAGCAATTGGTAAACCTTGCATCTTATCTACATGTCCAAGTAATAGGGAAAATTGACGTTCCAGCTCCCTACAAGTCACTATTGAAATCAACCCCTGCATTCCATGCCTGCGATAGGCAGTGGCCAAGGGACCATGGTGTTTGTGATTTCCAGTGCTTTATCTAGACCGCCACGGAATTTTGCTTTCACATAATGCCCAGATACGCACTTCACAGCTACCTTATCAACAAGGAGAACCTGAAGATTACAAACGAACCTGGATGCAATTTAAGAATTGACCCTGCTCATGAGGTCCTTCTCAATATAATCATATGCCCATCCGAGATAGGTGTTAGGAAATCCATCTCTCTTTTATCAGCACAAAGGAAAAGTGAGGAGACATAGCAGAGAGTTCATACGCCATAGCTGATTGGAAAATGAGAACCATATAGAGACTCTGACAGAGCAACGGACAAGAAGTAAAGGGAAATAAATAGTTAAGGAAATGGTAATTAAAAATGTTAACACCTTAATTCACAAGATTTAGACAGAAATGATCTGCTGGGAAAATCTAAAATCTCTAAACTTTGGATTCTGCAAAATTTTCCAGCGGAAGGGAAGAGATTTTGAGAGGGGGGTTTTACTTTTACTAAAATTTAAGGTGTTAATTTGAGCACTTGGAGAATGTGTAACAATTATTTGTTTGACATCTTTGCGATTCTGATTGTAAAATGTGTGCTGCTGGCAATTCTTTCTGCAAAATTTTAGGGTTTTTTTATGATCAGCCTGATGGGGGTAAATTAAGTTGTTTTTCATTTTTATTGTTTTTTTTGTTTTGTTTGAATTTAAGTAGAATTTTATTTTGAAATCCTCAATTTGTTTTGTCTTTGGTTTTGTAAAACTATGCACTGCAAAATGTGTTAAACTGGTAATTTGGATTCTAAAGGGAAAGTTTGTTCTTCTGACATAAGTTTTGGCCTTAAATGGAAATAGGGGAGATTATGAGCCAATATTTTTTTGGTTTAATTTGAAATTTCAGTTCTGTAAAATGTGCTGCCCATATTGTCTTCTGCACAATTTACGGCTTTTTTTGAAAGATGTTTTATCTTATTATTCTTGAATTTTAGGTGCCAAGTCAAATTTGGAAGATCTGTAATGTGTTTTCTCTCAATGTTTTTGTAATTTTGTTTCTGTAAAATGAGCTGCTGGTAATTTTTATGCAGAATTGATGGGATCTCTGCAGAGGAAGATTTAACGTTTTCTTAAAGTTTTAGACCTTTAATTGAAGTATGGAAGAATATTTAACAAATTTTCTTTTGATTTTTTTTGTAAGTTTGATTCTGTAACAATTGCTGCTGGTAATGTTGTCTGCAGGCTTTGGGGAATTAAAGCTATATGTTTTAAATATTTTTCCTGAAAAATAAGGCTCTAGATTGAAATTTTGGAGGATTTTTAATGATCGTAACTACGGAAGGGATTTGCAGTTCTGTTCTTTTTTTGGGCTTTTGTTTTGTTTGAATTTCAGTAGAATTAGTTTTTTTCTTTTCAAACCCTTGAATTTTTCTGTGTTATATTTTGGAACTCTCCAAAATGCATATCTTTGTTTTATCTGCAGCGGTACTTAAATTTGCAATTTAATACTTACTACTAAAAAAAATGTAGTGCAAAAATTTAAAATCATTAGTTTGGATTCTGCAAAGTTTTCTTCTGGTAGCATATTTGGTAGAATTTATGGAATTTTAAGGAAAAAATCTGACATCTAGTTAAAATCTAAGCCACTAAGTTTAATATTTTGAAAATAGCCAGCAAATTTTCTTTTGGATTTGTTTGTATTTTTTCATTTTGTAAAATGTGCTGATGGTTATACTTTCAGCAAAATTTATGGGATTCTAAAGGGGAAGATTCAGCTTTTAACTAATTCCTAAGGTGTTAGATTGAAAAGTGAAGACTTTTTTAACAATTTTTCCTTGAGATTTTTTTGGGTTCAATTTTGGCTCAGCAAAATATGCCGTCAAAGTGTTGTCTGAAGAGTTTTGGATTTTCAATGTGTAGGTTTGAACTTTTTACTAAAATTAAAGGGGTTAGATTGAAGTTTTGGTGATTATTTCATGATTTAGGGCATGATATTGTAGAAGTTGAAAATATTTAACGATTATTCTTTGGATTCTTTATGGTTTCTATTAATCATGCTGTTGATTTCTCAGTGTTTGTCCGGGTTTCAGGAAAATGGTCATTTCTATTTTGAAATTCACAAAACTATTTTTGTCTTTATTTGTCATTTCAATTCTTCATTTTCTGTCATTGGTAACGTCGTCTGCAGAAATTTTTTTCTAGAGTTTGAAGTTTGAAGATCTAGATCATGCAGGATAATTAACACATTTACTTTTGGATTTCATAGTTTTTATTCTGTCAAATGTGCCACTTTTCTATGAAACCTAGGATTCCAAGGGAAAGTAATAACTCATTTTGAGTGTCGAAGTGAAAATTTAGAGGATTTATTTATATTTCAACTTCTTTTTTGGTTTTGTATGAAATCCAGTAGAATGCTTGCTTTTGTTTTGCTGTTAGGTAAGTTTGAATCATGATAGATTTTTCTTTATATCTCACAGGTTTTCCCAATTTCTATTCAGCAAAATATGCCACTGGTAGTTTTGTGTGCAGTCTTTAGGGTTATTTAATGTTCAGGTTTTAACTTATTGCTAAACTTTAGGGTGTTAGATTGAAGTTTTGGAGAATATTAACAATTTAAGGTGCTAAACTAAATTTGGAGAAGATTTAACAAGTATTCTATTGAGCTCATTTTGATTTCAATTCTTTAAAATTTGCTGCTATTTTTTAATCATTTTCTTGGATCTCAAGAGAATGGTTGCTTCTAGTCTGAAACACTCTAAATTTTGGTTTTGTTATGGAGACTATTGACAATTTAAGGTGTTAAACTGAAACTTAGATTCAACAATTATTCTATTGGATTCATTGTGATCTCAATTCTATGATATTTGCTATCATATTTTTTTATTTGCTTGGATGCCAGGAGAATCACTGCTTCTGATTTGAAATATTCTAAAGTTTGGTTTAGTTTTGGAGACTATTAACAATTTAAGGTGTTAAACAGAAACTTCGGAGACTATTTAACAATTATTCTTTTGGAGTCGTTATTGCAATCCTATAAAATTTGCTGCTATATTTTTAATTATTTGCTTGGATTCCAGGAAAATGCTTGCTTCTAATTTAAGCCACTCTAAATTTTGTTTATGTTTAATTTCCTTACAATTTGGATGCTACAAATGGTGCTGCTGTTAATGTTTTCTTCGAAATTTGTGGATTACAACAGTGAAATTTGAATTATATGCAAGATTTTAAATCCTAAATTCAAATTCTGGGAATATTTTGACTAAATTACATAGTTACCTAAGACTCGGGATGGCGGGCGGGATGGAGTTTTCGGGACAGCAATTTTTAATAAATTTTGGGGACAACTGATTAAAATAATATATAAATATTTAAAATATACAAATTAAATATTTAAAATATGCAAATAAAGTGACTAAACTATAAAAATAACTTGGAAGAGACTTAATCAAACTAAAATAAAAGCATTTGAGACTTAAATAAGCTGAAATAAATCTAAAACCATTGTAATTGATCAATTAACAATATCAATTATTCATATCATTAATCTAAAATACACCAACAATTGTCAATATTACAAAATAAGGGTACAATTTACAACTCAAAAATCAGAATCATTACCAAAAATAACATCCATGAACTCCTTGCTGGAACTATCATCTTTATCCTCAAGGGAGATTCCAATCAATCCCGTTACATGGTATGGTCCCTTTCTACTTGCCTCGGCTCCTCGGGATCTACATCCCACCGCAACATTGGGGTCTACTTGTACTCGGTTGTCTTGCGATTATGAGATGCAAAGCTTTGTGTACTACAAACTTCTCTGCGCCGTTAGAGATAAGTAGATTCCTCTTAACAAAGAGTAGATCCAACCATATTTTGACCAATTCCTCTCAGCAATAGAGGAACTAGAAACTTGGGAAAGGAGGCAAACTGCAAGTGTTTGCAGCGGTCTTGGATGCCCATACCGGCTTCTCTTGAGCCAATGTTACCCTGTCCATCTTTGCTGAATATTTGTAGTTATCAAGTTAAGTGAACTTGAGCTAGTCCATTTGGCCCGTGAAGCCTCCTCTACACTATACTTTTTGTAAGGGTCTTTGTAAAGCCCTTTTTCACCTCCTCGTCATCCAAAGGGATAACTCTACCTGGGTTCTCCACATACAATTATGGATTAAGTGCATATGTAGCCATATGAAATGGTGTGTTCAATTTTTCCCATCTATGTTGATGATGGATTGAATATGTTCATGGTTGAACTCCAAAGTGGGGTCCTTAACCCGAGATAGCTACCTTAATGTGGCCAAGCATGTTGCCAATGCACTCATAATTCTCACCAAGATCGGGGCTATTAGAATCCCTATAGTTGATGATGCTAAAAATTGGAGATATAATTGACATGATGTATTTCACATAGGCCCAAAATGTCTATCGCACCACTACTTCACTCTCTTCCCTTGCTTTGTCTTGGACTCATTCCACTTTGCACATTCTCGTGGCATGATCATAACTTTTAGGGGCTCCTACAACTCAAGCATCCTTTCCAACAAAATAAAATAGAATGCAAAGTGGGTGCCAACTGGTTTGAGAAACTCTTTCCTCAAATAGAGTTAAAAGAGCGTCAATGATGTGTTGTAATTGCATATGAATACATGCACCTTCCTAGCCTTAACTACTTTTTTTCACTCGGTGAATCTTCCCTATGCCTTTCAATGCATTGTTCATGGCATGCACATAACATGGAGCCCAATAAATACGATTCAGAGGTACCCTCTCCGCTAGCTTGTTTGTTGCTTCGCACACATAAGCTACATTTGTGATTACTTGTACAACATATGCACCTCCCTAGGCTTGAAAACTATCTTTTTGATCAAAGTGAATCTTTCCTATGACTTTTAGTGCATTGTTCATGGCATGCACGCAACATGGAGGCCAATAAATATGATTGTAGATACCCTCAACTAGCTTGTTTGTTGCTTTGCATGAGATAAACTGCGTTTTTGATTACTTGTTCAACATTTCAAGGCCAACCTTCTCAATGGCTTCCTTCAAATTTTGAAATTGAAACTCGACATCTTTTTGCTTCCAAGAACAATTTATTGCTCTCAAGCAATATGGTACATCTTTTTAAAAAACAATGATATTGATGAGTGGGTGGTCTCTAATATCCGTCTACCCATCTGTGACAATGTTACATCCATGTAACGCCCATGTGGCTTTCATTTCCTCCATTATTGAATTAACCTTGGAATAGTTTCTCTCCTAGATTATTGTCCTAAGTTTACTATCATAACTTGAACCTGCTTTTGCTACCTTGACCATTCTCTTTGTAATAAGGAGAGTGAACAACACAACATGGGATCGTAGTAGCATAGAAATTTTTTCTAGTAGCATCACTAGCCTCTTCCCTTGCCTTCGAATCAAACATATCTACAATTGGATTGGGGGTAGCCCCTCGACCTTTCTCTTCCCCTGCTTTCAATTTTGTCACCCCAAAACTAGAACTAGCCAAAGTATTCTTATAAGTTCTACGAGAGCTACAAGAGGCGGCAACATCGGTGCTACTATTGCAAACTTGTAGAATATCATTTGTAGTATTTCCATTTTAAAGCTTTACCATCTTTGCTCTCTGATCAAGTGAAAGAACCTTACAAACATCAACCCTCCTTTCAATAAGGTGCAACAAGTGTGTATGGTTTTGATGATGGTGCCATTCCAAGTATTTGAACATATATTGCACTTCTATAGTTTACACCCCCTCCGGACTTGTGGTTTGCAATTGCATCAACAAATTGTTGCAATGGCTTCCTTTTATCCAATGGTCTCATGGTGAATTCAGCCAACATTTGAGAGGGGCAACTATTGAACTAACTACTATTTTTCGTTGCCACTACATTTTGCCTCACTTTAATGTCACCACTAACAATTATCTCATTCATTTCCTTCTTTGATTCATCTTTGGAAGAGCTCATTGTTGGGGCTACAATGTTTTCAAAAACAACCATAACTTCAAAAAAACCAATGAATTCTAATAAAATAAAAAAGTAAAAATTTAAACTTTAAACACAACCATTGCATTTTGATAAAAAAAAAAATAAAAAAACAATAACAAATAATCAATAAACATAAAAAAATTAATAGATCTAAGAAATTATATGCAATTTATAACACATTTTCAATCACAATCAAGAACATGGAAAATGAGATAACAACAATTTATAGGCCCTACAATGGGCAAAGAGAGAAGAGGTTTTATTCGATGGGATTCAATAGTTTTAAATTTTAAAATTTAAATCTATTACCTCCAAACCCTATGCATTTCGCCATGTAATAAAATAGGAAGAACTAAAAACAACATTATAATGTGAATGCACATACAAAAACTTAAAAAAAACAATTACAAATACAATCATACAAACAGACCTTAAAGTTAAACCCATTTTGTAAAACTAAAAACAACTTTACAATGCAGTATGTATGTTACAAATACAAACAACAATTTTGTTCTTTTCTTCTAGTTTTTCTACAAACAATTCGCTTCTTGATTTAACTTTTAAATTTTCATTTTCTTCTAGTTTTTCTACAAACAATTCGCTTCTTGATTTAACTTTTAAATTTTCATTATAAATTTTAAAAACTAAAGGGTAGTATGTAAACAAATAGTATTATAAATACTTATTGCACCTGCTAGTTGCTCGTGCTCTTGCTTTTGCAATTGCTCTTCCTCTTCCTCTTGATCTTACCCTTCCTCTTTCACTTGCAGTTCTGCCTTTGCTCTCCTTTTCTTCTCGTTGCCAAGTTTTCTGAAGTGTGAATATTGAATGTGATATGGAATGATGCCAAAAACTCATTTTATAAGTTAAGAGTGTCACTTTTAAGGTTAGGGTTTATTATGTTTTTTTGTTTTTTTACTTTCTATAATTTTATTTTAATCAAAAAAGTGTTTTTTTAGAGAAAAGCAAAGAAAAACTAAATGACATTGGGTATTCTAGACGTCCCCTATAACCTTAAAAATGGGGACATCCCGTAGACGACCCTTGATATTAAGGGACATCCCAGAGATGTCCCTTACATATTTGCCCTCCCAAGAAATGTGGGGGATGGAAGGTGTCCCTGTGTAACACTGCTAAATTATATATTTTTTTCTTTGCGATTTCAATTCTGTTAGATGCACTAGTTTTAGAATCTATGATACTTAGGAAGTTTTAAAATTTTGCTAAAAATCAAGCTACAAATTGAATATTTGGCAATACGTTTTGCCTTTCGGAGGTCCAATTTTGTAAAATATGCCACTAATATTGTTTTATATTTATATTTTTCCTTTTCTTATGTTTAGATGTTAGTTGAATGTGTATTTATTTTGAAACCTTCAAAATTTTCTCTATGTTAGAATTTAATCTCTTAATTGAAAACTTGGGCCATACAACAATTTTTGCTTCTTCTTGTTCTGATTTTATAAACATGCCACTTATAATGTTTTGAATTTATTATTTTCCTTTTCTTTTGTTTTGATTTCAGTTGACTTCGTATTTATTTTTAAACCTGTGAAATTTTCTTTACTAAAGATTTCAAGCTTCTGCAATTCATAAAGTTAACGGAAAAGTTTTTTGGAAAAAATGCGATAAAGAATTTTCATATTCAATGTTTCAGACTACACTATGTGGTCCATCATCAAGATAATTGATAAGCTTACACACAAGGGCTCCTTATTTATATAACCGCTTTTACATCATGAGGAAGACACATATGCCAATAATTAGTTCTCCCACAAACTTATTAAATAATATCATGTCTAGCATTAACTATTTCCATGTCTGTCATCACTTAGTTTTAGGCCATTGTCCTCGCTGAGATTACTGGGATGCTTTCTAATCTCTATAGCCTCTCTAACCTTTTTTAAAATTATCATAAAATGTCCCTCCTTCACTAAAAGTTCTGCTTCACCTATACAGATATCATGGGAAGTGTGGGATTGCTCTGCAAGTGCTTAAGACTTGATGCGATCATGATTTATATTAGAGTCATGCTCCTTGAATTGTTACGGGAATGATCTCCCTCCATGTTTCTCTGATTTAGGGTCACAGTAAATGCAATAGAAACCTTAGTATAGTTTGGGCTCAATAGGATCCTTGATGGATTTCACTATATTGCCGATCTTGTTTTGTGTTATGAAGATTGTTTTTGCATTATGCCTTCATAAGATCCTATTAATTTTGAAGGAGATGCCTGAATGGAAGAAAGGCCTTAGGAAGCTCCTTTGTCTTACTACTATGTTGGACCTGTGTTGCAATCTTCTTTTCCACATTGTTGACGACCCTGAATTTTGTGTCATTCCACAACCTTTCACTCCGAAGATCCTTGTTAAATGTCGCTTTTCATTTTCAATGTGTTCATCCGAGGTCTTGAAGGCTCTATAAGTGAGGGCATAGAGCATGCCAAACTTTTGCAACTTGTGATGGTGTGACGAGGTATGGAGATAAAGGTCGGTGTGATTGGGTTTTCAATATACTTGCTGACATAACCTTTCCTTGATATGAGAGTGTCTAGTAAAGGATGAGAACCCGTATCATCAAGCTCCTTGGTTTATATATATGTATATATGCTTCTCATTTCTTGTTTTACTTATAAGTTATATTTGATTGATATGGCCTATAATTGTTTTTACTGAAATGATACATTAAGTATTTTTCTATGGTCTGTTTGCAGACTGAGCAAGTGTAAGATATAGCTAGATCAATAGGGCTACACATTTAAATGAAGTAGCTTCTGCACCCTAGAGTTGCTCTTGCTATGGTTGTCATGCATTTTGTGGTTTAATATTACCTCACAATTTTATGTAGTCTTGTGCTTTGCTAGAACAAATCGCCTTTCACTGATTTTTAATGTTCAAATTTGTCTGTTATTGTTTTGCGTTTTCTGGCTAATGTGCTTATTGAAAGGCTCATTCTTTTTAAAGAATTCCAGAACTTCAATAACTTTTTTTGTTTTGGGAATTTATTCAACTTGGCGATGCTTCAAATGACCTATCACTCCCTGTCAAATTGTAGAGTAATCGAATACACATACATTTAAGTAATGTCTTAATTTTTGTAGGATTATGCAGGCATGTTTTTTTTTATTGTTTTTTCTTGAGAAGTTGCAATTTTTCCTATTTTTCTTCTGGTATAATTATTATACTAGCAGATACACCCTCATAAATATAAGATCCCACTTCCATACTTGGGTGATAACAAGTTATCTATTAAGCATTGAACCTTTAGAATGAATTTCGTGATTTTACAACCTATACCTTCAAATGCTTCAAGTGTTCAACCATATATCCTCTTATTAATGTATAATCCAACACTAATTTCAGAAGGTAGCAATTTGACCTTCTGTTTTATTGTTGAATCATAACAGCCCATTTCAGTCCTTAGAAGGTATTATTTTCAACTAGTTCATGAGGTTATCAAATATGCAAACCACAATACTGTTACATAGTTAAGGTCTTACAGAATTTCCAATTAAATAAGAGTAGTTTTTCAATAAGAACAAGTAATGATCTATTGATCATAATATCAATGACATAACCATATTGCAACATAATATATAGTTGCACAATAGACTTCTTCAAGTAAATAATTGCACAGCAAGTTCAATGATCTCATGATCACAATCAAGAATCTCACATATCAAAAAGTTTGAATACACTATAAATTTTATAAAGTAAGCATAGAAATTCTGGCTAAATAAACATTCTGCCTCTTTATTTCCGCTTGCTAACTTTGCTCACTTTCCTGCAATTGTTAAACAAGATCAGTTCGGCTGAACTGAGCAAGAAAAGTCCATTATCCCGCTTAACAATTTATGTCATAAGATATTAGAATGAATAAATACTGCAATATTAAAATTCATACTAACAGCATAAACATGAGGTACATCAACATCAAATTTAATAACTCAATTTGCATCCATTAAGTACTGCACTTTTTACCTTCTTCGGTGTTCCATAATGGCAGAGTCTCATTAATATATCAAATAAATTAAGATAAGATAAGATAATTATAATAGTGTCCAACAATGACCATTGTGTAACCATACAACAAATTATAATAAAGGCAAACGAGCATAAATTATTCCTTTTTGATACCCGGAGTGGATAGATAACAATATCCAGCTAGTATCAAACATATCATGAAAGATATCATTCTATTTTCAATAGAAGCTGTTGCTGCTGCTGTAACAACTCAACAAGTATTAACTTAGTACATACATAGTATTCTAATTATCACAACTGATCACAATCAGCTCCATTAGTACTAGGGTAATAATATTACAATCACTTAGCCCGTACTTAAATAACTGGAATCTTATTGTTTTGGACCCTTGAAGTTTGTAGAACAAAACTTCATCAAACAGTTATTATATATGTTAAACATTGACACCCTAATAGGGCAGAAGCTCAATCTTAAAATCCGTAAGTTTTATACACTTAGCAGTTGCAAGCTTAAGGCAGATATACTTCTTGATTCAGTGTAACATTCCTGTGTAATCCTTCTAATAACACACAGTAGTGAGGTACTTCTCATGGCGATCAGTCGTAATAAGATCGTCATTCATGCAAAGCCTTACATCTGAAGTGGATCATAATGGTATATAAGTCTTCACCTCTTTAGTTCTTGTAACAACGGTTATGAATTAAGCCTTCTTATTGATATGAAAAGTATTTAGCTATATCATCAAACTGAGATGCACACTATAGCCAACCATCTATCTCATATCACAAGTTATGAGTTCATCAAGGTAATCAAATGGCTATAACGTAGGTGACTGAGTGCCTATATGACAGTCACACTACTAAAAGGATCAACTATACCTAAGTAACATTTCAAAAGTGTCAACCCAGACAAGACTCCCTTGTTTAAAGTAGCCACTTCATGGTCTTTAAATATAAAGCATAATACAATCATTCTTTATTGCTAGTCCAACAAGCCTCATATCAACCTTGAGATGGATCAACTGATATTCAGCAGTATCACAAGGTTTAGAAAGAAGTTTTTAGTCGAATATCAAATTGAGAAAGGAACAGGAATTCAGTCATACCTGAGATAGGAAGGCAGATTTTTATGCTAAACATAGGTACATCGATTCGTTCCCAAAATCAGTCATTATCCACTTACATTTATTCCAACTGAATTAGATTATAAAAATAAGGAATACGATACAGATGTCCCTCTCAAATTATGTGAGCCTAAGGCTCAATTCAACCAATATCATATTCATGATACCGTACAGGTTATCCAACCATTACCTGCAAATCACCGAAAGTCTCATCTAGGAATTGAAGGAGCATACCTATTGCAAATAAGATACCCTGTGGTTCTGGGTGATCCGTTAACAACACAGACTTAAGAAAAATCTTAGACGTGGATGCAGCCACACTTTACACCCAGAAGCGATTTGGGCAACTACAAAGAATAAATCGTTCCAACTCATGGCCACCTCGTAAACCCATTTTTAAAAAACGAACCCAGGCAATGTTTCCAACATTTCTATACTTTTTCCTGGGTTATCATTCAAATCCATGGTCCAAAAAAATTAATAATAAAGGGATAGTAATGTATCAAAAAGAAGAATGATAAATACACAATCAATAGTTACAATTTTTATAACAAATCATTCCAGCCCTCTATCCTCTGGGTCCCCCTTTTAACTTAAATACAACTAAGTCTATTGCCCTCATATTTGGTCGATTTTTACCAAATAAAGCTTGTACAGAACATTTCAGAATTTATGCACCTGTTCCAGGGTTTTAAATCAATCTCATACACTAATATTACAGATAGAGCCGCAATTATTTAATATTAGTACAAAACCCAAGTTTCCAGCCATTAATACAAGTTTACATTTTCACAGAAATTATTTTAAGCACAACAAGCTCATAAAAATTTACATGCTTACTAACTTCCCATACCAAGTGACATTGCAAATATTTATTCAAACAAATATCAGATGGAATAAATGGTTAGGAGGGATAAGGAACAATTCTTGCCTGAGGAGTCAATTTCTGAATACTTCCTTCCTCTTTCTCTGTAGAGCTTCTCACAAGAGTCAATTCAAACCACAACCCATGGAGTCGAATCACTAATTTTTCTTGCTGCAACAACTAAATATTATCCTTGAAATCATAGAATACGGCTTCCCAGAAGCTACGAGGTTCATAAGAATTGCCTAAACAAAACTCTCAGTTAACTTAGCTTGCATGGCTCCCTGACGAGCTTAATAAACCCCAAAATTCGCATGCAGTCTTATGCATGTGTCAGGAGGATAAGACACAAAAATTAGGCTGGTCCTTGACAAATGTTAGGGGTGGGGGCCTTGAATTTATTATTGCTTTAAACCTTAATTAACTGTAAATTTCCTACAGGTCCAATGTCTAGAAATACAATTAATTATTGAAGGACTTAATACACATGCAATCAAGGGTAATGTGGAAAATACTTTCAGGCATGTTGACATTGGGCACTATATAAAGAACACATGACAGCTGGTGACAGGGCCCATGGTTGATAATATTTTTGAAGAGTTGAGCCAACTGCCATATGGTAATGCAGTCTGGTGTAGACATGTATGTTCTGATATATTTTTCTTTCTTGTTGGAAAAGTATAATCCAAGAAATTCAGAAATTCTCTATTTCTCAACACACGGATTGATGTCCTTTTAGCAGCTATTACGGCCCTCTCTTCCTGACTCTTTCTTGTCTAGAGGAACCAAATTCCTTTGTGAAGTATTTAGTTGTGTAGTTTATTATTCTTGTAATGCTAAGCTTTGTTTGCACAGTATCATAACATACATCAAGACAAAGTAAAATGTCTTTCAACTTTATAGAAGTGGGGTGTGTGCTGCCAATAGTTGTTTCCTCTATTATGACAAGGAATTCTGCGTATCTTTGTCATCAATCATCCATAATTAGGTCTACAGAGATCATAATACCTTACCCGGTAGGTTATACGCCTTAGACCCTTATACAAATGTTGAAGACTAAGCCATAAGGTGTCACATATTGGGTAGAGTCCTAGGATTCACTCCAAAACGTGGAAATGGAGGGGCATGCTGTTCATTCTTTTATAATTTTTTAATGTTATTTTCATAGCCAGTTTTCATATGGTCTCTACAAATTGGCATTAGCCACAGATTTGCAGACATGTTTGCCAAACGAATACAAAGCAACTGTTCCTTCTTTGTTGTCACTTTTCACTGATGGAATAGTTACATAGTATTAGAAATGCGCACAGATATTCAGGAGTTGAATGTTATCGGCTTTATAAATGGATGCAAAATTTAAGCTCATAAGAATGTACAGAACAGTGTAGTTTGATTTTAACATGGATAGAAGAAGATTTTTGTATGGCTGATATGGTGCAAGCGTATTTCAAAGTCCTTGGTCTGGTTAATAAGGCCAGTAACAAAGGCTCAATTCCCAGAATCTATGCTGTCATCTCAAATACTTTGGCATCCAATGACTTGATGACGCTTAATTTGTAGGTTTTATCTGTTAATTTATCTTATTTTTAAACCTTATGACTACAGTTGATTTGAGTCAAGAGATCACAGCTTGACATTTGTTAAAGTTTGGTAGCATCATTTGCCTTTGTGCCTCGAAGAAAAAGAAGTGAATTTATCAATATAGGCCTAAAGAGACTCTTATCCTGCTAACGAGCTCACTCCTGTAAATAGAAAACTGTTGTCTACAATGTATGTGATTTTTATTCATATTTTTAGCTACGAATCATTGCTTTGTGGATGAAAAGCAAGCCTTATGCGACACTCATTCATCCCTTGTTATACTGTGCAGTGCTAGTCTTGAATTGGATGGTTCCAGTAAGGATGCAGATGAGCAAGAAAAATGTGTCCCAGAAAGAGGTATTTTTTTCCTTCATAGAAAGAGAAACTGCGAGTTCCATTTGGACTGTTCAGTTTTTAAGGCTTGTTTTATTATTTTGTTTCTGTACTCATGTACAATGTAGTAATGAAACTAACCTTCAAATTTTGTTGTCTCACTTAAACAATTCCACATTTTTTTGGATCATCTTTCACTATTAATTTGTGATGTAATTAACAATTTTATGGTTGGTAGTCATAGTTACCCAAGTCTCAGGGACAGGGTTTCCGGAACGGGAAAAAATTCCCAAATTTTGGGGACGACAAGGGGACGGCTATTAAAATAATATATAAAATATTAATATTTAAATATTTTAACTTTATTCAATGAAATTTAGGGATTTAAACTCTATTCAGGTACTTTCAAGATTATAGTTTAATGTTTTCCGTAAAAGTAACAACTTTTAAAACTAAAAACATCAAAAGTTTTTGAGAGATTTAAAAAAATAGGGATGTCCCCTTCAAGTCCCCAAGTCCCGAAACATTCAGGATGTCCAGGACATCACCAAAATCTAAGGTACGCGTCCCCTGCGTAACACGGTTGGTAGTAGTTAAATATAATTTGCAACTTTCTGAAGTGAAAGGCAAAGAAACATGATGAGTGTATTAACTGTCATTTACCAAGTTATCGTTATTTGCTTCATTTGTGTTGAATGATTTATGTGATTTAAGGGAATCTTACATTTTTTTGAGGAATTAGCTCATATTTCCGTAGTTCTGGGCTTTGCTATCTCATACGGCCTGTTAAAGTTTTTTGGGTTTGAATGCATGTATTATGCCTTATATTTTGTCTGGTAAGAAAAAGGAAATGGCAGCGATTTCAGAAATTGAAAAACTATATATACAATTCATTTGCAAATTTTTCACAAATTTAACTGTTATTAGTTGTGGAATTGCTACTCCAGTGTGTGTTTTCATTTAATAATTATAGAAACCTTTTTGAGGTATAGCTGGAAAAAATTTACTCCATACAGTTTGTCTGCGATTATTTATTAGTTTGGTTCCTCTCGCCATTCATTTTTCTTTTCTCATCACCCATAACAGGACACGGGATGAATCCAGTAGTGGACCTGGGTCAAAAGCTTGCCGTGAGAAGATGCGTAGGGACAGACTGAATGATAGGTTAGTTCAAGCTATTTGTACTATTCATGTTTTTATTTTCTATTTGCAGTCAGTCTGGTCTTGTTGCTCTCTGATATGTCATGCAAATGATTCAGGTTCATGGAGCTAAGCTCTGTGCTAGAACCAGGTAAGCCTCCGAAGAGTGACAAAGCCACAATTTTGTGTGATGCTACACGTGTTCTGACTCAGTTGCGAGTTGAAGCTCAGAAGCTGAAAGATTCAAATGATCAACTTCAAGAAACTATTAAAGATCTGAAGGTTGGCTTTTCTTACTGGGAGACTAATTTGCAAATTTGCTTATCACATGGTTGTGAGATTGATGGGGTTACAAAATAATATAGCAACCGTGGCCTGTGGGAGTATGTCTTTGTTATAGTTGGTTGCTTTCAGTTTGCATTGTATAAATACTGTTTCTGTATCTCTTTCTTTTACAGGCAGAGAAAAATGAACTTCGTGATGAGAAGCTCAGACTGAAAGCAGAAAAAGAAAAATTGGAGCAGCAAGTGAAATCAATGACAATGCCTTCAGGCTTCATGCCCCATCCTGCAGCATACCATGCAGCAGCTGCTGCTTTTGCAGCTCAAAGTCAAGCGGTAGGCAACAAAGCTATGCCTCTTCCTGGATATCCTGGAATGGCTATGTGGCAATGGATGCCTCCGGCTGTGGTTGATACATCTCAGGATCATGTGCTAAGGCCACCTGTTGCCTGAGAATGCCCTATTAGATCTTACTAACTACTGGTGCAACGACATCTTTTCCTGGAGAAACACCCTTATTTTCTCTTGGACTGAAGTTTAGATGCTGTATTCTTTGCATTGGGTAAATGGTCAAATTTTTATGTTGTGCCCTAGAGTTAACTTACAAACTATGTAGGGATTCATCATGATGATTGATGGATGCACTTTCTGTATTATGAGCATCTGACTGAAGCTCCGCAGAACAATTTGTGAGCTATTGATGATTTAATAATAAGTCTCGAATCGAGTTCAAAAGATCTCTCACTAGGCTGATGTAAGCAAATGATACTTTGATTTTGTTCAAGCAATGCAGGAAATGACAAATTAAGTGTAAATGGTAAATAAGTCATTTTTCTTATTTAGCAGCGTGCTGGACTGCCCGAGGGTTTATGGAATATCTAAATGTCTAGGTGATTTATGGTGTGATTGAACTTTGAAAAGAATGTATTTTTTCTAGAATAATTGTTATTTTCTACTCTATTCTATTTCCTATATGATATCACAATAAATCAAATATTGTAAACTATAAATAATATCTAAAGTGAAGAAGTTTGAAGCTCTGGTTCTTACTTCTGTAATGCTGAACATATCAATTACCATTTTGATTTAAGTCAAACAGTTAATTACAACCAATGAAATGGCCAGAAATCTTGTGTTTTTCTACAGTTCCTGAAAGCTCACCGAGCAAAATCCGAAGGTGTCCAGTTTTGAGCGTGGAAAGGTAGTCGAACCTTAACGAAACTTGATTAACATTTTTAGAAATAAACCTACGTAAGGTACATGGAAGAGAGATGTCCCATAAAATTCACCGGGCAGCCAATATGTTGCTAAGAAGCTATATTAATTGCGCTTGCTGACAGCTATCCATAGGTAGGTGGCTGTACATTTGAAGTCACTTTTATGGGTGATAGCAAAGCTTTAAGTTTTAGTCATGCTAGGGGAAGGGCACCAATTTGTGAACATGCATCAATATTGATGTGCATCTTTTTGTGAGGGTGCGGTGCACCTTTAAGTGGATTAATAATTCTCAATCAATATACTTGAAAGGACCCAATAAATGGCTCATATTTGTACAAAAAAACAAACAAATTTCTCCAGACTTTTTGATCATAATTGTCCTTCCTTTTGCCACCATCACCTCATTAATTGAGGCACTTAAAACAAATTGTATTAGACTCACCATTTTTCCCACAAAAATCAGAATTAATGCCAAGTAATAAATATCCTCCAAAATTTGAATAATCCCTCCAAAATCTATGAATTCAAATTCAAATGGGATGTAGTAATATATATTGGATGAATATGGTTAACAATTCTTTTTGTGGAAACAATTGACAAAGCACATAACTGGTAGAGTTGTAAACCAAATTCAGATTTCAGAGGGAGGCCACATATACAAGAGGTAAAATTTGCTACCTTCTTAATATTCAATGTATTCAAGGAATGTCTGAATATGTGAAGAATGTCATAAAATAGACAAGAATGTTGAATACGTGAAGAATGTCTGCAGATGCAATGAATATTTGAATCACTTACCTTAACATCTGAGGAATATTTGAATATAAATAAGTGTTGTCTTTAGTTTATGCAATTAATATTTGAATATATATGGTTAACTTTATATTGACTGACTGAATATGTGAATGATGTCAGAAAATACACAAAATGTTAAATACGAGATGAATGTCTGCATATGCAATACATATGTGAATCACTTACCTTAACAAATGTGGATTATCTGAATATAAATAAGTGTTGTCTTTGTTTATGTAGTTAATATTTGAATATCCATGGTTAACTTTATATTGACTGATTGAATATGTGAAGGATGTCAGAAAATAGATAAAAGGTTAAATATGAGAAGAATGTTTGCATGTGCAATGCATAAGTGAATCACTTATCTTAACAAATGAATATCGAAGATAAATAAGTTTTGTCTTTATTTATGTAGTTAATATTTGAATATCTATTGTTAACTTTATATTGATTGGATGTAAATGTGACCAATTTGAGAAAATAAATGTAAAATGTTAAATACGTGAAGAATGTCATTTATTTTAGTGCATTTTGTTTATTCCTCCAGTTTGCCACGAACTCTTCTAATACAAATGTAGTGATTGTCCAAAAACAGGTTTTTCACCCATGATATTTCGAATTGTTGTTTTTCCAACCAAGCACACAAACTACTATTTTTTCAATGTATATTCCTTTATTTCAAGTGCATTTTGTTCATTTATTGGAAATACAATGTTGTTTGTGCAGTTAATATTTGAATATCCATTGTTAACTTTATATTGATTAGTTGAATATATATTGAATTACTAAACATACATTGAATATATGGTTGTAACTTTGTCATTTTCTACTACATTCAAACCTTTAATATGCACTGAAATTATTGAATATACATTGAATATGTTGTTAGTTCATTACATGTTCTTATTACATTGTTATTAATGAATAAATACTTATATTTCTAGGGAGGCCACATATTTAGGTGGTAAATGAAATTATCTTTTTACTTCCCATTCACCAAAAACAATGTTGTTATTGACCATAGATTGTTGTTATTGAGTAATGGGTTTCATTCTGACCTGTTGTTTTTTCAACCATGCACGTTGAACTATTGTTTTTTAAGTGTATATTCATTTATTTTAGTGCATTTTGTTTATTCCTTCGTTCACCACAAACTCTTCTAATACAACGTAGAGATTGTCCAAAAAATAGGTTTTTTCACCCATGTGTCTTATAGTTTCAAAATATGTGTTGTTATTGAATATACATTGTTATTGAATATATGGGAATTAATGAATATATATTGAATATACAATGGTAATTTTGTTATTTCAAACAATGCATTAAATGACAAAATTATAGGCATATAGTCGATGTATATTCAATAATTTTAGAGTATGTGTATTCAATGTTCATATATGCCCACAAACTCTCTCAATTCAAAGTAATTACCACTAACCTTCATATATTCAATGTATATTCAAGTAATTTTAGGGTATATGCAATATGTGAATGTAAGTATGAGTTTGTGGCGATGTGAACAATGAATACCCATTAAAAAAATCAAATTTTGCATAGTGAACCAAAAAATCAATTTTCCATGCCAAAAAAAATTGCTTGTACCCACATGGACAAGTGAACAAATTAGCATCTATTCCCAAAAAAATCCACATTCAATTCACTTCACATCATCCCCTACCACTCACCTCCTCCTACCTACCTACTTTTTTTGCATGTGCCATTTTGGCATTCAATGTTGTGAGTAATTACATGACATTTTATTTGGCAGTGCACATTCGAGGGGAGGGGGAGTTGAACATTCCCTCCCCTTCCAACCTTGTGATGGAGCCGAACACCCTTTTCTACCTAAAAACTCAAGCCAAAGATGAGGTGAACCCTTCCATAGTTTTTTAGATTTTTCTCTCTAGGTTTCATGCAATGAGTGCATTCACAGCAATACCAATTTTACAATTGTATATTCATTCTATATTGAGTTGTTTATGTGCATGTTCTTGTTTAATCAAGCATTACCAAGTTTTACAAACATATATTCATTCATTATTGAGTTATTTTTTTTATGCATGTTCTTGTTTAATATTTTGTTTGACACAAACTTTGTTGATTCATCACATTTTGGCATTTTGTACACATTTCTACACAAGGTTATTTATTTTACTTTGTCCTAAATAATTACAGGACACCATGGTATTCAAGAGGAGGCTGGAAGGAGGAAGTCATGAATGGACCCTAAAAAAGGGGTGTTAAACTTGATTATATACCTGACTCAGAGGAAGAGTTAGTTGAAGCTAATAAAAAACAACAATTTCAACCAATCCAAATCACAAAACAAAGTTAAAACCAACACCACAACTAGAGGTAACTACTAATGTTAGTAGAACAGCACAACAACATCTAAAAAAAGTTTTTTTTCAGAATTGAGTGGATGACTAAAGACATCATTGGAGCAACAAAAGATGTTGAAGAGAATGGGTATTCAATTAGAGGTGTTGTAAAAAAGTGGGGTGTCTCATGGGTTCATTATCTAACTGGATGAATGGTATCACAACTATGAAACGTAAAGGACCCCAACCATTTTAATGTCTCAAGAAGAGTCTGAAATTGTACAATATTGTAAACATGTGGTTGATATGGGTCATGGTCTACAAATTAACTCATTAAAAGCTCATGTGGCACACATATGTGAGACAAGGAATACTCCATTTTCAATGATGGTATGCATGACAGATCTTGGTGGGTAGGGTTTAGAAAGAGGCACAAAGATTTGTCTTTAAGGACCATAGAAGGCCTTGATCATGACAAGGAAGTTATGCTTAGGCCTAACATAGTTGTTTTTTTTATGACAACTTGGATCAAATGTATAAAACAAAGCAATATGGACCACAAAGGATATGGAACTATGATGAAACTGTGTGCAAGTTGGTAGGAATTGTGGGATGAGGGTGATTACAAAGATGGGCAAGTAGAAGTGTACCCACATACTCCCAAAGAGTAGAGAGTGGATCACAATACTTTGTTGTGTTAATGCAGTAGGGAAGAGTATACCATGTTTTTATATTTTTAAAGCACAATGACAATTAGCTAACTACATTTCCAATTGTGAGCTTGGTGCATGTATGGCAACCCAACCACACACATGGATGACAAAGGAATTATTTTGAATTGGTTGCACCACTTTGCTAGATCAGTTTGGGTGGTGTTTCACCATCAAATAGACATCTGCTCATTTTTTATGGCCATGGCAGCCACGTGGCATACGGACAATCCAAGAGGCAAGAGCATTAGGCATTGATCTAATCACTTTTCCTATGCACACCAACCACCGACTACAACCTTTAGATGTTAGTGTGTTTTCACCATTTAAAACCTACTTCAAGGATGAAAGATCCAAATGGATGGTCAAACATCACAAAGTAGATGTGAGAAGATCTGAATTGGAAGCTCTTAGCAACAAGGCTTTTAAGAGAGCATTAACTCCATCGAATATAAAAGTTGGTTTTATGAGGATTGGAATATGGCCTCTGAACGAATAGAGATGCATTGGTCAATGACATGTGCCCTAGTAATGCATTCAAGGTTGAGCTAACTAGAGGAGGAAACAATTGTGGAGAGCATTATGGAGATGGTTGGTTATAACAAAGATGAAATTGAACAATTTATCAAAGATAATGGAGAAGCAATCCAACAAAATGTTGATCAAATAAAAAAAAAAGATAGACAACCAACAACAAGTTGATATAATTCAAAATTCAAGAGGTGGAGGTGACAAAGTTAAATCAACAAGACATGACAACATGTTTAAGTCATATTGGGAAAGGTTGTCAAGTTGGAATCCATGTTGAAGTTGAAGAAAACACACCAACTCATGTGAGTACACAAGAACCCATCACAACCGAATATGGGATGAGTATGCCAACACTAGTTAGCCAACCTGAATGGTTGAAAGAAGTTGCTATGAACTTGGGGATTCCAATAGACCTTTCCAATGAGGATATTACTCTTTCCATGTCATCCCTCCTCCTAGCATGCCAAGTGGAGTAGTCCACTACTATGTAGATTATAATGCATGGGAAAATGAAAATGATAGTCAGTTGGATGTTATAGATTTGGGGTGTTTAGAAACATTTGTACAAGACACAACAAAACAACCATGCAATGCAAGAAGTAGAAACTAGGTTGGCGGTTTCTCATGCATAAATTTCTTAAGCTTCCAATTGAAAGGATTAAGGAGAGATCAAAATGTGCAAACAAAGGGACTCTAAGGTTGAGTAGCAATCACAAATTCTCACTTGACCGACTACTTGAAATTTTTGACAAACAAGAAGCACGAAGGAAGGAATTAGAGGAGTTGAAAGCAAGAAAGAAAAGACAATCGAGGAGAGGAAGACAAACAAAATCATTACACAAAAAAAGGAAGAAAAAAACTCAAACGACAACTTAAAAGGAAGAGGAGGGAACATGACAAGATAAAACAACAACATGAAAAGGAGAAAAAAGGGAACATGAGAAGCTACAATGGGAGAAAGGAGAGGATAGAAAAATAAATGCAAAGGAAAAGACGATTGAGCAGTCCAAAAAATCCTATTCCTTCACAACATCCAATTATGATGGATTTCTACAACATTTACACTCCAAATTTTCCAAATGTGGCCAATTACCAAGTGAGCAACACATCTACTTCTACAAATCAAATGCAATTTCCTTCAACACAACAATGCAATTTCGACAACACAATCTCCTTCAACTGCAACAATGCAATTTGACAACACCAATGAAGTTTGCTCATGTAGTAATATGCAATTTTCTACAAGTACAACACATGCAATTTCCTACGTCTAGTCCCATGCATGTGAATTCTATTAGCCAAATGCAATCATGCCATGCAAGCAATCAACAACTCCCATCACCAAGCACAACCAACATCAATGACACCCCAAATGGAGAATGGAACAATACAAAACAACATAAGAAGTGACACAACTGACAAAATTGAAGAAGAATTCAGTTTTGGAACAATTTAGATGTTACCTTATTATATGATTGGTATGTGTAATTATAATATTATTATGTGTAAGTTATAACCTTCATGCAGAAAATATGAACTTAGTTTGTAGTTTTTTTGGGAAATCATGCAAGCAATATTTAGTTGTTTCCATCCAATCATTACACATAAGTATATGTAGTATATTCCATCATATCAATATAAAAAGAGTTTTGGTAATGTGTAAAAACATGAATTATCTTCTTATAAGTGTTTATAATTTTTATTATTCATTATTTTATAGAATAATGACAAAAAAGGAAAATAATTCACTACCTAAGTAAGGTCATTAATGACCTTACTATGTAGAATGAAGCATTATGATTTCTGATGATTAAAGGTGTCAAAAGACACAATTGGATATTCTCATCTCCCCTTTCGATATGACATTCCTTCGTGAACCAAATTTTGACAGGGTATCTACAAAAAAATGGACCCAGGAGCAATGAGCACATTTGCAAGCAACACCAATATCAACACTTGTATATTCAATCTATGTTCAATAATTCCAATGTATATTCAAACAAATACTAAAATAAGAACTATGTTCACCTTATATTTTTCTTTGCATATTATATTATTTTTTTTTTGCATATTAACAAATTGAAATTATTGAATACACATTGAAAATATGGATGTAATCCTAGTGTTGCATGCGAATGTGCTCAAGTGCATGGAGAACATAAAGATGAATTGACATTGTAGGTTGGAAGGGATCAACAAGTGTATATGCAAATATGTTAGTAGGTAATGGTTGCTTTGAATATGAAATTGACACACAGTTAGAAATGAAGGAGGAATGCAGAGTGATAGGAGTAGGCTATGAACTAGTTTATGGGAGGGTGGGCCAAAAATATTAACTGCATAAACAAAGACAACACTTATTTATATTCAAATATTCCTTGCAGATGTTAAGGTAAGTGATTCACATATTCATTGCATATGTAGACATTCTTCATGTATTTAACATTTGTCTATTTTTGACATTCCTCACATATTCAGACATTCTTTGAATACCTTGAATATGAAAAAGATAATTGAATTCATTTCTGGAAATATAAGTATTTATTCATTAATATATGTGGCCTCCTGGAAATATAAGTATTTATTCATTAATAAATCTTCCATTCAAGAATGACTTTTATCTTGTTAGGATCCAATTTAACACCTTCATAAGAGACAATATGACCCAAATATTCAACTTCCTTGACACCAAAATAACACTTAGAAGGATTTGCATAAAGTTGATGTTGTTCAAGAGTTTCCAACACCTTATTTACATGATGCAGGTGTTCCCTCCCATGTTTTACTATAGATTAATATATCATCATAGAACACCAAAACAAACTTCCACGAGAATGGGTTAAAGATAGAATTCATCAAGCTTTGAAATGTAGAGGGGGCATTTGTTAGTCCAAAAGGCATTACCAAGAACTCATAGTGTCCTTCATGTGTCCTGAAGGTTTTTTTATGAATATCTTCATCCCTTATTCTAATATGATGATATCTAGAATGAAGATCAAGTTTTGTAAAGTAAACAACACCATGTAACTCATCTAGCAAAGCATCAATTGAAGGAATAGGAAACTTATCTTTAACTGTGTACTTATTGAGTTCCCTATAATCTGGACACATGCGCCAATTGTCATCTTTTTTTGTACCATCACTCTAGGAGAATATTAAGCACTCTGACTATGATGAATAAGTCATGCTTCTAACATCTCTTGTACTATCTTCTCAATCTCACTCTTTTGCATATCAGGGGTACCTATAAGGTCTGATGTTGGGTGGTTGGCACCCTAGTACTAGCTGGATGGCATGATCGTGGTCTCTTTTTGGAGGTAAACCCTTTGGCATTTCTCCAAACACCATTGAGTGCTCATCTATAATTTCTTGCATATATGAGGGTATAAATGTATTTGAATGATGTGCTTCCAATGAAAATAGTTGTGCCACAAACCCCTCTGCACCTTTTCTAAGCAATTTTTGCATTTGATGAGAACTCACTAACTATGGGTACTTTGCTCTTAATCCTTTTATTTTAAAAGTCTTCCCTTCTAATTGAAATCACATGAACAACTCTTGGAAATTCATTTCAATGGTTTCCCAAGGTGGTAAGCCACTGAACTCCTAACACAATGTCTTCTCCTCCCATGGTAATGGCATACATATTGCTAGTTAGCAAGTAATCTCCCATGGTGAGATTAATGTTATGGAATTTTCTTGAACAACTAACATTTTCCCATCAGCGATCATTACTTGACATTCTGGAGTTGGATACACAAAGCAGTTCAAACATATCGCCAACTTATGATTGATGAAGTTGTGAGTACTTCCATAATCAATCAACAATGTTACCATCTGATTTTTTAAGAATCCAACTACTTTGAGGGTTTGAGGAGTGTTAATACTTGAAATTGCATGACATGATATCGTTGGCTGGGGATCTCCTAATTCCTCCTCTGGCTCTACCTCTTCGTCTTCTTCATTTTTTTCTTCTTCATTAGGCTCCTCAATATAAAAAAAATTCTTTTCAGCACTCTTATGTCCTCGTCCAAATTTGTTGTCGCAATTAAAACATAACCTTTTGGCTCTCTTTTCTTCAATTTGTTGAGGTGTCAGTCTAACTGGCCGAGGGAATGATGATGGAAAGGTGCTATGATCTTTGATATTACTGAAAATTTTGTTCCTACTGGAAAGAAATTTTTCCTCTACCCTACGTGCCATGATAATGGAATCTAAAACCTTATGAGGATTAAACATACGCACATCAGTCACAATGTGTTCTTTAAGACCCCCAAGAAATAAGTCATTCAGATTCTCTTCAATAATATTTTCCACCCTTAAGGAAAGGTTTTGGAATTGATGAATGCAACCCTTGACTATTCCTATTTGTCTTAGCTTTGTTAATTAACTGAAATAATTCTCTGGCACACTATAACTATAGTGCAATTGCAACTCTTCGGTAAAGACTGTCCATGTAACATTGAGACCACACTTTTTCCTTTGAGCACATAACCATTGGTACCAAACGAATTGGTCAATTTAGAGATACAAGGATGTCATGGTAACCTTTTTTCCCGATGGAATCTGATGAAGATCGAAGAAATTATCCATCTAGTTAATCCAATTGAGTGGATCCTTTCCATCGAACTTATGCATTTCCACTTTTGGAATCATGTTACGGGTCAGCAGAGTGTTTGTATTTGGATTGGGCATGTTCGAAGATCCACCCTAGTTGATATGAGTATGATTGAGTTGTGGCTAATTAGGAAGGATATGATGACCCATTATATTGGAACTAAATTGGTGAATGAAATCCTCCAATCGTTGTCCAATCTATTCTACATCTGTTTTGCTGGCCACTCTAACCTCGAGGTTTCGTAGCTTAAACTCAAGTTGGCTTTCCTTATGATCCATTGAAGTAAACCCTAATCCTGAGGACTCTGTAGTTACCCCTTTTGACTCTAACTCCTCAACTATTATATCATCATTTTCAAGGGTTTTACCCAGAGTGATGGGATTCTTTTTGTCTCTTGCGGAAGGCCCCACCATGATGCCCCAAAATGGTAGGATTTAGGGATCAAGGTAAAAATTTAGGGTTTGGGATTTCAATAGGAATTCAGCCAAATATGAAAAAACTCCAAGAACGAACTCAAAGTAATTTTTAATCCTATTTTTGGAAATGTAAAGAACTTGGAAAAAATTGACAAATTGCACACTAGGGAGACGAATTATAAAAAAACATAAAACCATTATAGCTTTTGCAAAACAAGCCAAAAATGCTTGAAATTTGGAGAGGCTCTTGCATGCCTTATTTCGCCACACCAATAAAAAAATTCAAAAAAATTCACTACCAATTTTGAGATATAGCTGAACCTTCACAATTAGGGTTTAACGCAGCGCTAGCTGAGTTCAGGATCTGATACCACTTGTAATGGAATTACTTGTATAAATATGAATATTAATAGTAATAGAACACCAAAGAACACAAGATTGCAGATAAATGATCTCAATATGCAAGTGTAAAAACTTAGCCAATTGACGAGGCAACCTCCAAACCATACAATAAGACTCAAATACTCAATATGATCCTCAAATACTACCTACTAACCCCTATTTATACTATTCCTATGCTATGTGTTATGTTGTGGAGCCTATTTTCATGTGTGAAAGTGTTGAAAAATGTACACTAAGAGT
Source organism: Taxus wallichiana var. yunnanensis (assembly GCA_018340775.1). NCBI lineage: Eukaryota > Viridiplantae > Streptophyta > Pinopsida > Cupressales > Taxaceae > Taxus > Taxus wallichiana. Next base: position 669,784,543 of record CM031242.1, read on the forward strand.
ATTGTGCACTTTCCATAGTTGTCGGAAACGTGCTTTTCTTATATGGGAGGGATTTCGACCCATAGGTTTATGGGATGGTTTTTTCCCATGGTTTTAATACCCATGGTTTTGTAAAACTGCTTAAGCAGTTGTCTACTTGTATGGTTTTATGCATATGGTAGAATAATGTAACATTGCAGATGTGTTTTGAATTGGGTGTGAATTCTGTAGAGTTTGTTGAGCATAGCTCCAAACAGATTTGGGTATTGTATTGAGAGAGCGGTGGCTTGTAATAAAATATGAGCAAGTGATTCTTGGTGGACGCAGCCCAAATTGGGTGAACCACGTTAAATATTGTCTCTTTGTGTTGTGTTATTTTATTCTACACTTTAATTTGAGATCTGTAATATTTTCTGCATATTAGTTTCTACTATTGCGATTCTGTGAGGGATTATTCTGCATATCTTATCCCTTATTTCCTAACACTATGGCCATCACCGAGGCCAACCCACTAATGATAATATGACATATATGAAAGAGATACATTATGATGAGAAGTTATGATAGCCACAAGTCGGCTATACACGTCCAATGTAAGATATATGATTAAGGGCGTAGCAAGGAATTATCAATGAATGGAAGGTCACTAAGTCATAGGCCAGATGAATCCCATTCAAAACTAAACAAGAAAGATCTACTAGGTGATTGATAACCCATGTGTGTTCTTAGCCATTCCCTAGTTGCTATGCTTATTTTGTACAAGCAGACTCAATGATGGTTCTAGGTATGAGTAGTATGGAAGTTACGAGTTCTTGTTACTAAGTAGCAATGCCAAAGTTTTAATTTTCAAGGTACAATGATTACGTTGAGAGGAAGTTGGAAGCCATATTAGTCTTGTTGATTTTTAGTACTAATTACCCATGAAATCTAATTCTTCAGCTTTCATTTGATTTGCTCATCTTCCACGCCATACTGAATAACTGATTTGACAAGGGAGCTGCCCTATTCGACGGCGATACACCGAATATGAATATGATCCTCGAGAGCCGACCCTTATCCAACCATAATACCAAAAGAAATCCTTTGTTGGTAATGTTGCACGGTCATTGTCCTTTTTGCATTTGTTAACAGATCTTATTCCATATTTTATGTTGTAAAGACATATCTTATATTTATATTGTGAGTAGTGTGTGTGGATGTAGAGGAAGAATGGCGAAGTTGAGTGCGATGGAGAGAGAAAGGACAAAGTTGAGGGATATAACTTCGTCGAGTGATATTCTTTGCAACAGTGCAAAATACTCAAACGAATCTCATGGCACCGATTCGACAGTTCCAACACGTCAGGGTGGATAGGTAAATGCTAGGGGAGGTGTCATTTCAGAGGCCAACGCTCTGGTGCTTCTGGGCTACTTCGTTCGGGGGTAGTCCTTTAAGAGCTCTAAGTCCAAAAAAGGATATAAATTCACTGGGTGAATTCTTGGACTCTGTGGCACTTGGAGAGGTCTTATGAGATCCTACACCTCCACGTGGGTACCCTCTATGAAAGTCTATATCGGTTTTCTCCATCTCAATTTTGTTATCTCGTTGTCCTATTGTTTGCAACCATGCCAAATAGTGCAGTTTGAGTCAATATAAGGTTGTCCAATGCAATATTTTACAAACGGAAGCTATTGGAACCAAACCGACTGCTGCCAACACATCTGGGTGACTAGGTAAATTCTAGTGGAGGTGTTTTTGGAGGCCAACGCTCCCAGTGCTTCCGGGCTACTTCGTCGGGCGTAGTCCCTTAAGAGCCATGAGTCCAAAAAAGGTTGTAACTTCATCAGGTGATTTATCGGGCTCCATGGAACCTAGAAAGGTCTTGTTAGATCCTACACTTCCGCATCAAGACCCTCTACAAAATTATGTCTTGGTTTTCTCCATCTCGATTTGGTTCTCTCGTTGTGCTATTGTTTGCAACCGTGTGAAATACTACAGTTTGAGTTAGTGTAAGGTTGTCCAATGTATTATTTTATAAATGGAAGCTCATGGCACCGAATTGGCTATGCCAGCACATCTGGGTGGCTAGGTAAATGCTAAGGGAGGCTTCATTTCAGAGGCAAACACTCCCGGTGCTTTGGGCTACTTCGTCGGGCGTAGTCCCTTAAGAGCTCTGAGACCAAAAATGCTATAAATTTTACATGTGATATCTCAGTCTTTGTGGCCCCTGGAGAGGTCTCGTTTGATCTTACACCTCCACATGGGTTCCCTCTACAAAATTGTATCACGGTTTACTCCATCTCGATTTGTTTCTCTCGTTGTGCTATTGTTTACAACAATACAAAATATTGTACTTTGAGTCAGTGTAAGGTTTTCGATGCTATATTTTGCAAACGCAATCTCGTGGCACCAAACTGACTACGCTAAAATGTCTGGGTAGCTAGGTAAACATTAGGGGAGGCATCATTTTGGATGCCAATGCTCCTGGTGCTTTCAGACTACTTCGTCAGGCGTAATCCCTTAAGAGCCCTGAGACCAAAAAAGGCTATAACTTTGACATGTTATATCTCGGTCTCCGTGGCACTTGGAGAGGTCTCGTCTGATCCCACACCTCCATGTTGGGACCCTCTATAAAATTTTGTCTCGGTTTTCTCCATATCCATTCGGTTCTCTCGTTGTGCTATTGTTGGGGTGCCAAAAGCAAAAGTTTTGGCATATATCAAAGAGTAGGAAGATGAAGAGGCAAATGTGGCTACGAGAGCGGGTCATCCATTGGCTAAAAGAGGAGGTTCATCTCGTTCAATGAGGCCTCTAGTTGCTCCATCACCTAGTGGATCCCCAATTGTGGCCATGCCACATCCATTTGTGGCTCCTATCTCCACGGATGAGGATGTTTCCCTTGCACAAAAGAAAAGCAAGACAAAAGGGCCATTGGAAAAGGCCTTTCAGAATGAGACCAGGGCAATTGTAGATGAACACATTGCAAGGTGTGTATATGCTAATGGGATTTCTTTTAATGTTGTGAGATCACCTTATTGGCATGAGATGGTGAAAGCCATCAATGAGGCACCAAAAAGGTATAAATCACCAGGATATGAGAAGATCCGCACCACCCTTTTGGATAAACAAAAAAATATGTGGAAACCTCCTTGCAACCAATTAGGGACTCATGGACCAAAACATGTGTGTCCATTGTTTTTAATGGATGGAAAGATACAAGAAACTACCCTTTAATCAATGTGATTGCAGTATGCCCTAAGGGGGCAATGTTTTTGAAAGTGGTTGATTGTGAGGGGCAAGTGAAGGATGCCCAATTTATAGCCAACATTCTCTTTGAGTCCATTGAGGCAGTGGGGCTGAAAATGTTGTCCAAGTCATAACGGACAACGCCAAAAATTGCAAAGCTGCGGGGATGCTAGTTGAGGCACGGTATGGGAATATTTTTTGGACACCATGTGCCGTGCATTCATTGAATTTAATGCTAAAGAAAATGGCAAACAAAATAGAGTGGATCCAACAAGTGTATGAAGAAGCTGAAGAGATCCAAATGTTTGTCACCAACCACCACATGTCACAGGGCATTTTTAGATCATTCTCGTAGTTGGAGCTACTGAAGGTAAAGAAAAGCTTTCTTTCTTTCTTTTTAATTTAAAATTTAAATAAATAATTTTTTTAGTATTCTTTTAGCTTTCAATTTTATTTTTAATTTTTGTTCCTCATTCTTATTAGGTTGCTGAGACTCGGTTTGCATCACACACAATCATCTTGAGATGACTAGTGAAGGTGCGAGAGGCACTCATGAGGATGGTAACATCCAATCTTTGGTCTATATGGAGGCAATCAAACACTTAACAGGCTCAAAAAGTGAAGACCCTGATCTTAGAGGACCCTTGGTGGGATAGAGTGAATTATCTGTTGAGTTTTATAGAGCCCATTATGAGCATGATCTGGTTTACTGACACGGATCAGCCATGTCTAGGAGAGATATATGATGGCATCGACTTAATGATTGAGAAGATAAAAGCTGTCATAAATGCAAAAGAACAAGATCATGAGGAAATATTTTTCAAGCAAGTGAAGTCAATCCTCATTAAGCGGTGGAACAAAATGACCACCCCATTACATCTATTAGCTTTTGCATTGACTCCTAGATTTTATAGCACAAAGATCCTTTCCTTTCCAGGGAGGGTAGCACCATACAGGTATGCGGAAGTCAGTGAGGGATATATGGCATCATTGGCTAGGCTCTTCCCTGATCCTGAGGCCCAAGACCAGGTTATGGTAGAGTTTGGCAGTTTCATAGCAAAAATGGGTCATAGCCTTCTCGCTCTTCGGAGAAAATACAAGATGGATGCTCATATGTGGTGGTACCTCCATGGTACTTCATCGGTTTACTTGACCTCTTGCAATCAAGGTCTTGGCACATGTAACTTTTAAATTTTTTTATTCTCTTTTCTTTTAGTTTTTTAAAATTTAAGTTTGAGTGTTTAAGTTTGAAGTTGAACTTTACATTGACTTTGAAGTTTGGGTTGCCTTAATAGGTTGCAAGTTCATATTCCTCTGAGCGTAACTGGAGTACATATAGTTTCATCCACTCACAGAAACGCAATAGGTTGAGGGCTAAAAGAGATGAAGATTTGGTATACATACATTCCAACTTGCGCCTTTTATCCCACAAGTAGCCGGAGTACAAGGAAGGGTCAACAAGACATTGAGACATTGATCCAGAGATAGTTGACTTGGATGCTTCCATTTCCCACCATGGAGCATATGATGATGAGGGGAGTTCTGTGGCACTAGCACCACGAGACCTACATGCACAAGGGGGTGTAACTGACAGTGGCCCTAGTGAGTGGTTCGAGCCCATGTGGTTCTAATGAACCACATAATGATGATGATGTAGCTAGTTTTGATCCTCTTAATGAAGAGGAATATGATGAATATTGACAATGAAAGATAGTTTGAACTTTGACTATTGATCTATGATTGAATTTAATATATCATGAGATTCATGACATTCACATTGTGTTCGATTTAAGTATTTTAAATTTTAATTTAACTTTTAAGCTTTTAAGTTTCTAAGTTTTATCGGTATCCTAGCTTGTTTGTTGTGGTTATTCACTTATTTAGCTTATAACTTGTCTTTTATCTTGTCTTTCATATGCATAATATGTGGTTAATAATTAAATTCCTATTTAAAAGGCTGAAATTTATATATTTTTTAATTTTTATATAGTTTTTGTACTGCCGTATCCTACGCCGTATCCGGGGTCAATTTTTTTGCCATTTCCGCGTATCGGATACCTCGCTCCGCTCCCGTATCCAAAACGTTTCAGCCTTCACCATCAATGACTGCGGAAGTCAATTTTTTCCCCTCTACACAATGAGACAAGAAGTAGTATGTTCCCTCTTCATTAAATTTTGTTGCAATAACTACAAAAACGTGCCCTACATCACAAACTAAAACTCAAGTCAAATTTAAAATACATTAAGATTTTATCATTTAATAATTTATAAATCTAAAACATGACATACATATGTACTTTGTTGCACTAAATTAGAGACTTGGTCAAAGTTAGGTGATGTTGTCATATGATCTAAAGACACTACAAGTTGTAATGCTCGTGGAACTTGATATGTGTTGAGTGGAATTATAGGTCTGCAAGTCCATTCGTCCACCCACTATTGTGACTCACACTCATTCCATGCAAAATCAATGCATGATATACAAAAACATGTCATGCACCTAGTATAAATAGTCCAATAACTTGCCTCTGAACTATGAAATGAGTGCATATCACTTGATCCTGGAACTGTAATACGGTATTCATAGTTTGTCAAATGTTGTTCCTCTATCAACCAAAAATATCTACGAACCATTGAACTCTCTTGAGATTCATGGCCCATGTTCTTGACACACCAATCAAAAATATTTTTTGCACCTGTAAATTGAGCACATCCTTGAACTTTAACTCTTCTCTTGTAAGTGTTCTTTTCACACATGCTCTTGCACCATCATGCTCTGATTTCCCATGTCCCGCTTTAGTAAAAATATAGATATGTTTTACACTTGTTTCTTTGTGCATCTGTTTAGCCAATAAAACATTCATGCATTCTTGAAATGTGATGTGCAATTTTCTGGCCAAATGTAATGTTGATTGAAGAAAATATTCCTCTCATTCAAGTTCGCATAAAACACCTGGAAACACCCTTGCACATATTTTGTAGAATGTGTCCGATCATCACTAATGTAGAAATGATACTCTTTTAATATTTTTTGATTTTGCTCAGTGCTTTCTGGAGAGTGCATGAATGTTATATGCACAAAAACAACAACTTGCACTGAGTTATAGTATTGAGACAAAACCTCCATTTCTGGCTGCAATGTGTAATTCTCTGTGAAGTCAACTACTGAAACAATATAGCTGAGTGGGAATGTGTCCTTGCTTAACTTGAATTCTTCATCCAACCATCAAGTTCTATGTGTGTGCCTTGCATACTCATAAATAATTTCTTCTCTGAATTTGACCATATATTCTGATATAGGTAATTGCTCTCTAACAAGCTCACACCTCTTACATTATTTTCCATATTTTAATTGATATGCCACTAATTTATATTTGATGAAGCCAACTAATTATTTTCATATTGAATATGTACTCTCCTCATGGATACAACTTTTCAATTTTGGCAAGCCACCACATACGTTGCACGTTCCATCTAAACATACTTTGTTATAAAAAAATTGTTTAGTTGATTTTTCACAAAGTATCGTAGGAATAAATTCCCTTGCAAATTTTGGTGGGACATTTAATCCACACTCCTGCAACATGATGTTAGTATGCAAAACACAACGTATTTGACAAAAAAACATCATAATGCATTAAAAGTTCAACATGATTTCTGCAGAACAAGTGGTACGTGAGTGATTGATTTTCACATAAAAGGGTTTGTCCATTTCAAAAAATCTTTGACTAATGTTAATTTTTGAATTTTCATTCTTAAACTTAGAGAACAATTGTGATTGATTCATATCCAAAAATATTTTGCACACGATTCACGACTACGAGAACATATTCTTCTTTTTACTATATCTCTTCTATTCGATGACACCCCTGTGTTCTCAATCCAATACTTTACAAGTAAGTCTTTTAGAATATCAAACACATGTTTTTCTTTCCATGGGAGTCTGTTAGAGAATGCCCAATAGTTAGTGGTATTGACTGACTCAAGGCTTTTGCGCCTCCCTATTGTTTTCGTTAGTGTTTTTCTGTTTAGCTTCAAAGCTCTGCTTGTTTTTCTAATCAAGCAATTATTAACTATTTTATCACTTACTATACAATTAGTAAGTGCACGCCATGTAACATTACTATCTTTGGTGCGTCTGTTGACACCTATAATTTGGTATGCTTTATGTATATTTTTAACAATTGATGCATTTCGATCAACAACATTAGTTGTTCTTAACCCCAGGGTCTTCATTGTACGTCTCATCTTAATTAATTTCATCAATGTAAGAAATAATTGACATCTTTTTGTGTCATTTAAATTCTCAAGTTAATTATGCCAAATTCTTCTAGATTTCTTCTCGCATTTCTTTCAAACATTTTGTTAGGCATTGGTTTTATAATGTTTTCATCAATTTCAATTAAGTGAATTGGTTTTCTTCACAAAATGGAAGGAGGTGTTCTTAGAGGTGAAGATTCATTAGCAATGTTACTTTCTTCATTTATCATTATTCTCTACATTTTCATAATGTATTTCATCCTCATTTTCTAACATTAGGTACATTTGATATAGAAGATGTACCTTTCCCTACACAAAGTTTTAGCATCCTCATCACTTTCTTTATTCTCAATTCTTCCAATTGCTCTGGTGTCTTGTTCTCGACTTTCTTCTTGTCTTTACGTCATCTTTTTTCACCCATGATTGCAAAAATATATATAGTGGGATAGGGGACAAGATGGACTACTCAAAATTGAGAAGAATGTACATGAATCTGCAGACCAGATAGAAAGAGGGCAGAAATCCCATGAAAGAGGTGAAAAGGACGTTGGGGGCCCGTAATATATGTAAAGAACATAACGTGTACACGTTATTATGCATACATGTTATGTTATCCCCCTTTTTCCAAGGCATTCCTCAAGGCTTGGAACTAGTTTGGATCCCCAAGCAGGAGGCATGAACTGCATAAACACAACAAATAACATGTTTTTGCATAAAAATGTTAAAATGCCACTTCCGCCATCATAAATCAAATTAAAACGATTGATTCGTTTAATAAAAATATGACTATGACGTAGAACAAACTTTCTTCTTTCTAAAAATATAATTTTTCAAATTTTCGACTAATATAAGGTTTCCATATTATTTATTTTCCAACTATGCCTTTTTGTAGCTATTTTTTGAAGTTTAAACAAGTCTATCTTTCATCGTGTAGCTTTTTTTCTCATCGAAATTGAAAAAAATTATACTAGCCCAAACTAGGCCTAATTCTATACATATTAAAAAAACTAATTTTGATATTTTTTGAGGTAGTTAGGGGGCATGGTCAGAGCTCCGTTATTTTTCAAAATTTAAAATTTTGTACTAGAAAAATCATAAAAGAAAATACTCGCTAAAAAAATCTAAAAAATGTGGGGCCCAAACTAGATGCTCCTAGCTAGCTTTCTACCAAAGGGTTTTAAAAAATACTACATGGTGCTTAAAAAATGGTGGGGGGGCACGAAAGTCACTCTATTATATTTTTAAAAAAAAGAGCACCTGTTGGTATTTTAGTTATTTGACCCACTTAAAACTTAACCATTTTCAATCAAATTTAGTAGCTTAGAAACTAGACTCGAAATGCTACGATTCATGTTCTTACAACATCTTCCATTTTTTAGTGTAGCTATTCCAAATAATTCATACAAGTTGAAGCTTTTTATTTTTAGAAAAAAGCGTCCACTTAAGACCCCCTTTTGGCCCCCCAACTTGGTGCACTTTCCTCGGTTGCAGATAATTTTGAAATCCATTATTCACCAATATTCCACTTCTAGAATTAATTAATTAATTCTATTACACTCACTATACACTACACACCCCTTTGACTAATTTAATTAACTATTTAAATAAATAAAACAAATTAAATATCCTCACTATCCACTCATCTCCACTTCATTGGTCACTTCACTTAAGTTGACTAAGAAATGCCACTTGAGCACCCACTTTGGTGAGGTGGTTAAATCAAGTTCTACAATCCTAAAAACATAGAAGCAAATATGCACATACACTTTAGAATAATTCAAAGCCAACCAATTTGAAATAAAGTCTCTTTATTTCTCATTAAAAAATCCACTTTCCTCAATCCATGGCTTCTCCTTCACCTACAAATAAGAAGCTCTATTCCTCTCAAATCATCATTGGAAGCTTGAGAAATTTGCACTATTATTCTGCTAAATTGTCATTGAAAATTAATCTTGCATACCGTTATGATGTCCATTTGATCATCCAATCATTCAATCATTCAATATGCATTGTTGGTAGCTTAGCATACTTTCATTCAGAGCATTTTGGAGCAGCAACAAATCACGAGGTTCAACTTTTCCAGGATCCAACAAGAGTGTCACTTGACCCCACTCTTCAGTCTAATCCAATCTAAGGTGACAAGGAGCTACTTGGGAAGGTTTTCATTCATTTCTTTGTGTGTTTCTTTCTCTGTTGAGTATTTTCACTAGTTGACATTCTGGCACGCCTGATGGGACACCTACAAATTTCTAATCATATTTTACAAAACTAATACCATTTTTGTGTCTTTCTTGGTGTTTGGAGACTACTGACCAATTTTCAGGTCATTCCATGAGCTGGATTGAGAGCAGTTATAAAAAATCAACCATTTTTTGTTGTAACTGGCTAATTTGCGTTTATGTGGCTTTCCCTACACTAGCGTAGCCCGTGATCTGTGTTAGCGTACCTTTTTAAAACTTTTTGCAGGTTTACATTAGAATGGATGTCCTTGTGCTAGCATGTTAGTGTCTACATTTTTGTGATATGTGTTTCCATTTTAGTCCTTGCGTTAGCATGCTAGTATCTGCGCTAGCGAGAATTCAAGGTGCATTTGTGTGTGATTTAAAGTTTGTTTCTATTGTTTCAAGGCACATTTTCATGCAATCTATTTGTGTTTTCATGTTTAGTCTTTGCGCTAGTGTTTTGTGTAAAAAATAATAATTTTTTGCAAATTTTCAGAATTTTAAAAATTAATTCCTTGTTGTTTTCTCTAATTTTCTGACAATTTCATGCAGTTTTTTTACATAAAATAGGTCTAACACTTACAGTTTGTTGGCTAGATTTTTTGCACAGCCGAAAACCTAAACAGTCATGAGATAAATCTCCCTCATTTACCGGTGAGGCTCCCGTGTAAATTTTGTCAATTATATTTCCTAATATCTATCTATTGGTTTTACTTTAACTACGTAGCTCATGAACCATAGCTAGACAATTTTGTAGCAAGTAAGCAGCTGTAAGAAATATTTGCAGAAGAGGGAAATAATTAAATACGAAAAGAAAGGAAAGAAGATGTGTAATCTAACCAATAGTTTGTAGAGTTGGTCACATGCACATAGACAAAACAAATAGATCTTGAAATACATAATTTAAAGCAAAGGAAAGTTTCAGATCTAGATCTGAGATAACATAAAGTTTATGCTAGAGATCTAAAAATAAATAAGAAACAAGTACACCGTGACACAAAGTTCTCTAGAAATCTATCTCCTTTCAATTCCTTAGTTTTAAGAAAGCTATAAAGGGTTTCAGCTCAAAGTTTGGAACATAAGAATGCTGATTACAAATTCTCCCTTTAACCCGTAGGCTCTTCCTCTATTTATAGTGTATAGAGGGCAATTACAAATAGGAATCTTTAAATGAATTCCTGCATGCGGAAGCTATAAAAAGGGAAACAACTGGCAATCTTCCTCCTAGAATTCCTCTTTGCATGACATGCATGATTTATAACTGAAAATAGAACCTTCTATTTTGCATGTCTGCCACATGTTTCCAAGAAATTGACTTCTTCAAGTAATGGCTTTTAAACCAATCACTTAAGTTTTATAATTTAATTGATTGCTCAATTACTTTGTCGGAGAAAACAAAAGAAAAAGGTAAAGAAATAAGAAGAAAGGTGCAACCCTCTTACTCTTGTTCTTATTCCATATTCTGCATGTGGTTGACTCTTTTACCTTTGATTCTCACCAAACTGGATCTGGAAGCTATGCATGACTGTGATTTGCTTGCGGGTATTGCCTTTGATCTGTCTTCCCTTCTATCCTTGAAGCTTTTGCAATTCTTCTTCAGTACATGTAAAGTAAATTCAATGAAGGCTTCAACTAGAAGATTGGGAGCACATGCACAAGATCCTAGAAGGAATTTTCCATGCATTGACTTCTACACGGGGTTGTGTTGGAAACAAGAGGATGAATTTTTAGCCGGAAGCCTTTGCAATTATGAAATTTGGATCTGTCAATTAAATCTGTGATAGGTTTAGGGCCTATGTTTGTATCATTGACTTTAGCAAATATGGAAGTTGTACATGATTCTCCTGATCCTTTTCTTTCATCATGCTTCATCATGGCTAGAACAATTTTTGTCTGAGCTCTTTTTCTTTTAATTTTGTCAGAATCCCTTGCAATTGGATCAATTTGTGCAGATCTGGTAACTTCTTGATTGAAAGATATAATCAATGTATCTGACATTGATTTGAACTTCTTTTCACTAATATGAGCACCTGTGATGAATACCTACAATTAATTCAGACAAAGATGAAGTCTAGAGCATGAATACTTGATTTATGTCACCAAAAATTTGCATATGAAGCCTGCTGCCCTAAAATTTGAGGTTTTATTTGCATGCAAAGCAAGCAAAAATATTATTTAATTCACCAGATCACTTATACCAACATGCAGATAATTATCATAGCAAGAATCAAGCCATTCCAACCCTAGGCGCCAAACCTTGAAGCTCCCTGGCAATGAAAAACACCTTTTGATGCAAAAACCTCCTTTCCTTGGCGCCAAAACTTGTGTGGGCTGCAATCCTTAGCAAAAAGAATTAATTACTTCTTTATTATGGCACCCCATGCTTATATAATCCTCAGCATACTATTTTAATAATTGTCCTTCCTATTTATGGCAATTTAATTAATAAACAATCATGTTTATTCACCCAAATTGGGTGCCCAATTATGCATGCTGCTGGTTGCGTTTTACATAATTTATTTTTAGCATGCATCATTGACTTCTCCTTAACTCTTCCACTTGCATTGACTTTCCTTATATTTATGGTGCCAAAATTGGGTGAATAAACCATTAATAAATATTATTAAATGCATTGTTATTCACCCAAGGTGGGTTGCATTTTTTAGCAAGGGTAATTTCCAAAAATAGGAAGTCAACTTTGATGAGAATTTCTACCCTGCACTGCAGCTCCAAAAATCCCCTCTTTCACTTAAGTTGTTTGACTTTCACAATGAAAATTTTTACCCTACAAGGCAAGTAAGAAATTCCCGCCTGCCTGCCACTTCCAAAATTCCCACTGGCAAATTAAAACATCTCCCAAAAAGTGTGACTTGTATTAAAAATAGATTCCTTTGATAAAGTGCAACTTGCATGGGTGAATAAACCTCTTTGGTGGGAAAATTTATCTCTTAGGCAGGCAGAAAATTCCTATCGGTATTTTAAGTGATTTTTCTTTATTATATAATGAGAATTTTTACCCTGCAAGGCAGGTAAAAAATTCCTGCACATCCTGCCACCTCTAATATTCCCATTACAGCTTAAGTGACTTTGACTTCATGGGAAAAAGTACCCTGCAAGACAGGTAAGAAATTCCCGCTTGTCTGCCACTACCAAAATTCTCATTGCAGCTTAGACTCATTCATTCCAAAAAGTGTGACTTGCCTGGGAGAGGCTTTTTGTGCATGACTACATCTTTTTTGGTCAGAAGTTTGCATTTTGAGGCTGATTCCTTCAGTGGTTGCGTCAGAAGATGATCTCCAAATGCTTCAGGAAATTAAACAGACTATACTGGACAAGGAACAGACCTAGGGGAATTTTACAGAGAAACTACGGAGAAAACCGGAGAAAAACGCAAAAGAAATAAATAAAAGCGAAAGAAGTCACAGACAAGGCTCTGAATTCATTCCCGGTGAAAACCCTATTGAGATGTGTGAATACTGGCATGCAAAACATCAAAAGGATTCAATCAAAGCACAATTTACTTCAAACGAGCATTATTTATTTAATAAATAATTAAATAAAAATTTCCTGCAGACAAAACTTAGCAGAGGGATAAAATGAGTTCCGACATCTAGGTATTTGTCGAAATTGGCTCATATGATTCACTGGGAATATCTTAACCTAATATAGACATCTTCTGGCAATAAAAACACAAAAAAACCCGTTATTTTAAAAGAACGAAAATTTTCCAACATAGGGTAGTCTCAGATTTCAGGGTAAAATTTGGAGACACCACATGCACTGACTTCTACATGGGCTGCGTTAGAAACAAGAGGATGAATTTTTGTTGGAAGCCTTTTGCAATTATGAGATCTGGATCTGTCAATTAAATCGGTGACAAGTTCAGGGCCTATGTCTGTATCATTGACTTCAGCAAATCTGGAAGCTATGCATGATTCTGTTGATCTTTTTCTTTCATCATGCTTCATCATGGTTGGGACAATCTTTGTCTGAGCTCTTTTTCTTTTAATTCTGCCGGAATCCCTTGCAATTGGATCAATTTGTGCAGATCTAACAATTTTTCTAATTCATAATATATATTCAATGTACCTAACATTGATTTGAATTCTCTTTCACTTATATGAGCACATGTAATGAATACCTACAATTAATTCAGACAAAGATGGAGTCCAGGGCATGAATACTTGATTTTTATCACCAAAATCTGCATATAAAGTCTGTTGCCCTAAAATTTGAGGCTTTGTTTACATGCAAAGCAAGCAAAAATATTATTTAATTCACCTAGGCACTTATATCAACATGTAGATAATTATCATAGCAAAACTCAAGCTATTCCAACCCTAGGCGTCAAACCTTGAAGCTTCCTGGCAATGAAAAACACTCTTTAATGCAAAAACCTTCTTCCCTTGGTGCCAAAACTTGTCTAGGCTGCAATCCTTAGCAAAAAGAATTAATGGCTTCTTCATTATGGCATTCCATGCTTATACAACGCTCTGTATACTATTTTTAATAATTGCCCTTCCTATTTCTGGCAATTTAATTCATAAATAATCATGTCTATTCATCCAATTTGGGCGCCCAAGTATGCATGTTGCTGGTTGCTTTTTATGAATTTATTTTATTTATTTTTGGCATGCATCCTTGACTTCTTTTTAGCTTGTCCTTTTGCATTGACTTTCCTTCCATACATGGCGCAAAAATTAGATAAAAAACCATTAATAAATATCATTAAATGCATTGTTTAATGTCAAGGTGGGTCGCACTTTTTGGCAGGGGTAGATGCTAAAAATAGGAAGTCAACTTGATGGGAATTTCCACCTGTCTGACAGCTCCAAAAATCCCCTCTTCCACTTAAGTGATTTGACTTTCATCACGAGAATTTTTACCTGCAAGGCAGGTAAGAAATTTCCACCGGTGCTTTAAGTGATTTTTCTTTTATAATGAGAATTTTTACCTGCAAGGCAAGTAAGAAATTCCTGCATGCCTGCCACCTCTAGTATTCTCATTGCAGCTTAAGTGACTTTGACTTCATGGGAAAAAGTACCCTGCAAGGCAGGTAAGAAATTCTCGCTTGCCTGTCACTACCAAAATTCCCATTGCAACTTAGATCTATTTATTCCAAAAAGTGTGACTTGCCTAGCAGAGGCTTTTTCTGCTTGACTTCATCTTTTTTGGTCAGAAGTTTTCCTTTTGAGACTGATTCCTTATGGTACTGTAGTCATAAATGATCTCCAAATGTTCTTGATAATCAAACAGATACAAAATGGATCAAGGGGAATTTAACAGACAGACAAAGGAGAAAACCGGAAAACAAACGCAAAAGAAATAAATAAAAATGAAAAATGTTGCCAGAAGTTGCAGACAATGCTCTAAATTCATTCCTGGTGAAAACCCTATTGAGATGTGTGAATACCGGCATGCAAAATTTCAACAGGATTCAACCAGAGCACAATTTACTTCAAACGGGGCTTTATTTATTTAATAAATAATTAAATAAAAATTTCTCGTAGACAAAACTTGGCGGAGGGATAAAATGAGTTTCAGCATCTGGGTATTTGTCGAAATTGACTCATATGATTCACTGGGAATATCTTAACGTAATAGAGACATCTTCTGGCAATAAAAACACAAAAAGCCTTATTATTTTAAAAGAACAAAAAAATTTAAACATGGGGTAGTATCAGATTTCAGGGTAAAATATGGAGACACCACATTTCCTCGTTTTATTTTCACTTTTCGTTTCTAATTGTTTATTTCTACGGTCAAAAACCGTGTATGCTCTTCTCTCTTGCCCTTTGGGCGACCTTGAGAATCATCAACGGTTGAGATCCTTCTATCATTTGTTTAAATAATTGTCTCGTTTCATTTCTGCTTGTCATTTTTTGCTTTACATTTTCACAGTAAAAAACAGTGTATGCTCCTCTCGCACCTTTGGGTGACCTTAAGAATCAGAAACGGTCAAGATCCTTTGCATATTTTTGTTTTCTAACTTTTTTTGCATGGTTACTAGGTCAAAAAACAAACTATCAATCAATTCCCCGCATGATCGCTTCGCTTGGAAAGCTTTACAAAAAAATTTAATCATTTTCATGCTGGATTGATTCGCTTAAAAAGACTTTGCTAAAATATCAGGTATATCCTTTATTTAGGCTTGTCAATTATGCATTTATTTTTCGTTAAAGTTGGAAAAAACATTACATGTTGAACACCTCATACTATATTTGCACATAGTAAGTCGATTTCATTACCACTAGCTATGTCAGTGACGAGGATTTTACCGCCATGCACCACTCATATTGCATTTGCATTGTACTTGATACTTAGTCTCAAAACAACATTCGACGCTTTCCTCGACTTTGTACCCGCTTACATGTAAAGTTGTCGTGACGGGTTACTGCGAGCATATTCCTAATATAACTATAACAACGAAGTTTGTGGCATCATCCTTATAAATCTTTAGGGAGAAATAACAACACCATTCACATTTCATTCCCTCATTACCCTACCACCCAATTATAAAACCCATCATTGAAATGGCGATTCACTCCTCTAAGAGGGCTATTATTGATTGGGTGAGTCTCTTTCAGTATTTGAAGGGTTCCCCATACCACTTTTGTCCCCGTATAGATTTTGTATATCAGGTTCAAGATATATCAAAAGACGTATCTTATTCGGAGTTATAAGCGCCTTACCATTTGTTCATTCCACGACATTTTGTTTGATTGTATTGTCATAACTTTGCATTTCCCGACAATATTTTACCTTTAAGCCAAATCAAATAAAATATTATTGCTTGCTTGTTGTTTGTAAACGTTCTTTTTATAAATCAAAAACTTGTGTTCCACAACAAAATCAAATTCAAATCCGAGCCAATCCAATCAAAAATCTAATCTACCCAATCCAAAACAAAGTCCTATCTTTTGGATACACACCTTTAATCAAATCAAACTTGATTCCCTAAACTTGTGGTATGGTTTGGGCTCGCCCATTTGGGGCCATCCTTTGTAGTTTTTTGACAATATTGGTTTTATTGACCTTTTACTATTAGTTTTGTGATTAGTTGTTGAGGTTGACTATTGTGATTTTGATGGCTTAGTTTGTGGTGTCTGTTTTGTTCCTTTGTTAGTATTTATTGGTCATTAGGATTTTGTGTGTGTTGGGGACTGGGCTCGTGTTTATGTTCCAAAGTCGATTAATAATTTTGGGTAGAAATTAGGCAATGAAAATGTCGAAAGAGTCTGATTCCCGATAATGAATGAAGCCTTATCGACGGGATTCTTTCATTTCATCTTTAAGATAGGTAAGAACATATCCTAATTCTAGGATCCGTTTACAAAAGCATTCATGCACTTCTCGGATGATTAATGCAAGGCTGTCTTTTGATTCATGGATTCTTGCTTGTGGGTTTTTTTCTTTTTTATTTTATTTTATTAATTTTTGTTTTTGGGCAAATTATTTTTGGTTACGTTTCTTTTTGCAATGATTAGCATGTTTGAGGCATACCCAAAATTTAGTTCAGACCATTTTGGCAGAAACCGGTAGATGCTCTCTTATATTATTTGTGGGAAATTGTCTGTAACAGATTCAATCTATTTTTTTGGTAGGTAGAACACGTAGAATTGCATTTGAATCCCCTTCCGAGGATACCCCAAATAAGAATTCGGGGAGCAACAATGAGGGTTTTGGAAGAAACCCTGATGTTTCTCTTGCCAAAAGAAAAAATATGTTTAGAAACTCAGAAGACAAACCTATACCCACTTCTTCAAACCTTGAGAATTGTAGCAGGGAAATTCAATCTAGCACGGCATCTCCATATACAGAATTCAGTTTAGACCCCAATTATGGGATTTAGGGCTCAGGCTTTCATGGATGCAACACTCTCATCTGGTGAGAGTGAGGTTGCTGCAGAATTTCTTTCTCATTCTCCTTATCAAATGTGGATGAATTCATCGGAGAACCAAAGGCCAAGACCTGCAAAGACTGCCCACATGCTGGCGATAATAAAGATTATCCAGAGATGGAATCTAGAGGTTTTGGTGATACGATTGACCTATGTACTCTTTTGAAGCTTGATGGAGACTGTTTACTGGCACCTCAAAAGTCTCTTGTCCCTTGAGATATATGATGCTAAGATGGATGCTACGGAGGATCCAGTCTCTTCATTTTATTCTAAAATTGCACAGGTGAAAGGACCAAAGTCGGAGAAGGAATTTGAATCTTTGAGATGGATGCTACGGAGGATCTTGCTTGCCTTCTCAAAAATAAAGATCTTTGAAGTATTGATGACGTGTAAATAGTGCTTTTAAGTTCCTTGGATCTTGAGGAATTTTGTTAAACAGTTCACATGTTGTCTTTATGCTCCTATAATTTGCATACAAACTACTGCACTTGGGTAATGTTAGTGCCACCCATTGAAATTCTTGTTACTGAAGCCATCAAGGAAACCAGTAGATGAATCTTAAGCTGAATGAAGACAAGTATTGATATTTGATATTTGATATTTCACCACTGCGTGATAGATCAAAGCTATCACTAGTGATGTGGATTCCGTGAATAGAAACCAACATACAAATGGCTTTGTTTCTGTATAACAAATTCACAATTGAGAACATAACAAGAAGAATACCAGAGGAAAATAAATTGTGTACTAAAATATATCATCTGCCCATCTCCTATATAATCAAGGACAGACACAAACCTAGGAAGTGGAAGGGAAAGCCTTACCCGATGTAGCGGAGGAAAATAAATTGTGTTACTAAAAGCATCTACCCATCTCCTATATGATACTAAAAGCATCTACCCATCTCCTATATGATAAAGGACAAACACAACCCTGAGAAGCAGAAGGGAAAGCCTTAACTGATGTGCCATGTTGTTAGAAGAAACCTCCCATATGCCATTCGTGCAAAATAATTACTAAAAAGAAAATAATCATTGAAGAGGTGGAAATATAACTACATATGGGTTGTGCATTAACAATAGAAGATAAAGCATTTTAGTAGTATATTTGTAATTTATGTAATGACTAAGATTACAGTTTTCAAGAACATGCATTTATAAAGGCCTATCAACTAGTTAAAAAATGATCTTACTATAGAAGCTCCATACATTTGCAAACAATGTGTTGGGTATGGAATATCCCCACCTATAGTGAGTCTAGGGTAAGACTTATTAGACACATACATGCCCACAAAACTTTTTTTCAATTAGGAAGGGGTGTGAGGGTGGAGGCAATGGGTTTTATAAAAGAAGTTGTTCATTTTCCATATTACCAAATTCTTAGAAGTGTTTGTGCGTTTAATGGGTCCTTGTGCCTTGTGATTATTCACCAATGTAAATGAGTTAAAGTTATAGAGAAGTGAGTTCTTATGGAAGAATTTCATCGAAGTGTAGACGTGAGTATTGAAAATACTCCTAGGTAATGAAAAACCTCTCAAAAATAAAAAATATCGAAATGACTATAGTATTTAGTTCCTTGTAGGCATTGTAATTGAGTTTCATTTGGGTTGAATCTTAACTTGTCATTCAGCTAATTTTTCTTCCATAACACGGGTGTTGCAAGGTGGTTTCTATATGAAGCTACAATACAATTTATTTATTGTTGTCGTATTATTTTTTTCAAACTGCAGTTAAGTTTGTTTAACAATGACTTAAAAAGTAAGACTAAATCTATGAAGCTCACAACTTTGGACCCATAGGGCCTAGAAAGGTGATCAAAAGGATAAATTTCTCTAAATTTGAAAAGAAGGTTAACAATCAAAATTGGATATTGGAAACGCAAGTATGTATTTTGAACTTTGAATAAAATAAATTACACTTTAAAAAACTATTCACCATTTCTCATTCTTAACCCAAAACCACATTTTTTTCTTCATCAAACTACAAATGGAAATCTTGTTTTTAATTTTTGACCCATTCCCATATATTGCAAGCCAAACCCATAAAACCCACATGAAATTTGTTTCTTTTTAAACAAAATCCACCACATTAAAAAACCACAAAGCTCATGAAAAATATCAAGAGTCCATTCTTATAAATTGATTGCAAATGTCAAAAAGCTCATACAAAATCTCAAGAGTCCATTCTTATAAATTGAACGCTTGCGCACATCAATGTGTAGAATAAAAACTAGCAAATGAAATGAAAGAAAAAGGTTCCATGAATTTTAAAAGTACTCTAAAAAATCAAGTAAGCTCCTTCAAAACCAACAGAGAAATGAGATGTTTACCACTCAACCAAATTTGGATTGCAAGATCTACTAACTAAACCTCAAACATAAAAGTCCAAAAACACAACCACCATTGCTCTATTTTCATAAGTTCAAGAGTGTTTGCATGGATCTTCTCAATGTTCATATTGAGAGGACATGGGTAAAATCATAACAGGAATAACATTTCATCCATTGCCACAAAACATGTATAGAACATGTTAGCAAATGGATTTGCATGCATGCAAATGACATGCAACAGTCAGGGGACAAAGTCCCTCCTCAAAGAAGGTGAGGTTGCCTTTATTGAAAACCAAAATTGTATTTACATCTATACATTCAAAATTGTATATGGGGGTGTTTATGGACATCAAATGGAAAGAAGTGTGAATGAGGGAAATGGAATGGAATGAAGGAAAGGAATGGATGGAAGGAGCATACAATAGCTAGGTAAAAACAAAGCCTAATATTGCATAAAGAAGAAGAACGACGAATAACTAACTCAAATAAAACAAAGTTTGAATAAGCTAAACAAGAATAAATGAAACGGAACACACAAGAGCAAGTAAATATCAGAGCTTGATCACTGTGAACAAGAACAACAGATTAATAGCATTAGCAATAAGATCAAAGATATTATAAGCATGCAAGATTTAAACACTAACATCTAATGAACATAAGAACATCAAATGCTACAAGAGATGACGAATGGGATACAAAGTTCATATTTCATTAACTCTCAAAAATGTCTTCACAAAAGAACACAAAGTTTATTTCCTGAAATAAAGTTTGCACACAAAAGTATTTTCTTCTCCTCTCTCAAAGTCACCCTTACAAATGAGCCCCTAACTTCCTTTTATAACCCAAAAGTTGGTTACAAGGTAGTTAGGGTTTACATGAACATTAAATTAGGGCACCTTAAGTGACTTTGACTTTTTCAAATAACTTTTTAAAAAGTAACTTGAAATTAGAAACCACTTAAGCTATCAAAAGTCTGCCAAAAGTGAGTTTAACAATAACATCACTTTTAAAATATCATTTTAAAACATATAACAAGACCCCATGCCTTATCCATTAAAGTGGGGTCTTCCTATCTCAACCGTATGAGAAATGGACTCTCCCACTTTGTTAGATACTAGAATGCTATCTTCTCATCACATTAATGAAATTAGGATCTGTCGCCTTTGCCAATTGAAAAGATATGAATCTTTCCAATGTCTCAAACATCTTCTCGCAATGGTGTAAATACTGATAGTTAGTAGGGGTCATTAGTTGGACATTATTGTCAGATAGGTGAGAATTTGAATACCTTTGAGCCCATTTACTTGAACAAATCAATCTATTCACCTTGCTTAAATTCACCCTTGAAACAATGGTGAATTGTGGCATGCCATGCTGCTCAGTCAAGATCCATCAAGCCCCTGTTTCTTGGAAGTTGCAACCTTACTATGTCCTCATGTGGAATTGCACCAAAAGAGCCACGAAGTTCAGAATTATTGTTATTGTATCACTGCTTGCAGTTTGATTCAATTACAATAGACTCTTCCAAAGGTAATAAGTATGTTACTTTTTTGTCTTTTCGGAAAGCCAAGTATAAAATCCCACCCAAATAGGCTATCATGGTTGCAAATCCCAGAATTCCTATGAATACTACTCCCACTTTAGGAAGGTTGTTGTGAATCAACCATTTCACAAAACTAGTTGTAAGAAATTGTATATTGATAATCATGATGGTTAAGCCAAACACCCACGTTATTATTGCAACTGGAAGTGAGTTTTCATGTAGACCTATCTTCGTCTTACTGCTAGTAAACTTGAGGAGAGGAATAAGTGCAAATGGTAACTCAAATGACAATATCATTAATGTTATCGTGATCAACTCACCGGCACCAGAAAAGCCTCCAATGATAGCAACAATTGAACTTGGGATGATTGCGAGAAATCGAGTTAAACCAATAAGTTCCGTAAAAGTGATAAGGTAAGAGATTGGGAGGAATACCTATAAGATCGAAGGTCAAAGGTAGAATGTGCACATTGTTGAATTTTAATCTGATCTGATCATGGAGAGCTTCCCTTTGGCTATGAGGAATGACTTGTAACAAACACAACAAAACCACAAAATAGCATTAACAATATAGGTTAGTAGACTGCCTAGCGAGTGCTAGATCCAGGAAGTGAGGTGCTTCCTAGAAGGTTGTCAATCCACTTTTAAATACAATTTAATGCAATAAATACCATGAAATAAGGAAATGTTATTGTAGTTGTATGATTTAGGTATCTCGTGCTAATACAATAAGTAAATCTAATATAACAGGAAAAATTACGATTAGATCTAGAGGTTTGGTAGGTTACTCTGGGTTTGAAGGTTGGACAAATGTATGGTAAAGGGTCTAGGACTGATTAGGCGAGGTCTGGGTTGGTTTTGGTTGAATGGAAGGCTTGTTGGTCAGAGGGTGTAAAATAACACAGAGAACGGTATCATTCGGGTGACCGATGCCGGTATAGGGGTGAAACCGACGGCGGTAAGGTAAACCGACGTCGGTAGGGGCAATGGGTAATAAATTAGTAAAAAAGTGGCCTTTTGGCCTCTTTATGATTGCATTGAGAGTGAGGAAGGTGTGGTTAGGCTCCTAATATGACTGAGAAGACTCAGGAATGCAGAGAGAGAGGTTAAGAAAGGTGGAAAGGTTTGAAATGGTTGGGTAGGTGGATTAGTGGGAAAATTGAGATGTCTGGGTAACAGAAAAGATGGAAATATTGAAAGAAGTTAAAGATCTACAATAAAGGAAGCACAGATGATGAAAGCAACGTTACTTACTTGTTGCTGTGAAAATATCATAAATGAAGGTGGTTGGTGATTGATCGGCGAGGTGATGGCTGGTTTAGTGTCGCGGCATTGCGACCTGTGTGTCCCTACAAATATTCCAATGCTCTGGAAGAGAACCTATTGCTTGTGATACACTTTGGTGGTGTGTTGTCGTTGTTTGGATGTAGGAATGGCTTTGAGACTCACGCTTGATTGCAATAGAATTCCCAAAACTGAATGACCAACCTATGTAAAGAGTTGTAAAATTCTATATAAAAGAACCGATGGCGGTTAGGTGACCAATGTCGGCCGACGATAAACCGGCGTCAGTTAGGGTGAAATAGTCCTATTTACCAAAAATAGGCATATCTTCCAAGATTTGGCATGCTTTCCTTGTTAGGTCCACTTAGGGAAGTAGAGTTCACGTGAGAGAAGGCAGGAAGATCTTGGAAGAAGTCTAGTTAGGTTTAGAAATAAGTTTTAGTTGGTTAGGTCAAGTAGTGACTCAACACTGGGAGTGATGAAACAATGCTTAGAGTGATGACTTGGTCACTGTGAGTTAAATGCCCCTGGAATGGGTCGAGGGTGAGGTGTCATGATGAAGTGGAGGTGTGAGGATTAAATTAACTTAATTAAATTAATTAATAACATGAGGATAAATATTAATATGGGGTAAAGGGGTCATGATTAGCTCAATGCGTCACGTTAATTAATTGAAGGGGACCACAGGGAGTGTGACCCAAATTTGGTGTCTACATTTTCCCCTTTTTGTCGCGTAGCTTGTATTTATAAGTGATGTTGAAAAAATGGGAAGTCAGTGCCCTAGGTATGAGTGAAGGTTAGGTTGCCCCAAGTATGGGTGGAGGTGATCCCCCTCAAACCAAGAACTGATGAGGTGTTAAATGGAGTCGGTGAGTGGTTTGATAAATAGGTAAGTGATGAAAACAAGGGTAGGTGGGATGTAGATAAGGTTGATTTTGGTTCAGGTAATACGTAATGGCAGTCTAACGCACACACACGTATAAAAGGTGATAAGGTACCAAGTTGAAGAGCTTGCAAACTCTTCTTTGTCAAAGGTCGATAGGTTTATCCAAACAAGATGGAAGTGGTTCAGGTATCCAAGGTATATGATATGCTCCTGAAATAAAACTAGGCAAGGTGCAAAAACCGCAATGGGTTCGTTCTAGGGCACCAAAGGTTAGGTCGTGCTAAACAATATGACATTAGGCAAGGTAAGGTCATAAGGCTGAACAACACGAGTATCATCATTGTAAGATATATCGAGTAAACAAAATTTGAGTGTCACAATGAGCGATATTGGGTTGGGTGATTTAGGCTGCAGTAGGAGGAGGCGCTGGAGAACCACTAGTTCAGAGACCAGAGGTGCCAACGAGGAGGAGGCATCGTGTTGAGGTAGGAATCAATCCATACTGTGTATTTTCAATTAAAATTTGTGGTAAAGTAGAAAAATGGGGTGGCAAATTAAAAATTTGAAATGAGGTTACCAACGAATGGAGTTGGGTACTGGGAGGGTGCAATGTAGACTAAGTAGGTGGGTAAATGAATTGGGGTGGGGTTTATGTGGGATTGGGGTAGATTTTAGGTTGTTTTTGCAATTTTTCAAAATTTGAGGTGTGAGGGTTTGGCCTTAGGGCCAAACCAGATATCGACACCGGTTAGGTCTCAACTGATGTGGGTTTGGCATACCGGCATCGGTGGATAGATAGGTGATTGGTACCGGTTAGAGTGACCGGTGTCAGTTGAAAGTAATCGATGTCGATCACTGTGAAAAGTGACCTAGTGTAGAAAAGGTTAAGGTAATGGGGAAAAATGGATTTATAAAACAAATAGGTGGGTAAATTTAGAGAGATGGGAGGCAGAGTAGAATAGAAGTAGGTGGGTATAAGGCATATATAGCTAGGAATGGGTGGGTATGGGTTAGGTCAAATATCGAGGGAGAGAAAATGATGAAATAGAACATAGCAACTTGTTTAGGCTAGATAAAATGGATGATAGGTTAGGAAATAGTTAGGAAATAGATATGTAGGTAGAGCAATGTAGTTGTGGGGTGGGGGTAGGTAGGGGTGAAGAGATGAGTAGAGTAGGTGAATACTTGACATTGTTGAGTTGCATGGATGCATGCACATCACTAGTTGATGATGCGGGACAAGATCCCACCATTTTTGGGGGAGATGTGACCCAGCATCATGGAGGATGAGTGGACTCTCCTGCGGGAGGTTGGATTGGTTGGGATCAAGGTGGTATAACCAGATCGATGGATCACAGTCTTATGGTTTCTCTCATCGATAGATGGGATGCAATGACCAACACATTCCATTTACCTTCCGGTGAGATGATGATCACGTTGGAGGATGTACATAGGATTCTGCGACTACCAATTGTTGGTGATCCTATTTATTTAGTGTCACAGATGAGGCTTTTGAGGAAATGATTGCAGTGTTTGGAGAGATAACGAGTGACCTGACTAAGCATAGTGTCAGTCTTGTGTATGGGGATTTGTATGTTGTGCACCCGCATGAGACTCGGCTAGCAGTACCGATGATGGTAGTTGTGGGATTTTATGTACTCCCGGACTCAGAGGGTGGTTGATTTCCCAGGGGATTGATGGGAGTTCTATGTGATATGATTGAGGATCGTGTTTGTTTTACGTGGGCACCGACATATTTAGTGTAATTGTACAGGGAGTTGTGGGCCTACCAGAGGATGCGTGATACGACATATGTTGTACATACCTATTACATTGTTGGGCATACGAGCACATAGTGATTGTGCACCCACAAGGACTGCCAGTAGCAGATTGGCATCGTGGTGGACAGAGGGTTAGGTACAGGATATGGGTGGTAGTAGGTGGACATCCACAAGTGGAGGAGGTAGCAAATGACGTGGATTACTACAAGCAAAAACTGGGGGATTGTATGTCATGGACATATTATGAAAACCCTATGTTGGTTTTCATGTTTACAGATGCATGGCCCAGGAGATGTAGGGCCTGCAAATACTTAGTTGGATATAAGGGAGGGGTGTGGGTGAGCAAGAGATGATTCTGGTGGACAGATTCCGACACAAGTTTAGACTACAATCAGGATGTGCCTCCACCATTCCCTCAGTACCGTAGAGATGATGTGGAGAGACCATTTTCTCCGCTACATCCAGCAGATCCCGTGGGGCAGGAGGAGCAGGTGGCGAACAAGAGATAGTTGATGTCGGTGTTACAGATGGTTATAGATGCTGGTGGGCATCCCAGTTATAGGCATTACCACAATGGCCAGGTCAACAAGACTTGGCTATTGTTATAGTTCAGAGAGATGCACTACATGGATAGGTGATAACAACACAGACGCAGGTGGCCACCTTGACAGGGCAGGTGACTGCATTACAGGGCAAGTTAGCACAGGTACAGGCTCATGTTCCTACACAGGCTCCCATAGGGGATGGAGCATAGGTAGCGGCGCTACAAGCATAGGTCATTGGTTTACATGGTCAGTTGGTAGTCGCTCAGGCACAGGTTGCGGACTTACAAGCCCAAGTAGTTGCACAGGCACCAGGATAGGGTCCGTAGTACATGTAGGAGGACAAGGCCCACTATTGTTAGGGTAGGGTTCATAGGTTTCAGCTAGGCCAATGGGGCCACCCCAAACTATATCAATGGATAGGTTCAAGGATGCCCTGAACAAGGCCCGTTATTACCAGGATCATTTGAACGTGACAGGTATTGATGTCCCATCATACGCTGAACACATGGCTCAACAGGAAGCCAATGAGAGGACCAGGTCAAAGACTCAAATCTCAGGTAGAAAAGGGTGTCGTCGGCCCCAGAGACAGGGTCATGGTGAGGTTACCAGCTCTCATAGACCGGGCCCAGCTTACGGCAAGGAGGAGGAGATGGTGGGTAGACAGGGACCAGTAAAGGGTAAATGTGAGGGTGGAGGTGAGGACCCTACATGGGGATGAGATATCATGATATTTGATATTGTATTATGATTTTGATATATATATATATATATATATATATACATACCGGCCTACGTGCCGAAGATTGCGAGATTATACATAAGAGTTTTTGAGATACTTTGATTATTTATTCCTATGTATATATGTATTGATACACATACACTCCCTTTTATAAAGTTGATGATGATTATTGGACTGATGATGTACTAGTTTTCATTTCCATTGTTATTCTTTATTATAGAAACTAGGTGAGTTAGGCATGGTTGAGTCTAGGTCATTTAGGCATGGTTGAGTCAGGTATAGGCATGGTGGAGTTAGGTATAGGCATGGTTGAGTCTGAAAATTTCCAAGTTACTGATTTTATGGAAATGATGGGTTGTATGTATGTTGTGTTTAAATTTCAAGTAATTGATATTATGAAAATGTTAAATGGTTCCAGTATGATGTGGTTGAGGTTATAAAATTTTAGGTATGATGAAATGATATATGTCATTCGTAATATATTAATTTCCAAGTTATTGTGTAAATGTAAACTAACTAGGTTAGAATGTGAATGTAAAGGGGATAAAATGGTTAGGTGTAAAAGTGGCCTAACTATCCTCCAAGGGCCCCATGCCCTCGGCGTGCTGCCTACATAGCCCAGATAAAAAGGGGCCTCAGGCCGATGTAGTTCTTCCATAAGCTAGGGAAGAATATGGTGAGGTAGATGTATAGGTCGGTAGGTTTGAGGCATGATTGAGTCTAGGTCATTTAGGCATGGTTGAGTTTAGGTTGTTTAGACATGGTTGATTCTAGGTTGAATAGGCATGGTGGAGTTAGGTATATACATGGTTGAGTATAGGTTGTGTAGGCATGGGGGAGTCTAGGTCATTTAGGCATGGTTGAAGGGGAAGAAATCCCTAGAATGTAGGTGTCAAAAGTCTAGTCCTGTGTAGCATAATCAATAAGTAAGAAAAGAGGTGAATGATAAAAGAGGTGGAATGCTTCATAAGTTGCAAGGACCATAATGAGCATACCGAGGACATGTTGATGAACTTAAACCCCAAAAGGTAGTGCATGATTGACTGTTCTAAGGGTGAAGGAAGGTACATGATCATGAAATGTCACATCTACAAAACGTCCCTTGAGTAGGTAGGATATTAGAAAGAAAAAAGATGAGGTGAAGTGGGTTAGTTAGCATAACCTTGTTGTGAGACAACATGCCTCTTCTGCAAGATACTCAAAACCAAAATAGGAAATTCCATGACAAAAAAATTGTATTTTCTTTTTACTTTTGCTTTTTAATAGATTGATCGATGCGAGAAGTCTATGTGGGATGAATAAAATGAATCCTTGAGGTCTTCGTGAAGTTGATCGATGCAGGAAGCTTTAGAATGTTTAATTTTTTTGTATAGAAATAGTCTTCTTTTTTGATAGACTATGTACAATAGGGATAAATTTTATAGCTTTCCTCGAGGGAGCGAGTCTATTTATAGCAGCGAGATAGAGAGGTAGATGTCCTTTTTGAGGGATTCATCTAGTTACCATAAGTTTGAATGAAAGAGTGGAGTTTGAATATCCCATATCTTAATTTTGAATTTCTTTGAACTTTTAGGTCATGGACAAGACTATAGAGGAGTATAGGCTTCTTTTATGAAGGCACAACCATAACACGCGAAGGTTAACTATGCAAGAGAGGTTTTAATTGATGAACGACCATGGGATTCCATCCTGAAGAGAATGAAAAGTAGCCATGAGAATCATGCCATGAGTAGATTCATGGTACTCATATTTAAGATAAGGTTGAAAGGTGACAAATAATCACACAATTCTTGTTTAGTCATTGGTCCTTAAAAGAGGTAGATGAAAGGAATGGGTACTCAAGGAACGAGTTTGTAATACACAAATGGTGATATAGTACTTGATTCAATAATAGAATGGTTGAAGATGCAAGGCATTAAGGGGTTCATGTTCAAGTTTACCTTTGAGGGAAGATAAATGATAAACACATGATCTATAGGCATGAGTAACAATATAGGGTCCAAGCCAATTAGGAGAAAATTTTCCCCGTTTAATTTTCTCCACTTTTGTTATATGTTGATTTTCCTTCAAGATGAGGTCGCCGACCTTGAAGGTTCATTCATGTACATCTTTTTCATAAGCCCGTTTGATGCATTTTTGTTAATTTTGAAGGTGATCAAGAGCATTAAAATGGTGTTCATCTAATAACTCAAGTTGCGCCAAATAGTCTTGGCAGAAGTCGTCAGTGTTGAGCATATCTTTGAGTGAGATACAAAGAGATGGAATTTAGACTTCAAGAGGCAAGAAAACCTCTGTACCATAAACCAAAGAGAAAGGTGTGGCAGCGATTGAGGTGCGAATACTAGTGTGATAGGCCCATAAGGTGAAAGGAATGTGCATGTGCCAATCCTTACCAGTATCGTCAACCAATTTCATAAAAAAAATTATTTAGGATTTTTTTATTTGATTTGGATTCGCCATTTGTTTGAGGATAATAAGGTGAGGAAAAACTAAGTTGAATGCCAAAGGCGTCACAAAGTTTCCGTAGGGTTTTATTTTTGAATTGTTTTCTGTTATCAGTGATTATGCGGTGAGGAACACCAAAGAAGAAAATGATGTGATGGTTCATTAATTCACATATTTTCTCGGCTTTTGTGGAATTGAGAGGTATGAATTCCACTCATTTAGTGTAATATTCGGTTGCAGTGATGATCCATTGGTTGATATTTCACAAAACATTTTACATAGTCACAACAGTCTTGATTTAGGGTTGGCTTGTAATATCGAGGCGAAGGATGTGTTTAGTGATGGTGATGCCACTAAAATGACCGCCACAAATCCCATCATGAACTTCCTTAATGGTGTATGGGATTTCAGAACTAGTGAGACATCAGAAGAGGATACTATCAAATCCATGTTTGTATAAAAGACCATCCATGATGACATAGCGAGAGACACTTTTGAGGAAGGCTCGTTGTCCATTGTGAGTAAGATCCAGAGGCAAAATTGAAAGGGAAAGGTAGCCAACAAACTACTTATACCAAAGGTCACATGGGTCATATTTAATTTTTCCTATGAAGTTAACATCACGAAATAGATAAGAGGGTGATTGCAACCTTTGTACTATGACAAATATTTTTGAGTCGGAAGACAAAACAAGTATTTGAGAGGCAAGGCAGGCCATGGTATCCAAAAATTTGCTAGTGGAACGCAGGGTGATTTGAAGTTCATAATGGTCAAAGCTAATCAAGAGCATCTAAACGTGATGAGCTTATAATTTTGAAGTATCTCATTACGACACAGGTATAGACCATTGACTTGGTTCACAACCAGTTGAGAATCGCCAAAAATATTAATGGATTTAACATCTAAGGCTATGGCGGTTTAAAGACCTAACTCGAGTACATTCAAAATCTAATTTGAAATATAAAGGCATAGGCTCACCCTCAAGAGGAATGAGGATGACCCCGGCACCACCCCCACGTTGACATTTGGAACCATCTAAGAATAGGGTCATCTGGTAAATGGTATCATCCAAAGAGAGGGTAGCAATGGATTCATCTAGAAATTCAAAGTTAGAAGATTGGTTTCGGAAAGAGGTGCATCTGCCAGTTGGTCAGCAATGGTTTTTCCTTTGAAAAAAATTTGATGGATGAATTCGAGATCTAGGTATGCAAGAAGCATGAGCCAACGTGCGACACGTTGGTATTGGTAAGGTTTAGCATACATGTAATGCAAGGGGTCAATGTTGGTGATGACAAAGGTTTTATGGTTGAGTAGGTAATGACGAAGTTTTGTGGTGATGAAGAGTAGGGATAGGAAAAAAAAATGGCATGAGTATATCTGGTCTCATAGTGTAGAAGAGTACAACTTATGTAATAAACCATTTTCTTCCTATGTTTCTCGTCGAGATGAGTGAGCATGACACCTAAGGAATGGTTAGTGGCAGAAATGAAGAGGTAAAATGGCTGGTTGTCTTTAGGTGGAATGAACACAAGTGGTTGGAGGAGGTATTGTTTTAAGGCATCGAAGGATTTTTGACATTCATCATCCCATTTGAAGGAAATGTCCTTTTCAAGAAGATGATGAAAAGGTTGATAAAGTGGTGGAAAGTTGGGAAATAAAGTGACAAATAGATTGCAACTTGCCTTGCAAACTACAAAGTTGACAAAGGTTAGTAGGTGGAGGCATCTCGAGAATAGCCTTAATTTTCATGGGATCAACTTTAATGCCATGCAAAGAAACAATGAAACCAAGGAGCTTACCCGAGATAAAAATGAATATACACTTCTTTGGTTGAAGGCGAACACAATATTAGATGAGGCGGTCAAAGACAACCTTAAGAACTACAAGGTGTTCAGCCCACTGTTTGGATTTGGCAAGAAGATCATCGACATAATATTCCAATATGTTATGCATGATGTCATGAAAAAAATAGGTCATAACACATTGGTATGTAGCACCAACTTTTTAAGGCCAAAAGGCATAACACGATAGCATAAGGTCCCCACAAGGGTGGTGAAAGCGGTTTTGTGTTGATCTTCCGATGCGAGTAATATTTGGTTATAACCCAAGAAACCATCCATGAGTGATAACATCTCATGACCGGTGGTGAGATCAACTAGTTGGTCAATACTAGGTAGAGGAAAATCATCTTTAGGGAAAGCTAGGTTAAGGTTGTGGAAATCCATGCATATGGGAGTCCCCCTATCACTTTGGTGACAAGAATGATGTTAGATATCCATTGGGGATAATCAATGGGTATAATGAAGGAAACAAAGAGGAGGCATTGGATTTATTGTTTCAAAATAAGGGAAATGCGAGGATGCATTTTTCACAACTTTTTTTTCATGGCTTTAGCATCAAGGATAGTTACGATATTGTGGACCATGATATTTGGGTCAATACTGGGCATATCAGCATAAGACCAAGCGAAAGCGTTGCTATATTCTCGGAGGAAAGAATTGAAATCTTCTTACTCAGTGGGATCTAAAGATTGGTCTATCTTTAGAATGCGAGGGGCATCCTCAGTGTGAATGTTGATCTCTATGGTCGATTCATTCAACATGGTTTGTGTTTCAGAAGGTAACGACCGGTGAATGTAGGAATCCTCTACACCTAAATAGGTGAGAAAGGAATCACCATCCTGACATTAAATGACGTTGATAGAAGGCATGTCATCATCGATCATGTTAGGGTAGAATAAGGGAAGAGAAGAGGGAGATTCGCCATCGTGGTGATAAGTCATAGGTCCCAAGGAAACGGTGTTCAGGAAAAAAAAAGTTAGGAGGAATGGATTTTGGATCCATAGACTTCGTAGGTGAAGGTTGTGATGTTGGTGAAGGAGGGGGTGAAGGTGTATCTTCCTCTATGAGATCGATACGAGCTTTCTTAGAGGAAGGCTCCTCAGAAAATCCAAGAACATGGCAGTCCTTGTGTTTTCCGAGTGGTACAGGGAATGACTATGTGACGAACTTGTTCGTAGAGACCAAAGCCAAAGCCTTTCCATGCATAATGATGGAGGAATGTGTGGGTGAAATGTCAATTGGTGAGGTATTGGAAATCAGATGAGAATGGACGGGTTTGAGTAGGTGGTTCTGGAGTGTGTGAACAAGTATTAAATCCCCCATACGTCAAATTAGTGTGAAGATGAGGCAGACCATAGGGAAAGCTATCACCTACCCGTTGGTTGTAATGTGGGTGTTGATGGAGGCTTCCATATTCTTGAGGAGTAAGGAAGGTGTTGATGTTATAAAGACAATACTCCCCCAAAGTGAGGCCTTGAAAAACACCTACTAAGGGATCGAAATTGGAATTTGGGTAGCGGGAATGGAAGAATCACTAGAAGCTTGAAAAGAAGAAACAACAATCGTTGGTGAAGTAGATGGGTTGGTTAATGGATCAATGGTAGAAGCTGCAACAGTAGTGGGAATAACAGAGTTGGTTGTGGGAGATGTAGCAATAGAAGTGGTAGATAAAGTGGTAGCTGAAGAAGAAGTGATAGTGGTGGGAGATGGGGTAGTGACGGAAGAAGAAGTGGCAATGGTGGTAGATGCCTTAACTGGTATAAGAACATCGTTAGGTCGGTAGAGCATGTTATAGGTTTTGAAGGGTGAAGGATCTACTAGAATGGTGTAGTTGTGTCCTTCATGTTCAAATTTTAAGCATCGATGTAAGGTTGAAGGAACACAATCGATGGCGCGAATGTAGGGTTGGCCAAGTAGCAGATTATATAATAATTCCCCCTCCAATATGTAGAATAATTCAGGAATAGTACGGGGGCCCAAGCGGATGTGGAGAATGATAGTTTCGAGGGTGGAAGTTATGACATTGTTATAATAACGCAACATAACTGGGTTATCGTTCATGTAATTGGAAGGGATGCACATTTGTTAATATGCATGAGAGGAGATGATGTTGATACTAGTACCCCCATCGATCATAACATGTCAAACACGTGTATTCTCAATATAAATAGATATGAACAGGGTGGGGTCAAGATCCTCTGATTAGAGAGGTAAAATCTCATCGTCATAGAAACTGAGAGTGGCTACTTGATGAGTGGTAGTAGGAGTAGAGGAAGGGGGTGAAGTGGTGAGATAGGAAACATAATGAGGAGTGATAATGGAGGCAACAAGAGTAGGGTCATTAGGTGGAACCTCAATAGATTTCAAGACCTCAATGAGGGCCTTACGATGAAAATCAGAGGTTTGGATAAGGTTTTATAGAGACATTTTTAGGGGTGATTGTTGAAGTTGTTTAATCATGGTGCGGTGAGAAACTCCATTAGAAATGGGGTATGTCGGTCCACGGATGGTGATTTTGGGCGCAGGTGTAGATGAAATGTTAGGTAAAGGTGTAGTGGATGGTTTATCTGTCTTCTCTTTTCCTTTTTCCTTTTGTGTCTCAGTGGTAACTTGAATCTTGTTAATCTGAGGAAAAGAGGGAGATGAAGAAGGTTTTTCTGAAAGGTGTAACGGCAGGATGGGAAAAAAAGTGGTGAAGGAACATAGTCTTGTGAAAGAAGTAGGACACACTGACATTTTGGAGGAGTTTTGGCTAGTTCTCTAATGCAGACCATGTTGATCTCAAATGTTGGAGGAGGGTAAAAGGGCTACAGAAGTGGAGATGGAGGTCGTTGAATAGGTATGGGATGAGGTTGTGTAGGGATATGTGAAGGTGGAATGGGGTCCTCATCCAAAAGATCATCTTCTTCCAAGAGATCTTCCAGAGAACACATTTGAAGAAGAATATTCTTAAGGTCTTATAGTTTTCAACATCATGTTTTGGCACACGATGATAGGCAAATCTTAGAATCATCAAACCATTCTGGTTTAGGTTTGAGTGGGTTATAAGGCTTAAGAGGTGGCAATGTGCTGATGAAGGTTTCTACAAGGTTAGCAAGGACGTTAGCGTAAGACCCTGCTAAGGGATCATAGTGTGATGTGAGTGTGGGTCTAGATGGAAGTTTAGGTGACTTCTGTGGAAGAGGCATGACTAGAGGTGTAATTGGAGGTTGGGTAAGTTTGACTACCTGTTTGGTAGATAGTACGGTTTTGGGTTACACTTTCTTGGGTAAAGGTATAGAAGAAGTGCGTGATGTAGAAGGGAAGGTAGATGATGGAAGGGGATGGGTTAACAAAGTTGATAATGGAAGTGTAGTGAAGACAGTGGTAGGAGGAAATATAGAAAGGAATAGCTAAAGAGAAGGGAATGGTATGGGTAATAATGTGGATACAGGAAGTGGTGTAGGTATGGGAGGTAGAAATGTGGTAGGTATCGGCATAGGCATATGTAGTGTAGGTAACTTAGGCAGAACAGAAGATCATGATGAACATGTGGGTTGTTGTGTTTTTTGGTCTACCTTGGGTACAAAACCACTTGGCCAAGGTTGATAGGTGTGGATGTAGGATAGATGGAAATGGTGAAGGTGATAGAGGGGTAGTGGTTGAAGCCGGTGTATGCAGCCTAAGAGGTTGGGTCTTCCTCTTATGTGGGGGAATAGTTTTAGCGACAACTTGTGAGGATGTGGCTAAATCTAGTTTGACAATAGGATGGACTAGGCTTGATTTCAGCATAACTCCCAGTGTGGTAATGGATTTGGGTGTAGGGGAAGGTATAGGTGCAAGTAGGGGTTTAGGCATAGGTGAAAGTTTGGTGGATGGTAATGGCTTAGGTGTGGGTGAGGGTGATGAATAAGAGGTGACTACAATAGGCATGGTTGGTTTGGTTGTCTTAAACACCTTTGGATAGATCGTGGAAGTGTCGGTAGACAACATTTGCATTTGAGTTGAGACAGTGATTCGAAGGCATCCCCAAAGCATGGAATTTTCAACATAATCCAAGCGTCAGCTAAACATGAGAATGACATTGAAGTGGAGGGGCATGATGTTGATTTTGTAGTGATCCCTGTAAAGAATATCTATGAGATAGGGAAATGGTTTGCTTCAAACTCTGTGGGTAAAAGAGATGATAACAGATCGATAGGGTCTTTAAAATCTGGTGGGGAATTGTCACCAATAGGAAGAGATGCCATGAGAGGGTCCTCCGTGAGCAGATTTAGAGGCAAGGTCAATTGTATAGGATCATCCTTCAGTGAAGTGGAAGGTAAGTTAGGTTCTTTTGTGGGTAGAAGAGTGAGTAATGTGGGTTGTTTGACATGTTGGGAGGTGAGTGGGGTAGATGCATCTGTAGATGAGATCAAATCCTCTATGTGTAGAGGAAAGGATAAGGTGGAATCCTTCGTGGGTAGATGAGTGGAAGAAATATGTCCTTCTATGGATGAAGAATATCGTGCAAGAATTTCTTGAAATGCTTGAGATAGAAGAAAACTGAGCGGAAGGGGCCAGTATGATATCAAAAATGACATGAACCTCATGAACATTTTTATCATTGTTTGAGGTTTCACCTACTTGGTTAGATGATGGGGTATGATTCACAAATAGTTTCTTTAAGATGTGAAGGTTTTGGTTAGCCAATTCATTGGGGTTATCCAAGACGAGATATCCATTATCTAACCTTTCTTGGACAATGTTTTTGAAAATTTTGTAATTACCATCACTATGACCTCTAACATGGTGATAATTGCAATAATTGTTCTCCTTGTACCATGCAGGCATGGGATGGGAAGGGTCAAAACTAGTATGTGGTTTGATGGGTGGAAGAGGTATGGCTCAGAGTTTAAAATATTTTCCAAAATTGAGGAGTAAGGTTCTCCGATGGGAGTATATTTTCGTTGTTCCCTCTTAAATTGGAAATTCTGAACAAGAGAAATATTAGAAGAAGGATTTGATTGGTTGGATGGATGAGATGGGCCAGCTTTTAAAACCACTGTGTTAGTAGATCCTTTTGCTTTGGGATAATTATTTTGTGGTTTGGACGAAGAGGAGGAATCACTGGTTTTGAAAGGAGCGTGTTTGTTACGCAATTGCAACCTCTTCTCCTCAATAGTGCAGATTTCAAGCTTTCGGGCCATTTTGAATCCCTCATCGAATGTGTGGAAATTTTAGACTTGGAGAGTTGGTGAGATGTGTCTAGCATAAGCTCGGGTGAAAAAATCTATTAAATTGGTTTGAGGCAGTAGGAATGTGAGTTGGTTAATCAAGTCGTGCCAACGAATGACAAAATTTGTGATACACTCGTCCTCATGTTGGTGTGTCGTGTACATGTCAGTCATTGTGACCTTCTTGACAAAGTTGATATAAAAGTGGTCTAGAAAATCCTGAGCTACCTAATTAAATGAAAAGATGGAGTGCCTAGGTAGAGCACTATACCAATCTAAAGCGAGCCTAGTCAAGGACATTGGGAATGTTCGCAAGAGTAAAGCGTCATCGTGAGGGATGAGATAACACACATGTTTAAAAGACTGCAAATGTTGTTGTGGGTCTTCTTTTCTATCGAATTGGTTGAATTTTGGCATTTCCCAATGCGTAGGGTACAAATGAACCAAAAATTAAAAGTGAATAGGCTCATTGCAAATCTCACCATATGTCAGAGAGTTACGTGAGCCAGAGAAATATGCTTCTAATGTTTGCATCTTGTCCATCATCATTTTGATAAGATCACTTGTAGGTTGTGATGACGAAGCACCCGCTACGGTATAAGGGGGTAGATAATATGGGTATGACGTTGACGACACTCCAGTATGTGGTGGTGTTGAGTACGCAAATTGTGATGAAGGAATATATGACAGAATAGATGTGGAGGGAAAGTACCCTAGATAAGCGGTAGATGAAATAGGGGGCTATTGGTGATAGGTGTAGGTAGGTGAGGTGGACTTAAAGAATTTCATGGTGATCGGGGAAAGTAACTGCGGGATATAAATAACTAGGTTTTAAAAAAGAGTGTGGGCTACCTACACCTAGGGTGACTGGGAAGCGATGGGTATATAGGTAGTGGATGACGTAGGTAGACCTACACTAAGGTTAGTAGATGAGGACATGGTGGATGTCGTAGAAGCGATGAATGTTGAGGGAATGGTAGTCATCGTAGGTGTGATAGATACCAATAATGTGGGGTCAATTTGAGAAACCACAGGAGATGATATAGGAGAGGGTAATGATGTACTAGTAGTAGCCGATGTAGAGGTGGGTGCCAGAGCAGGGGAAATGGATACAGGCATGTCGTAGATCAACTGTCCTTTAGAGTCTTAGGTAGATGAGTGAGCTAGGTAATGTTGTAAGGTGATGGGGTTTTGATCAAGGAGTCTTGTGAAATCCTTGTCACTGGTACTGATGGTAATAGGATGGTTGGGGTCCATAGGTGATCAAATGAAAGGTGGTGATGGGATACGTGGAAGCGGTTAGTGGCTAACGTGAAATACTAGAGCGTTAGCTTGTCTACGATTCAAAACCATGTGCTTGATAGTAGAACTGGTGATCTGAGCTCTATTGATGATACAAAAATATAGAAAGATGGGACATAATGGATCTGGAAAGTGGAATTAGGTCATTATTTTGATAGGAAAATTGAAACACAGAGACCAACACTGGTTAGGTAACCAATGCCGGTGTTGGAGGGTTACCGATGATGGTATTTGGACCGATGTCAGTTACTGTCGAAAGGTGGAAGATCTTAAAAATTTTAGGTCTTCTTTTCTATCGAATCAGTTGAATTTATGCATTTCCCAATGCGTAGGGTACAAACAAACCGAAAAAGAAAAGTGAATAGGCTCATTGAAAATCTCGTCATATGTCAGAGATTTACGTGAACCAGAGACAAATGCTTCTAATGTCTACATCTTGTCCATCATCATTTTGATAAGATCACTTATAGGATGTGATGATGGAGCACCCACTTTGGTATAAGGGGGTAGATAAGATGGGTATGACGTTGATGACACTCAGTATGTGGTGGTGTTGGAGGGAAAGTACCCTAGATAAGCGATAGATGAAATAGGGGACTGTTGGTGATAGGTGTAGGTAGGTGAGGTGGACTTAAAGAATTTCGTGGTGATCGGGGGAAGTGACTGTGGGATAGAAATAACTAGGTTTTAAAAAGGAGTGTGGGCTATTGATACCTGGGCTGACTGGGAAGCGATGGGTATATAGGTAGTGGATGACGTAGGTAGACATACACTAAGGTTAGTAGATGAGGCCATGGTGGATGTCGTAGAAGTGATGAATGTTGAGGGCATGGTAATTGTCGTAGGTGCGACAGATACCAATAATGTGGGGTTAAGTTGAGAAACCACATGAGATGATATAGGAGAGGGTAATGATGTACTAGTAGTAGCTGATGTAGAGGTGTGTGCCAAGAGCAGGGGAAATGGATACAGGCATGTCGTAGATCAACTATCTTGTAGAGTCTCTGGTAGATGAGTGAGCTAGGTAATGTTGTAACGTGATGAGGTTTTGATCAAGGAGTCTTGCGAACTCCTCGTCACCAGTACTGATGGTAATAGGATGGTTGGGGTCCATAGGTGATGATATGGAAGGTGGTGATGGGCTAGGTGGAAGCGGTTGGTAGCTAACGTGAAATACTAGAGTGTTAGCTTGTCTACGAGTCAAAACCATGTGACTGATAGTAGAACTGGTGATCTGAGCTCTGTTGATGATACAAAAATATAGAAAGATGGGACATAATGGATCTAGAAAGTGGAATCAGGTCACTGTTTTGATAGGAAAATTGAAACACAGAGACCAACACTGGTTAGGTAACCAATGCCAGTGTTGGAGGGTTACCGATGACGGTCTTTGGACCGATGTCGGTTACTATCAAAAGGTGGAAGATCTTAAAAATTGGCAATAATAGGTGAAAATTAGGTGAAACTGGACTCTGAAGAATATATCAGAGACTCAGAGAGGTATTGAAGTGACAAAGGAAGTCACAGAAAGTGGTAGATGTGAACGAAACACTATTTGGGAAAATTACCAAAACAACACTACACCGATAGCGGTCCGTAAACCGATGGTGGTAGGATGATATAACCGATGTCAGTCATTGGACTGATACCGGTTAATGTGAATGGTTAACAAATTAAAATCTGGAGATGAAATAGGTATGAATAATATGTGTCTAAACTCTGTAGGTGATAACAGAACACATAAAAGATGATAAGGTGACAGAACAAGTCATAGAAAGAAAAGAAATGTAGATTGAATGTTACTTTGGTAGAAATGACCAAAAATACATAAAACCGATGGCGGTCAGTTAGCCGACAATGATATGATGATGTAACCGATGGTAGTCGTTGGATCGATAATGGTTACAATGAAATTTGTGAAAAGATGGGAAAAGTGAATTTTGGTGATTTATATCAAATTAAAGGACCAACTCAGAAGTTGAGTATGGGAAGGATTAATCCTAACACACTTAGAAATAGCCGAATACACAAACTATGATTGTGGAGTATGTAGGGAGAGAAAAATGGATAAAATGAACTCACACCTCAAAACAAAAATCAAGCAAAATACAACAACTACAAAATCCTATGCTATAGATTTTATGTTGTGGCTTATGCCATTTAGGACTGACTTGTGAATAGAATAGAGTTTTTGGTTACCAAAGGTGCCCTAGGGAAACTAACAACTATGGCTGGTTTCGGGTAAATTTTGGCATGGTGTCCCAAATATATACTTTTACAATACTCGAGGCCCTACTCTGATATGATGACTGGCCAAAAACCAGTTGGAGCCCATTGTCAATCCTATGATCGTGTGATCGTTGACATCTTATTTTGGGAAATATGTTGTTTAAGAAATGTGTAGTTTGTTTTAGTGGTTTGGTATAGAGAGAGAGTGTGAAAAATGTGAGCTACAGTTCAATTTTTCAACCGTCAGCTGGTCATGACTTCTAGCATATAGGTTGCCCACAATTTAAACGAGCTACAATGCAACATACAAAAATGAGATGCAAATATTTTAAACCCAAATCCAAAATGAAATTCGATGAGAACAAATTATGAAGAGGTAAAGGGTATGAATTTCACTAAATGCAATGCAAGAAAATAAAGGAGAGTTCTTTTTAATCCCAAAATTAAAATGTCACTGAGACAATTAGAAGAAGAGAATGTTTCCAGAGAAGAAGCTTAATGTGAACTTGTTTTGAATGAAATAGACACAATATTTTTCCCTAAAAATGAACAAATGCAATGAAACCCAACAAGGGTCCCACCAGGCGTGCCAAAATGTTTCACTAATAAGTTGCATAAAATAGATAAGGTAAGATGTTAGGAGGAATACCTGTAAGATCGAAGGTTGAAGATAGAATGTGTGCGTTGTTGAATTTTAACCAAGCTAATCGTGGAGAGCTTCCCTTTGGCTAGGAGGAACGACCTGTAAGAAACACAACAAGACCACAAAATAACATTAAAAATATAGTTTAGTAGACTGCCTAGCGAGTATGAAATCCGAGAAGTGAGGTGCTTCCTAGAAGGTTGTCAATCCACTTTCAAATACAATTTAATGTAGCAAATACCATGAAATAAGAAAATTCTACTGTAGTTGTATGATTTAGGTAGATCGTGTTAATACAATAAGTAAATCTAATCTAACAGGAAAAGTTACGATTAGATTCATAGGTTTGGTAGATTACTCTGGGTTTGTAGGTTGGACAGAGGTTTGGTAAAGGGTCTAGGACTGATTGGGTGAGGTATGGGTTGGTTTTGGATGAATGGAAGGCTTGTTGGTTAGAGGGTGTAAAATAACACAAATATCGGTATCCTTTGGGTGACCAATGCCGGTATAGGGGTGAAACCAATGGCGGTAAGGTAAACCAACATCGGTAAGGGAAATGGGTAATAAATTATTAAAAATGGCCTTTTGGCCTCTTTATGATTGCACAGAGAGTGACGAAGGTGTGGTTAGGCTCGTAATATGACTGAGAAGACTCAGGAATACAGAGAGAAAGGTTAAGAAAGGTGGAAAGGTTTGAAATGGTTGGGTAGGTGGATTAGTGGGAAAATGGAGATGCTCAGTAACAACAGAGATGGAAATACTAAAAGAAGTAAAATATCTATAATAAAGTAAGCACATATGATGAAATCCACATTACTTACTTGTTGCTATAAAGATCTCGTGAATGAAGGTGGCTGGTGATTGATTGGCGTGGTGATGGTTGGTTTAGTTGCATGACAATGCGACCTCTGTATCCCCATGAATATTCCAATGCTCTAGAAGAGAACCTGTTACTTATGCTGCACTCTGGTGGTGTGTCGTCATCGTTTGGATGTAGGAATGGATTTGAGACTCACGCTTGATTGCAATAGAATTCCCAAAATTGAATG
The DNA here is from genome assembly GCA_018340775.1 of Taxus wallichiana var. yunnanensis. Lineage (NCBI taxonomy): Eukaryota > Viridiplantae > Streptophyta > Pinopsida > Cupressales > Taxaceae > Taxus > Taxus wallichiana. Next base: position 669,825,939 of record CM031242.1, read on the forward strand.
ACCAACCCGTGTAAAGAGTTGTAAAATTTTATATAAAGGAACTAATGGTGGTTAGAAGACCAACGTTGGTTGAGGATAAACCGACATCGGTTAGGGTGAAATAGTCCTATTTACCAAAAATAGGCAGATCTTCCTAGATTTGGTGTGCTTTCCTTATTGGGTCTGCTTAGGGAAGTAGAGTTCATGTGAGAGAAGGCAAGAAGATCTTGGAAGAAGTCCAGTTAGGTTTAGAAAGAAGTTTTAGTTGGTTAGGTCAAGTAGTGACTCAACACTAGGACTGATGACTCAGTGCTGAGAGTGATGACTTGATCACTGTGAGTTAAATGCCCTTGGAATGGGTCTAGGGTGAGGTGTCATGATGAAGTGGAGGTGTGAGGATTAAATTAACTTAATTAAATTAATTAATAATGTGAGGATGAATATTAATATGGGGTAAAGGGGTCATGATTAGTTAAATGCATTAAGTTAATTAATTGAAGGGGACCAAAGGGAGTGTGACCCACATTTGTTGTCTACAATCATTGATGCTATAATGATCAAATTACCGGCACTAGAAAAGCCTCCAATGATAGAAACAATTGAACTTGGGATGATTGTGAGAAATTGAGTTAAAAGATTATGAAGCCATGGTTTGAACCACAAATTGAGAAATCCCTGCATAACATATTGGCCAGCATATGTTCCTTCTTTTACCTATGTTGACAGTTTACCAATGGATCTTTGGAATACATGGGCTGAGTTTTTTGGGCGCGTGGACAACCTCCTCTTTACCCTACGTAGGCAATCACTTTTGGCTGCGTGAATGGTTTATTTTCATGCATAGACCCATTTTTTAGTTTATGCGTGGCCTTTGGTGCTTTCCTCCTACACGTGGAATTTTAATTTTTTGTCTTTGTGGACAGCTGATTTTCCTTGGCCTGCATATGACTTTTTATTTGGCAATGTGTGGCCCTCTCTTTTGCAAATGTGTATGGCTTTGGCTTTGACTACCTGGTGAATGCGTGAGCCTATGGATTTTGGATCTGTGTGGTATTCCTTTTATTTTTCCTTTACATATGAGCTTTGCTAATGGACTGCCTTCTATTTTTAAAATCTACGTGGATCTTGCTTACCTTATCTCCCTTTGAGTGGCCTTTTTCCTGCCAAGGTTCTTGCTACGTGTGAGACTCTTATTTTCTTCAACTGCATGGACTATGGCCAAGGTAAATGCATGGAAATACTTCCTCTCTTTGCTAATGTGTGGGTTTTGCTTTTGTGAATGCGTGGAGGTTTTTTTCCTTTGAATGTGTTTGTAGAACCGTGTGGATCTTGCTACCTCTGCATGGCCTTGTTTTACTTTGGAAAATTGTGCTTAACTTTACCAATGCGTGGAAATACCAAACATCTCCCTTGTGTTGTGAATTTCCCATTATCTGACAGTCGGGAGCTATTTTGGACTACGTGTGGGTTGTGAATACGTGGTAATAATGACTTCCTGAACAATGCTCTGGGTAATGTGTTCCACCTCCCTTTGCATGGACTGTTATATCCTTTGGCTACCTAGATTTTTTTTACTCTCTTCATGTATTTCACAAGAAAAGGCGTGGTGAATATTTGACTAGTTTGTTTTCCCTGTGTGTGGCTTTCACAAGAAATAGGAGAGTTGGAAATGAAAGCTTCAAAACTTCTTCATTATCAATATTACTTTCACATGACTTTTGCCATAAAGTTTCACGGAGGAAAGTTATGAGGATCCAAGAAGTTTTCTTGATTTGTAATTGTTTCTTCTTTCTTCCCGTTGAATAACGGTTCCAAATTTCTTAACCAATTCGCAATTCCTTCGGGTAGTGGGCATTAATTACTAGGAGAATAACGAGGGAATTTAGTAGTTTTCCCATGAAAATGGCAAAGCGGGCTGACAATTCCCCTCCTTTTCCCCACATGGGAAAATGGGAGACATTTTTCTGTTTGACATCCGGTTGGGTTGGTAACAACAAGGGAATTTCCCACAAGCCGGGGAAAATGAAAGCTTTACCAAGAAAGGGGAAAACGGAAGTAAAGAGCCAATTTTGCATTTCTGGAAATTGGAATCGTAATTTTAATTTCCCATGGCAATGGGGAAAATGAGAAAAGTTCTTACAAATTTGTCGATCAACTTTAATGAGGATTAAATTAATATTTATTAATAAAAAACCAAAAATTTAATAAAATTAATTTTATTAAATAACAAGGTAAAATATTAATTAATTCATTTAAATACGGTTTACGACATATCGGGATATGTACTTACCGAAATGGAGAAAACGAATGCCAAAATGATCATAAAAATAAAATGATCACGATGAATGTGATAAGCCATGAGAAAGGACACTTCTAATTTTTTTAAATTTTCACGCTATAATTTTGTGAAGTGAAAATTAGCTAATAACAACTGGTTGTTATTGGGGACAAGGACTTCACAGACGCAAAAATGGACCCAAACCCAAAAATTTATTGAACAAGATCCCAAAGATGACGATGCACAAAAATGGGATGACGAAAGAGATGAAACCGAAAAAACAAGAAATGGAAACAAACAAAAACCTAATTACGTATGTACTTACGGGGGACAACCCGTTTTTAATTTTGATAGTGCTTGAGATAGTGTCCATTGTAGGGAAGAGGAAAATGAGTTCCATCAGGATATGCCAAGTAATATGTGCTATCTCCATATAAATTCCTAATTTTTAAAGGGCCTAGAAAAAGTGAATAAAACTTCATGTGCTTTCCTTTTGGTTCACGCCTCTTGTCCCATAGAAGAACTAGGTCATTGATTTGAAATTGTCTCTCCTTAGTTTGTCTGTCGAACAATTTATTTACCTTGGATTGACGTTCTTCGATTTTTTTGGTACTTGACTTCTCTGCTCTTCTAGCTTGCTTAGAAACATGATCCTTTTATCCAACGCATTGGCGAAGCATTCATCGTCAACTTCTTGAGCTAATCGTAATGCCAGTAACTCCAATGTAATGGGAATTTGAGCATCGGTTCCATACAAGATTTAGAATGGAGACATCCCAATTGCTCATTTGGGAGTTATGTGGTCATCCCACAATGCATCATATAACTTCTTGTGCCAAGTTCTTTGATTTTCTTGACCAACTTGCACATGATAGTAATGATGTTTTTGTTACTAGATTCTTCTTGACTATTTCCTTGAGGATAGTAATATGATGAATGAGACAAAGATATCCCGATCATAGTAATATGAGGAGAGAAATTGGTGGCATTGTCTGTCACGATATTTTGTGGAATCCTACAATGAACCAAAATGTTTTTTTGATGAAGTCACATATTACTGCAGTAGATGTTTGTTTCATCAGAATGAATTCTACCCACTTTGTAAAATAGTCAGTTTTCGTGAGCACGTGAGTATGACCAATATTGGAATTTTGGTTCAAGACCCCGATGAAATCCAACCCCCATTGTTGAAAGGGTTCTTCAATAACAATTGGCTTTAAAGGAAAAGTTGTCAATTTAGTTCTTCTAACAAATTGTTGACAAGCTTCGCATTTGGCTACCCATTTTTTAGCATCAAAAAACATAGTGGGCTAATAATAATGCACCCACAAAATCTTATGAGTTGTCATTGGTCCAGAGAAATGACCACTACAAGCATGATTATGAAATAATTCAAGCAACCTAGGTTGTTGTTCTTTATCAACACATCTGAGGAACATGCCATCAATACCTTTCTTGAACAAGGTGTTGTCCCAAATGATGTACCTGACAACTCTTAATTTGATAGCTCTATTTTCCTTAGCTGTTAGATTCTCAGGAAATTCACCATATGTGAGAAAGTAAACTATATCAGAATACCATTCATCTGTGGTACTGACAAAAAATACCACTGGTAAACTTTCTTCAACTGGTTCTTTCTCAAATTCATCTCTTGGCTCGTTCTTTGCGATGAGTTGGCAGAGTCCTCTTCCTCGAACTAACTTGGTAGGCTTGATGTCCAAGTCATATTCCTGGATCTTAGAGACTGAGTTACCTCTTTTAGATCCTAGTTCTTGTTGTGTTAACATTGATTTAACTGTAGTGTCCAGAACTAAGACTTTAGTATGATAATTCAATACACAATATCTGAAATGTTTCAAGGCTCTAACCACCACGTACGAATGCCTCTCAAGGGGAATGTAATTAATTTCATGTTTCTTGAATCAGAACTCATGAATGAAATATGATATTCAATTCCCTCTTGCTTATGTTGATTCAGGATGGCAGAGATCGTGTGCGGGGAAGCATAGCAATAGACTATGAAATTCATTTTAAAATTGGGACACGCCAATGTAGGAGATTTTGCAATAGCACCCTTGCTTTTTTAAATGCTTCCCTACCTTCCTTTGACCATTTTAAGGATTATTTTCCTTTCATCATGTACACGATTTCTTTTGTTAGCTTGGAAAAGTCTTGCACGAATCTTCTCAAAAAGTTCACCTTCCCAAAGAACGAGTGGACTCCAAGCTTACTTGTAGGTAAGGAAAGATTGTTGATAGCTTGAATGCACTCAGGATGGATCTTGGTTCCTTCTTTAGAAACAATATGACCTAGGATTTTCCCTTATGTAACTCCGAACACATACTTCTTTGGATTCAGGGAGATTCTATGAAGTCTGCATCTTTGCAATATTTTCTCCAAATCTCTTAGATGATCTTCTTGCTTCTTTGAGAAAACTATCAATTCATCTAGGTATATTAAGATGATTTTATCTTTATAGTATGTGAATCTCATGTCCATATCCCTTTGAAAGGTTGTGTCGGCATTGATCAAACCAAAAGGCATTCTTCTATACGTGAACGTACCCCAAGGGGTGGTGAACGTGATTTTGTGTTGGTCTTCTCTAGCCACTTCAATCTGATTATAACCAGAGAAACCATCTAGCATGGATATTATTTTCTATCCAGTTACTACCTACAGAATATGGTCCATGACCGGAAGTGGATAAATATCCTTCAAGGAAGCTTGATTAAGATTGCAGAAATCCACACAAATCCTATTTTCTCCATTTTTCTTACGAACTGGGACAATATTAGCTATCCAAGTTGAATGTCAAATAGGAAACACTATTCATGCATCCAACATATTTTTAACCTCGTGGAGTATCTTCCCTGCTATCTTGGGGTTATACAGTCTTTGTTTCTGCTTGAATGGAGCTACACTAGGTTTCAAAGGTATGGCATGCTCCATTTCTCTAGGTTGAAAAGACTTCAAGTCTTCATATGAGTAAGCCAAGACATCATAATATTGGGTAAGGAGGCTTACAAATTTATTTCACTCCTCAGAGAAACACTTACCAATGTTGACCAGGTGAGGTTTTTCCTTGGTACCAATGTCAACTTCCTCATAGTTAGTAGAATTCACGGGTCTTGCCTACTCTTTCTCTTTGATAAACTTGTCATGTTTATCAAAAAATTATTTAAGTGAAACAAATCCTTTTGGAATTTTATTTCCTTTGAGTTGAATGATTTCATCGCCAGGATCCTCACTCTCAACTCCTCCTTGAATGGGTGAGGTTGTCGATTCATGAAATGTAGAATAACTTCCTTCAAAGTACAACTGTTCAAAATTATCCCTTTTTTCTAAGAAGCATTAACTGGATGGGTGATTCAATGAATAAGCCACCGAGATGGAGACTAAATAGGGGTCGGTAGTGCAAACTAAAAGGGTATCCTGATGCATTGAAATAAGGGCTCGATAGGTAAGAAAAAGATCCAGCCGGACTGAGCTGGCTAATATAAAACATTAAAACATTCCCCTTAATCATTATAAAACAAAGCAAGGTGGGCCCCCCATTTTTTCTAATACATGTCATATTAAATAATGCAAAGGACATTAGATAAGATAGGAAATATTTAAAAATTTCTTTTCCAGCCAAGAATTGAATTCACAGTCCCGTAAGTATTAAACAAGCCTGGCAAAACACAAAACATCTGCATGTGCTCAGAAGCTCATAACTTGAGAATTTCTCAATGGAATTGCACAAAATTGGTCTCGTTGGAACTGTGATTCTGAGACCTTTACATAGGGATCAATAAATTTAGAAATTGATGAATATTCGATGGAGAACTTTGTAGAAAATGAGCCCAATTTAGTTTCACAATTACCAGGTGGTTGAGGATGCAATTAATGAGCATGGAAGCCATTTTATTGTGCTGCAAGTTACAAATAAATGTGGGATAAAATTTGGAGATTGTATATCATGATTTTCACCTACTTTGGGAAAATTGTAAGTGGTGGGAAAGACAAATCCAAATTATATTCTCTCTCTTCTCTAATTCTATAAATTTTAAAGTGGAGCTCATTTTGTAGGGAGTTAGTCATTTTTTCTCTTGCCCCCTCTTTTTATTCTCTACTGGGTAGAATGTGCAGTTTCAAGCCTCCTCTCCATGCTTTTTAATGTCATTCTCTTGCCTCTTATCCACTAATGATGTACCGGGAAAACTTACTGGAGAAATAGACTGTGTTTTTTGATGCATTTGTCCATCCTTTGCATGTTTTGTTGTCTCTACTTGCCTCTCTTCATTGCAGGGTTACTATGCATATTCTTGATTTTCATTATAGGTTATGAGAGTTGTGTTTGATGGGGAAAAAGTGATGTTCTATGTGAATCCATATTTGGTCTATGGTGCATCATGTCCATCCTCTCTATTGCTCACCTCTCTCCATTTCTGGCAGTTACATTATGTCTAACACCTCCTTTTCTTGGTGTATCACCACTCTTAGTGTAGGTTTATTTTCATGCATCTCTCTCCATGTATCTTTGGATTGTTAGGATAGGATTAGGTATTTTTCTTGCCTACATTAGGGGTAGTTTGTGGCAAGTAGGATTAAGAGAAAGAACTAACTTTCTCTGGAGGATTATCTCAAGCCCGCAAGTCCCACAACTTGAGAGGTAATCCAATATTACACAAATTACACCAAATGCCCCAGTCCATCAAATTGTTTCATTTGGGGGTGCCGTAATTTAGTGATAACACACACCATTTGGAGAATTTGGAAGGCTCAAAATTCTCTTATTTTTAGGAATGTTAACAATTCCATAAAGAGACTCCTCAATGAAATCACAGTTGCAGCCAAGGAAAACAATTTAAGATTCAAGCCCCCAAAATGCTAAGTACCCCAAAGATGAGGAAAGATTATTGAAAGCCTAGAATATTGAAATTAAACAGGGTAAAATTACTTCACCTAGCATTGACAAGACTCTTGTTTAGTGGATTCCCCCACTTGAAGGTTGGTACAAGTTGAACTTTGATGGGGCCTCTAAAGGAAACCTAGGTGCATCTGGTAGTGGGGGGCTAATAAGAAACCATCAAGGACTCCATATTGTTGTCTACACAGGACCTATGGGCAATCAATCGGACCATTATGTAGAGGCCCTTGCAGCTCTCTAGGGAATCAGAATTTCCAGGACCTAAAATTCAACAATTTAGTCATTGAAGGAGACTCTCTAAATGTCATTAATAATCTCCATGGTTCCCTACCCCTCAGCTGGATGATAAAGGACTTTATATTGAAGCTAAGGTTTTATGTAAAGGTTTCTCAAACATCAAAATTGGACATTTCTATAGAGAAGGGAATGGGGCGGCAATGTATTAAGGCACATGATGTCCATATCTCCCTAAATTTTGCTAAAAATTGGAAGGAAAAAGTAGTCCATTTCAAAAACAAAGATTTCACAATTACTGAAGAAATGATCTCCTTCATTACAGGCATGAGCATGGATGGGGTAAATTTTTTCAGGAACAAGTTCAAAAAGATGTTGAGGAGCAACGTTTCCTGGTGGGCAACGAGTATTTGTAAGGTAAGTCAGGAATCTTCTGTTCCTCCATTCCCCCTTCGTTCAATGAGGTTGCTAAGATGATTGTTTGTTATATTACTCTAGAAGGTCAATTTTTTACCCTACCTTTGCATCATCTTGTGATCTTAAATCACTTCAGGCATGCTGCTAAAGTTATTTTCCCTCACTAAATATTCCATTCTCTTGAGAAATATATTAGAGAGGTTCAGGCCTATACGAGGGTACTCCCTTTGAACCAAAGAGTGATCTTCCTCCTTCATCACTTCTTCCTTGATGCGGTGGAAAAGGACCTTGCCGACCCTCTGGCCCCCCTCCTCCTCAACAACCGAGGATTCACACCAAAAATATGAATGTTCATGCTCTCTTGTCTGATCATCCCCCCACCAAAATAATTCTTCATAGTTCAAAGGGAAAGGATGGTTTTGGAGCTGAGAATTTTTAGAAATTAGTCAAGCTTCCCATATTACAACTTCTAGCTTTGGTCTGTCTGCTCAAATTAAACAACAAGTTGAGGCCCTTAAGGGGATAGAGGAGAATGTGGATATCCTTATCAAAGAAGGATTCAAAACCAACCTAGACCCCTTTATCCTCTGTAACCTGGAAGAGAAGAAGAATAGCCTTTCCACTCAGCTCAATGATTTGGAGAAAAGGATTTTACAGGTGGAAGACATGCATTCCAACCAGCTAGCTATTCACAAGGTGGATCTAGATTATATCCAAACTAATGTAAAGCATGTATGTGAGGCTTTTGGCATCCTCAAGTATTCTTGGAAGAATGAAAAAATAAAAAAGAGGACTATCACCGGCTTCACCGAGAGTAGCCAAGACCTAGAAATGTAAACGGTTTTCAACCTCTACAGAGCCTTAAAGATTGCATTGAAAGTTTTCAACAAATCTCTATCTTAGCTTTGTTTTACTATTTTGTTTCCATTTTTTGTTATTGTTTTGTTGTTTTTTGTGTTTTTTTATGTTGTTAGTCGGGATCCTTGTTGGCAGTTAGCCCCATGCCTAAGTTTTTTCCTGAATTTATAGCTCCTATGATTTTTGGTTGGGGTGTGCCCCACCATATCAAAAAACCACTTTGTTGTTAATGTATTATCTGGATGTTGAGCCTTTTTGTACTATAGGGTATGGTCCCTTCAAAACCATTTACCAATAGTAAAAAAAAAGTTATAAACCTGTATAATGCACATGTTCCTTTCTTCTTCTTTCAACAATTTGTTCTGTGTCATATAAACATGTAGAATTTTGTTGTTATAAACTAGTAGAATGTTGTTGTTACAATTCTTTTTTTTCAAAAATATAAGGATATGCAATAAGGAAAATAGAAGTATAAAAATCTAATTATCATAGTATATTTTTCTACAAAACACACTAGAACTTATAATATATTTGTTAGCTATAACATTGTTTACTAGGTTAATTTAGCATTTACTATTTACCTTAGGTAACTAGATTGTTATTGAGTTTGTTTAGTAATTACTTGGGTAAAATACAAGTTATAAATATTGTTGTATTATTAAAACCATTTTATTTGGCATATTGTGGTCATGTATGATTATTGTTATAAGCTTATATTTCTATAACCATATTATTGTCTTATTCACGGATATGTAATTTATTGCACTTGTACAACATCTCGTTTGTTTGTACTCGCTTGTGCAATATCTATAAATATTGCAGCCATCTCCATTTTATATGATTTGATTGAACTTCATTAATATTTGTGAGGCTTCCGTCTCTCTTATAGATTTGGTACCAGAGCAGGATAAGAGAGTGTGTCACGTTGGAGAGAGGTTGTAGAAGGTAGAAAATTTTTGGAGAATAATTATGTGTTCTAGGAGAGCATGTGTTGCCTCTAACAACTTCTCAAAACATCCTTGCATCCCCACAACCTCATATTCATTCTCCAGGTGTTTGAAAAGCAATTTTTTTTTTCATTGGTGCCTCCTGCATAAGGAAAATTTGCTTGTTGGAGTAAATCTGGATTAAGAAAATCAGATTATATATATATATATATATATATATTCTCCAGTAGTGGTTTTTTAGCTAAATTTAGTTGTTTTGATAAATTTGGAGGATTTTGTGCCTTGGGCCCTCACCGAGCTCACCAGCTCCATTGAAGACTGAGTTGTGTCTATGCATTGGTAGGCGAGCCACCCATCGATTTGGGTCATCGAGCTGGAGATATTGGTTGTTCGTGGCAAGTTGTATGTGGATTGTGTCTACCCCGACCACCGAGATTTAAGCATATCATCTAAATCGAACCCTATGTGCATAGCATTGTTTTAAGGGTGAACCAAGTTTCAAACCGAGATACCAAATGGTCGAGACATCCAAAACAACAACGACCCCTGCATACCCAAGTCAAGTTCCATCGATGGGTTCAACAGACCGAATTACATTCCATCAAAGGGTTTAACTGTTTGAAGGGAGAGTTGAGCCATTTCCAAATCCACCAAGTGGAGCTCCTATGGACTATGTCAACCCCACTCCCTGTCTTGTCGAGATGACGCCTCATCAAGCTTAGACCTTGTGACATGTAAAAATAAAAACGCGGCGACAACTAACAAAACAGAGGCAAATACAATGGTGCCAATATAAAACAATCAATTTTTTTGCAAAGGAATACAATTTAGATCCACTTTATCAAAGCAAAACCCTAATTCGGCCCTCCTCACACATGCAACCATGTGGAATCCTCTGAAGGTGACACATCACCCTTTTCAAAGGTTAGTGCATTTTCTAAGTTTTTAAATATAACTATGTCCATTTCATATTATATACGCATTGGGTGTTGTATTGGTTAGTGGGAAAACACTTGGGAGTGGGAGGTGTTGGGTTCAACTCCCCCCCAAAAAAACATTACTTTTGAAACTATTTGAACTTAGTGGAGAAATTAGGAGCAAACACCAAATTTAGCTAGTAGAAAACCTCTGTTAAAGCCGCAAGCCACCACTAAACCCCACACCAAGTTTAGTGATAAAAACACTATTTTTGCATTAAAAATGTCTTCCATTTTGCTTAAAAATTTAGTCTAAGAAACTTTTGTAAATGGAGGGGCATCTTAAACTACATTTTTAGCTATTTTTGTGGTTTTTCATGCTGAGAGCCATTCTGAGCTCCAGAGACCACCAGGGCCTCGCAAAACAAAAATAATTTACCTGTCATTCAATTTTTCTACATATTGGATGTAATCATATATTTTCAATGGATTGTACTAATTTATAGGTTGCCATATTCAACCACAAACATTGTAACTGATAAAAACTGGTAGAATTTTGAAAATATAAACAGTGAAATTTGGTTTTGTAACAATCATGAGATCTTCATATCTCTTTCGTTGTGTTCAGTATAAAAAGTGCCTTTAGGAAGCGCTTACATGTAAAGTCGTTGTAACTACTACTACACTTAACACCTAATATAACTATAATAATGTCATCTAGGCATCATCTATATAAATCGACAGGAAGAAATAAGGACACAACATACACACTTTGAGCCCTCCCATCCGTCTGTGAATGATTGCACGACATAAATCTGGACACTAAAATTATCTGAGTATATAGCAAAGTTATGCACACATATGAGGATATTTCTTTGAGTCGGTGTCATTAATCACAAAAAACCCTTTCAATATTGTCTTGGTACCACGTATCAAATTCTTTCACGTACATTAATTCCTCTTTCACGTATTCCCAGGTATATGAAAAGGGCGAGCTTCTTCCATGTACCAACGGGTATATCAAAATGGCATGTATATAGAAAGGTTTGGTATATTGGAATGATAGTATATAGATTGGGAGACCTTATACCTAGAGTGATAAGAGTCTTACCCTTTTTTAGTAAATTAGAAAATGGGCACCAATGCCCCTCAGTTCTTTCTTCAATACTCACAGCTCCTAAGAGGAGATAATTATGTTGTATGGAATACTAGGATCACAACACAACTTGATTTTGAAGAGATTTGGTCTATATTGAATGGTTCCACAACCAGATCATCAGATGATGTAGCACAACAGAGATAATTTGACAAGGCCAATTAAAAGGCCAAAGTAATAATCTTGTTTGCAATGTCTGACGATGTGCAACCCCACATTCAAGATGCCAAAATATCCAAAGAAGTGTGGGATAAGTTGAGCACCTGTACGAGGCCAAAAATAAGAACACAATATTGAATCTATAGAGTCAGTTACATACACTAAAATTCAAACCGAACAAGAAAGTGGAAGCTTTCTTGCGGATATTTACAAAATTGAGGGCTTCACTTCTAGCCCTGGGAGAGGAGGATACTAATATTGCTCTCATTCCTATTGTTCTGAGATAACTTCTTCCTTCTTACCACATTTTTGTGATGACACTAAAATTTTCAGATCAAACAGTTACTTTTGAAAAACTAGTGAATCTATGTAATGAAATTACTTGTATAATCCAAATTATGAGCAGCAATAGAACACCAAATAACACAATATTTCAGAATAATGATTTCAATATGCAATTAGAATAGCTTTGCACTTCGAGGGGGAAACCTCCAAACCATAAAATAAGACTCAAATGCTCCAATGATGATGAAATACTACCTACAATCCCCTATATATACTATTCATATGTTATGGCCATCACCAAGGCCGACCTACTAAGCATGAGAAAGTATAAATGATATAATAAAATGATATGGTAAGCCACAAGTCGGCTGCTCATATCCTAATACAAGTAATAGGTTAAGGGCGTAGCATGCCCTTCCCCTTCAAACCAACGTTGTCCTAAATGTTGAATAATCCTGTATGTTTCTTCAGAAAAACTTCATCCTCCCAAGTCACATCTTCTATGCCCAGATTCTTCCACTTGATCAGATATTCCTTAATGTCTATGGTTCTTAGCCTCTTAGTACGTGTTTGTAGAATCTTCTCTCGCTCCAAAATGATTCTTCCTTCCTCATAAATTTTTGGTAACTCTGTTTGGGCTTAAAATTTATATCCAATATCCTTCTTCAGGCAGGAAACATGGAATATTGGGTGTATGCATGAAGATTGAGGCAACTCTAGTTTATAAGCAACACTGCCAATTTTCTGTAGAACCTGATTTAAGGCCCATAATATTTAGGAGCAAGTTTGTTTTCCTTTTTCTTTTTCTTTAGGGACATTTTTTTGTAAGGCTGGAGACGTACAAAAACCTAGTCACCAATTTCAAAATGCCTTTCACTATGGTGTTGATCTTCTTGTTATTTCATCCTCTTTTGTGCCAATGCCAAATTCTCCTTCAAACTAGCCAAAACCTGTTGATGTTGAATGTGTTCCTCAACATCTCTGACCTTAGTTTGCACCCTCAATGAAGAAGTGATAGAAGGTGGATGGTAACCATATAATGCTAAAAATGGGGTCATTTGAGAAGAGGTATGAAAAGATGTGTTATACCACCATTTTGTAAGTGGCAGCCATTTAATCCACCTTTCCTTCATATATGATACAAAACAATGTAGATACCATTCTAAGAATTTTTTGGCCACTTCCATTTGCCCATCAGTTTGAGGATGATAAGATGAACTGTGAGCTACCTGAGTACCCAAACATGAAAATAATTCCGTCCAAAAATTACTTGTGAAAATAAGATCACGATCACTTACAATTATCTTCGGGGTTCTATGTAGCCTTTGAACTGTATCCAAAAAAATATCTGTGACTATAATGGTTGCAAATGGATGTAATAGGGAAAAAAATGGGCATATTTTGTGAGCCTATCCAAAATCACAGAAATAACATTCTTACCCTCTGAACAAGGCAAGCTGGTGATGAAATCCATGAAGACCTCCTCCCATCTCTAGCTAGGAATTGGTAAGGGTTGCAATAGACACTGGTGTCTTAATTCTCTCCCCTTTGTTCTATAGGCACACCAAAAACTCTGATACAAATTTTTTTACATCACCCTTGAGTCTTTCCAAAAAGAATTCTCTTTTTATTCTATGATATGTCTTTAAAAACCTAGAGTGTTCTCCAACATGTGAGGCATGTAGCTCTACAAGAATCTTATGCTTCAACTCATAATCTTTACTCAAGTATAACTTGTCCTTGTACCATAGCGCATTACCTTTCCACTCAAATTTTTTAGATGTTATAGAGCCTTGCTTGATATTCTATATTAGAGATTGTGTATCCTTGTCCTGATCTCATTCTAATCTTGCTTCATCCACCCAATCGGCCTTCAACATGGACATTCCACATAGTAAGGCATCTGCTGATGTACCCCTTCTAGAAAATGCATCAGCTGCTACATTTTCTTTACCCTTTTTGTATATGATTTCAAAATCATAACCCAACATTTTTGTTACCCACTTTTGATGTTCCTCAGATGATAACCATTGCTCCAAAAATTATTTGAGACTATCATGATTAGTTTTTACCTTGAAGTGTCTACCCATGAGATAGGGTCTCCATTGCTTGACTGCATGAAGAATAGCCATCATTTCTTTCGCATAGACATGATTGAGCAGATATTTTCCTTTGAATTGGTGAATATCAAATGTAATTGGTCTTCCTTCCTGCATTAGAACTACTCCCAATCTTGATCCTGAAGTGTCACATTCAACAATGAAGGTTTTTAAGAAGTTGGGAGTATCCAAAACTGGGGTGCTGCACATGGCTTCCTTCAACTGCTCAAAGGATTTAGTGGCTACGTCTGTCCAATGGAAGGCATTCTTATTTAAAATGTAGTGAGTGGGGCTACTATTCTACCATATCCCCTCACAAATCTTCTGTAGTACCCTATTTTTTGGAAAGAGGGTAAAATGAGGGTTTTAGAAGGTCCCACAACCTTATACAAGGAGCCCAGCGGCTAGATTATATTATGAAGCTTACATAGAGAAAAACTCCAAATCCAAATCAGTATATGCCAAGAGGGGATTGAATTCTAAATTCTCCAATAGCCATAAACTTTCCTACCATGCCAATTGATGAGGTTCCTTTTGATAGGTTCCCAAACAGGGTTGAGACTAAGAGATTTATCTCCAATCCACCAGTTCGACCAGAAGTCAATAGATCTGCCATTTCCAAACCTCCACTTGGTCCTAGTACGAAGAAGAGGAAGAGAGCTAGTAACCGATTTCCAGATAGCCGAGCCTCGGGTGGGGATGAGAGAAGGAAGTCTTCATCTTGCATCAAGAATTTATATCTCAGCAGCTGATCCCAGTGCGAATTACCTTGAGAAACTTCCCAACCAATTTTAGCTAGTAGAGAAACATTCATATCAGCAATCTATCTTATACCAAGCCCGCCCAGAATGGTTGGCTTACAGACTTCATTCCAAGAGGCTAGGTGAATCCATTTTTTGGCCTCCATCCCTGACTAGAGAAATTTCTTTTGGATTCCCTCCACAGAAATCACTGAGGAAGGCATTTTGAGAAGAGACATGAAGTAGATAGGTAGACTCTGCAGAGTAGCTTTGACCAGTTGAAGTTTGTCAGCTTGACTAAGAATTGCACCTTTCCAAGCAAGCCAATGTTTTTGGTATCTCTCAATGACAGGATTCCACAAATTCTTGGTTTGTTTGCCTTTGAATAGGGGAATGCCAAGATAGGTGGAGGGAAAGTCCACAATTTTACAACCAAATATGTCAGCAATCCTTCTTTGAGTTTGAGCCGCAATGTTTAGGAAGGAGATATTGCTTTTGTTGAAGTTAATCAATTGTTAAGAGGCATGTTGATAGTCTTCTAAAATTTCTTTCAGGGCACGAGCTTCAATCACCGAAGAAGCACTCAAAAGTAGAGTGTCATCCGCAAATTGGCTGTGAGTGGTGGTAGGGGAGATGGAAGTGATTTTGATGCCAGAAATGACCGAGTGACTTTTGGCCACCTCAAGAGCTCTGTTGAGAGAGTCTACCATTAACAGGAAGAGGAATGGAGATAGAGGGTCCCCCGACGAATGCCTCTGCTATTTTTGAAAAATCCTGTCGGGATGCCATTGATGAGAATCGAGAAGCAAGGGGTCGCAATGCAAGACAAAATCCAGTTGCACCATCTGTTGTCAAACCTGTAACTTTTTAGCACTCGGATCAAAAAATTCCAGCTAACTCTCTGTGAATGCTTTTTACATGTCTAATTTGAGGATAATCCCCACAGACTTTGAGTGATGGGTTGAGTGGATGGCTTCATGAATGGTGATGATACCCCCTTGAATAAGGCACCCACTGATGAAACAATTTTGATTCACCATGATGAGGTCATTCATCAGGGGCTTAAGTCGAGTTGCTAACATTTTGGTGATGATTTTGTAGGAGGTGTTGCAGAGGCTAATTGGCCTGAAGTTGGAAACCAATCTACATCCAAGAGCTTTGGGGGAAAGAGCTATGAAGGTGGTGTTCCACTCTTTCAGGAGGGCGTGTTGGACTGGAATTCCTTAACCACCTTGTAAAGATCTTGCTTGATGATTTCCCAGAAGATTTGGAAAAAGGCAAGCAGGAAATCCATCGGGGCTGGGGCTTTATCACCTTTCATTATGAAAATTGCTTTATGAATTTCCTCCATAGAGAAGGGTTTCGTTAAATTTTCATTCATGTCCTCCGAGATTAATTTGGGAATGTGATGGAGCATCTTGGACATAGCTTGCTCATTGGGAGGGTCCTCTTCCTGAAGGAGATTAGAATAAAAGGAGACTAATTCGTTAGAAATCTCAGTGTCAGAGGTTAAAGTGTTACCTGCCGAAGTAAGAAATTCCTTGATTTTGTCCCTGCTTTTGTGCTTAGAGAGTAATGTGGAAGAACTTGGTGTTGCGGTCTCCCTTCTCCAGCCAAAGCACCCAAGATATCTACTTCCAATAGGTCTCTTCATCCCTTAGGGTATTGTGGAAGTCACTGAGAAGATGTCTTTCTTGATTATGGAGTTGTTCTGTTCTTCCTTCAATCTCCATTAGAGCAGAAATGTTAGCAATTTCTTGTGTCAACTTTTGCTTACGATTTTTTATGTTTCGAACACCGTGTTCTTCCAGATCTTAAGCTACTTTTTTATTTCCTTAAGTTTTCTGGATAATTTAAACATTTCAGATCCCTAAACTTTGATATCCCACTAGCTCTTAATGAGAGGGGCCAGTTGATTATTTTCCAGCCATGCAAGCTCGAATCTGAAGGGAGGATTTTTTATGGTCATCTTATTGTTGGCACAGAGGATTAAAGGGTTGTGGTCTGAAGCCGCATAGGGTAAGGAGATGAGAAAGAAATTAGGGTAAAGTGAGATACAGTCCAAGGATCCTAAAGCTCTGTCCAATCTGCTTTGTATGTGATTTCTGCCAACTCTGCGATTTGACCTAGTGAAGGACGTACCATGAAGGTCCATGTCAAGAAGAGTCTCCCCCCGTATAAAGTCAACCAAAGCTTCCATGTTGTTAGGGTTAACCGGGCTACTCCTTGTTTTGGAGGGGTATAGAGTACAATTGAAGTCTCCCATAATGAGCACAGGGATATTTCCACAATTTTTATGAAATTTGAGATGTCCTACCAGAGTCTTTCACGTTGTGATTCCAAGTTTGGGGTGTAAACATTGATTGCAATCCAGGCAGCATTAGAATCTACTTCCTAGAAGAGAGTTCACAGAAAATTGGGGTGTTGCAGAAGGCAGTCACCTTTGAATTGTTTGGGGTCCCAGAGAGTGCATAAGCCTCCCAAATTACCAATTGCAAGCTGAGAAGCAAAAGAAGTAGCTGGCCAAATTTTCAAGAGACAGTCATCCTTTTTGAGTTTGGTTTCCTGAAGCATGATAATGTCAGGAGAGTGGTTAAATTTCATATCCTTGAGGACTCTCTATTTTTGCAGAGAGTTCAGCCCTCTAATATTCCAAGAGATCACCTTCATTTCTTGGATTTAGATTTTCTCCCCAAAACTATGGGGATGGTGCTTTGTGTTCCTTGGGCCACATTCAAGGCTGATTCTTGCTGCAGACTTAACATTACCCAGGATACATCCATGGACTTTCTCATAGCCAGTATCAGGTTTCCTACTATTGTTGCAGTCGTACGGGGATTCAAACTATCATAAGAGGATTGAGTGGATGGGGAGAGCAGGGTATCAAAGAGGGGAAGGAAAGGAGAACCAATGAAAGTGGGGTTGGAAAGGGGAAGCTCTGTGCCAATCTTGGGGAGAGGGGGAAGGGAGAGGAGGATGTTGGAGGAGGGGAATGGGAAGGCGGAGAGGGTGGGGCTGAATCAACCACTGAAGGGGGGCCGCTAGGGGTGGGGGAAGGGAGGCCAGGGAGACCTCCTCGGGAACATAGGCCAATGAGAAGGGAGGTAAGGGGTCAAGAGAGGGGGCCAACATGGAGTCGGAAGTGATCTCTCCTTCTTAGGAGGGAAAAGGGGTTAGATGTGGGGATGATCGGGGTCTCTCCAGGAATGATCTTAGGGATATATTTTCCTTTCTTTTTGGGAGAGGTAACCAGGGTTTTGGGTTTAGGCTGAGGCTTGGTGGGACATCCAGAGGCTCTGTGGCCTATGCTTTTGTAGTTTGAACATGCTTATGGGATATATTCATATTCAATGTTTTGAGACCAGGTTCCAAAATCTTGATAAGAGATCAATCGATTTCGGGAGAGGGCAACTTACATCAGTGTTAACACATAAACGAGCATGGATGAATCTAGTCTTGGCCTTAGTGGCTGGTCTATTATGATTAAAGAACCCATAGATAGAGAAATACCTTCAATAACCACGGGTGCCATAGCTCCAAAGGAAGTCCTGGAAGACGAACCCAAATTGGAGCCTGTGTCATTGTTTCAGTAAGCGGGTTGAATCCAGGAGACCATTTCCTGATATAGAACCCTCTTCTACCAAAGAACCATAGACCACCCAGAAGAGCTCGAGAAAAATCTTCTTTCATGTTGAAGGAGAAGAGGACAAAACCATTTGGCATCGCAGCTATTTCCAACGCACCACAAGGGTTCCATTTCAGCTGGGCCCAATTTTTGATGTCTTCGAGAGGGGGTCTGGGACCCATCAGCTTCCGACAAGGGATAGATCCCTGGTGTCAGCAGTAGCCTTCATGATGTGAGAAGAGATGTGAAGAGAGAGGGCCCCATCAGAAAGCATGGGGGTCAACTTCTCCGAGGGGGACGCAGAAGAGGACCCCTCCATAATTTTCTTCCAAGCCTCGGGAAGAGGTCGGGAGACAGGCCCCCAGAGTTAGCAGGACAATACTCCCGATCCAGAACAGAAGGGTTCGACATCAGAGCCAACACCAGGGAAAAAAAATTAAAAAAAAAGGGGGAAAAAAAAATTCTCCACACCCACTCTTTCGTAATCACGTGGATGTTTTTTTTTTGTAGTACCCTGTTAGTCCTAGGAACCCACGAATATTTTTGAGAGTTTTTGGGCCTTGGCCATTACACTTTCTGTATCTCACTTTTATGGGAATATGGGTATCTGTATGGTATGATGTTAGGTGTTTGGATCCTTGGAATCAAATGAATGGCATGATCATGATCCCTAACCGGTGGTAGTCCCTTTGGAATTGCATCAAAAATAGATGAGTGAGCATCAACAATATTTTGAAGATCGGGTGGCATTGAAGACTCTGTATTTTGTACTTCTATGGAAAATAACTTTGCTATACATCCATCTACTCCTTTTCTGAGAACCTTCTACATCTGATGAGAGATAATAATCTGTGGAGACTTAGCTACCATCCCTTTCAATTGTATTGTCCTTCCATCTGAATGAAATTACATGAACAATTCTTGGAAATTCATCTCTATAGTACCTAAGGTTGTGAGCCATTGGACACATAAAAATATCTTCCCCTCCCATAGAAATAGCAAACATAGGCGAGTCTAACATGTAGGGTAAGTGCACCAAGTTGGGGGGGCCAAAAAAGTCTTAAGTGGACACATTTTTCTGAACAAAAAATTCAACTTGTACGAGTTTTTGAAATAGTTACACTCAAAATTGGAAGATGTTGTAGAATTATGAATCATAGAATTTTGAGTCTAGTTTCTAAGCTACTAAATTTTATTGAAAACAAATAAGTTTAAGTGGGTCAAACAACTAAAATACCAATAGATGCTCTTGTTTTTGTTAAAAAACATAATAGAGTGACTTTCGTGCCCCCACCATTTTTGAGCACCATTTAGTATTTTTGAAAACCCTTTGGTAGAAAGATAGCTAGGAGCATCTAGTTTGGGCTCCATTTTTAAAAGATTTTTTTAGTGAATATTTTTTTATTTATGATTTTTATAGTACATAAATTTTATGTTTTGAAAAATAACAGAGCTCGACCGTGCCCCCTAACTACCTCAAAAAATATCGAAAATTAGTTTTTTTTTTTAATATGTATAGAATTATGCCTAGTTTGGGCTAGTATAATTTTTTTAAAATTTTGATCACCCAAAAAAAAATATACACCATGAAAGATAGACATATTTACACTTCAAAAAATAGCTATAAAAAGGCATAGTTAGAAAATAAATAATATGGAAACCTTATATTAGTCAAAAAATTAGAAAAAATATATTTTTAGAAAGAAGAAACTCTGCTCTACGTCGTGGTATAATTTTTTAAAAATGGATCAATTGTTTTATTTTGATTTACCATAGAGGAAGTGGCATTTTTACATTTTTCTTGCAAAAACACGTTGTTTGGTGTGTTTGTACATGTCCATGCCTCAGGCTTGGGGATCCAAACTGTATCCCAAGCCTTGAGGCATGGCTTGGGAAAAGATAAAACGCAAAACACGTACACGTTATTACGTACACGTTATAATGCATACGTGACTTTCTTTGTTTTATATATTGTGGCCCCCAACATCCCTTTCATCTCTTTCACGGGAATTTTGCAAACATTTTGTTTTGTCTGTAATTTTCTCTACATTCTTGCATGATTTTTTAGTAGTTCATTTTGTCCCCTACCTCACTAGTTGATTTTTTCTAATCATGGGCGATAAACGTCGAGCTAAGGACAAGAGGAAAGTCAAGAACAAGACACTAGAGCAATTGGAAGAGAAGAGAATAAAGAAATTGAAGAGAATGCAAAAACTTCAAGCAGGGAAAGGTACATCCACTATATCAAATGTAGCTAATGTATTAGAAAATGGGGATGAAATACATAATGAAAATGTAGAGAATAATGATTTTGCAATGAATATTGATATTGAATTGAATGATAATGTTGGTATGGATGAAGAAATTGATATGAATCCAATTGTTGAACCCTTACCTAAGAATCCAAATGTTAACCCCAAAATTTGTATGAAAACACTAAATGAAGAAAGTAACCTTGTAAACGAATCTTCACCTCTAAGAACACCTCCTTCCATTTTGTGAAGAAAACCAATTCACTTAATTGAAATTGATGAAAACATTATAAAATCAATGCCTAACAAAATGTCTGAAAGAAATGCGAGAAGAAAAGCTAGTGGAATTTGGGATAATTACTTTGAGAATTTAAATGACACACAAAGATATCAATTATTTATTTCATTGATGAAATTAATTAAGATGAGACCTATAATGAAGAACCTAGGGTTAAGAACATCTAATGTTGTTGATCAAAATGTGTCAACGTGGAGGTCTAGATTGATTTGCGAGACAAATCTAGGTGCCATGGAGTCCGAGAAATCACCCGTCAAAGATATGGTGTGTTTGGGCCTTAGGGCTCTTAAGCGACTACGCCTGACGAGGTAGTCTGAAATCACGGGGAGTGTAGGGAACAAAAAAGAAGCCTCCAATAGCGTTCACCTGGCCACCCCGACGTGTTGGCGTAGTTGGTTCGGTCCCACGAGCTTCTATTTGTAAACTACAGCCTCTGGTAGGCCTACACTGACTCAAACTGCACTATTTCACGCCTTTACAAATAATAGGACAGCGAGAGAACTGAATGGATATGGAGAAAACCGAGAGGACTTTTGTAGAGGGCTTAAACATGGAGGTCTTGGATCTGACGATATGTCTCTAGGTGCCACGGAGTTTGAGAAATCACTCGTCGAAGATATAGCGTGTTTTGGCCTCAGGGATCTTAAGTGACTACGCCGACGAGGTAGCCCGAAAGGACGGGGAGCATAGGGAGCCAAAATGAAGCCTCCACTAGCATTCACCTAGCCACCCCGATGTGTTGGCATAGTTATTTTGGTCCCACAAGCTTTCGTTTGCAAACTACAACCTCTAGCAGCCCTACACTGACTCAGACTACACTATTTCATGCCTTTGCAAACAATAGGACAGCGAGAGAACCGAATCGAGATGGAGAAAACCATGAGAGGATTTCGTAGAGGGATTCAATATGGAGGTCTCGGATTTGATGAGATGTCTCTAGGTGCCACGGTTCGAGAAATAACCCATCGAAGATATGGCGTGTTTGGGCCTCAGGGCTCTTAAGCGACTACACCGGACGAGGTAGCCCGAAAGCACGGGGAGCATAGGGAACCAAAATGAAGCCTCCACTAGCATTCACCTAGCCACCTTGACATGTTGGCATAGTTGGTTCGGTCCCATGAGCTTCTGTTTGCAAACTACAGCCTCTGGCAGCCCTACACTGACTTAGACTACACTATTTCGTGCCTTTACAAACAATAGGACAGCGAGAGAACCGAATGGAGATGAATAAAACCATGAGAGGCTTTCGTAGAGGGCCTTGACGATGTGGAGGTCTCGGATCTAATGAGATGTCTCTAGGTGCCATGGAGTCTGAGAAATCACCCGTCAAAGATATAACATGTTTTGGCCTCAGGGATCTTAAGCGACTACACCCGGACGAGGTAGCCCAAAAGCACGGGGAGCGTAGGGAACCAAAACGAAGCCTACCTCATCCAGGCATAGTCCCTTAAGAGCCCTGAGGCCAAAACATGTTATATCTTCAATGGGTTATTTCTTGGACTCCATGGAACCTAGAGATGTCTCGTTAGATCCAAAACCTCCACGTTAGGACCCTCTACGAAAGCCTCTCATGGTTTTCTTCATCTCCATTCGATTCTCTCTCTGTCCTATTGTTTGTAAAGGTATGAAATAGTGCAGTCTGAGTCAGTGTAGGGCTTCAGAGGCTGTAGTTTGCAAACGGAAGCTCGTGGGACCAAACCAACTATGCCAACATGTCAGGTGTCCAGGTGAACGCACTAGTGGAGGCTTCGTTTTAGTTCCCTATGCTACCCGTGCTTTCGGGCTACCTCATCCGGGCGTAGTCCCTTAAGAATCCTGAGGCCAAAACACGCTATATCTTCAACGGGTAATTTCTCAGACTCCGTGGCACCTAGAGATGTCTCGTTAGATCCGAGACCTCCACGTCAAGGCCCTATACAAAATCCTATCGTGGTTTTATCCATCTCCATTCGGTTCTCTCATTGTCCTATTGTTTACAAACACACGAAATAGTGTAGTCTGAGTCAGTGTAGGGATGTCAGAGGTTGTAGTTTGCAAACAAAATCTCATGGGACCAAACCAACTATGCCAACACGTTGGGGTTGCCTCATGAATGCTAGTGTAGGCTTTGTTTTGGTTCCCTATGCTCCCCGTGCTTTCGGGCTACCTTGTCCGGGCGTAGTCACTTAAGAGCCCTGAGGCCAAAACACACTATATCTTCGACGGGTGATTTCTCAAACTCCATGGTACCTAGAGACATCTCTTTAGATCTGAGACCTCCATGTCGGGGCCCTCTACAAAATCCTCTCATAGTTTTCTCCATCTCCATTCGGTTCTCTCGTTGTCTTATTGTTTGCAAAGGCACGAAATAGTGCAGTCTGAGTCAGTGTAGGACTGCCAGAGGCTGTAGTTTACAAACGGAAGCTCGTGGGACCGAACCAACTATGCCAACATGTTGGGGTGGCCAGGAGAACACTAGTGGAGGCTTCTTTTTTGGTTCCTATGCTCCCCATGCTTTCAGGCTACCTCATCCGGCGTAGTCCCTTAAGAGCCCTGAGGCCAAAACACGCTATATCTTCGACGGGTGATTTCTCAAACTCCGTGGCACCTAGAGATGTTTCATTAGATCCAAGACCTCCACATCAAGGCCCTCTATGAAATTATATCACGGTTTTATCCATCTCCATTCGGTTCTCTCACTGTCCTATTGTTTGCAAACACGCGAAATAGTGCAGTCTGAGTCAGTGTAGGGCTGCCAGAGGCTGTAGTTTGCAAACAAAAGCTCGTGGGACTAAACCAACTACGCCAACACATCGGGGTGGCCTGGTGAACTAGTGTAGGATTTTTATGGTTCCCTACGCTCCCCGTGCTTTTAGGCTACCTCGTCCAGGTGTAGTCCCTTAAGAGCACTGAGGCCAAAACACGCTATATCTTTGATGGGTAATTTCTCAGACTCCGTGGCACCCAGAGATGTCTCGTTAGATCCAAGACCTCCATGTCAGGGCTCTCTACGAAATCCTCTCACAGTTTTCTCCATCTCCATTCGGTTCTCTTGTTGTCCTATTGTTTGTAAAGGTGTGAAATAGTGAAGTCTGAGTCAGTGTAGAGCTGCTAGAGGCTGTAGTTTGCAAACGGAATCTCGTGGGACCAAACCAACTAGGCCAACACATTGGGTGGCTAGGTGAATGCTAGTGGAGGCTTTGGTTTGGTTCCCTACGCTCCCGTGCTTTTGGGCTACCTCATCCGGGCGTAGTCCCTTAAGATCCCTGAGGCCAAAACACGCTATATCTTCGACAGGTGATTTCTCAGACTCCGTGGCACCTAGAGATGTCTCGTCAGATCTGAGACCTCCATGTTGGGGCCCTCTATGAAATAATATCATGGTTTTATCCATATCCATTTGGTTCTCTCGCTGTCCTATTGTTTGTAAACATGCAAAATAGTGTAGTCTAAGTCAGTGTAGGGCTGCCAGAGGCTGTAGTTTGCAAACGAAAGCTCGTGGGACCAAACCAACTACACCAACACATCGGGGTGGCCTAGTGAACAATAGTGGAGGATTTTTTTTGGTTCCCTATGCTCCTCGTGCTTTCGGGCTACCTCGTCCGAGTGTAGTCCCTTAAGAGCCCAGAGGCCAAAACACATTATATCTTCGACAGGTGATTTATCAAAATCCGTGGCACTTAGAGACGTCTCATCAGATCCGAGACCTCCATGTTGAAACCCTCTACAAAATTCTCTTGCAGTTTTCTCCATCTCCATCCGGTTCTCTCATTGTTCTATTGTTTACAAACACGTGAAATAGTGCAGTCTGAGTCAGTGTACGGTTGTGACAGATGTTGTAGTTTGCAAACGGAAGCTCGTTGGACCAAACCAACTATGCCAACACATCGGGGTGGCTAGATAAATGCTATTGGAGGCTTATTTTTTGTTCCCTATGCTCCCCGTGCTTTCGGGCTACCTCGTCTGGGCGTAGTCGCTTAAAAGCCATGAGGCCCAAACATGCCATATCTTCGACGGGTGATTTCTCAGACTCCGTGGCACCTACAGATGTCTCGTCAGATCCGAGTCCTCCATGTTGAAGCCCTCTATGAAATTTTCTCACGGTTTTCTCCATCTCCGTCCCATTCTCTGTTGTGCTATTGTTTTCAAACACATGAAATAGTGCAGTCTGAGTCAGTGTACGGCTGCCAAACGTTGTAGTTTGCAAACGTAAGCTCATGGGACTGAACCAACTACACCAACATGTCGGGGTGGCTAGGTGAATGCTATTGGAGGCTTCTTTTGTGTTCCCTATGCTCCCCGTGCTTTCAGGCTACCTCGTCCGGGCGTAGTTGCTTAAGAGCCCTGAGGCCCAAACACGCCATATCTTCGACGGGTGATTTCTTGGACTCCGTGGAACCTAGAGACATCTCGTTAGATTCGAGACCTCCATGTTGAATCCCTCTATGAAATTATCTCATGGTTTTCTCCATCTCCATCCGATTCTCTTGTTGTGCTATTGTTTGCAAACGTGTGAAATAGTGCAGTCTGAGTTAGTGTACGGTTGCTAGATGTTGTAGTTGCACAAATGGAAGCTCATGGGAACAAACCAACTACGCCAACACGTCGAGGTGGCTAGGTGAACACTAGTGGAGGCTTCGTTTTGGTTCCCTACGCTCCCCATGCTTTCGGGCTACCTCGTCTGGGCATAGTTTCTTAAGAGCCCTGAGGCCCAAACGCGCCATATCTTGACAGGTGATTTCTCGGACTCGTGGCACCTAGAGATGTCTCATCAAATCTGAGACCTCCATGTTGAAGCCCTCTATGAAAGCCTCTCGAGTTTTTCTCCATCTCCATCCGGTTCTCTCGTTGTTCTATTGTTTGTAAAAGCACAAAATAGTGTAGTTTGAGTCAGTGTACGACTGCTAGAGAATATATTTTGCAAATGGCAGCTCATGAAACCGAACCAACTATGCAAACACATCGGGGTGGCGAGGTGAATGCTAGTGGAGGCTTCATTTTGGTTCCCTACGCTCCCCGTGCTTTGGGCTACCTTGTCCGGGCGTAGTCCCTTAAGAGCCATGAATGACTAGATTGGCTTAAGAATGAATTTGATAGGGGTATGTCTAAGAACAGATAGGAGTTATCAATCACCTAGTAAATATTTCTTGTTTAGTTCTGGATGGGATTCATCTGGCCAACGTCTTAGTGACCTTCCATTCATTGATAATTTATGCTATGATAAACCCATGGATGCTTTCAAAAGTGCCTTAAAAAGGATAGGGGTAGTCATCAAGCCTAGTGAAGGGTGTGATGTGATTTCCAAATAACTTGAAATGCCTATAGATTTAAAAGTAATAACATGAATTGGACAGGATTAGACAATCAATAATCATTGAGTGTCTGAATCAGAATGGCATTGCATCTAGAGACATTCTCAAGCATTGGAGTAATGTATATGGAGAGACATTCTCAAAATATCAACAGATGAAAGGCATCAAATTGTGACGACTCTCGGGTGTTTTAACAGGGGAGAAAACTAAGAAGCATAGAAGAATGTAGTAAGTGCATGATAAGATAGGAACCAATACAAAGAGACCATGAGTAAGAAGAAGCGCAAGTAAGGTAAATACACATATACACATTGATAAATTGAATGAATAATTACTCAGATTAGGTAACTCTTTATATACATACATTATATAAATATTGATTTCCAAAGTTTGATGGATATTATACATTGAAAATTCTAGTACATGTACATCACCAATAAATGAAAAAATAATCTATAATGTCTTAAATATTGTCAAGTGCACATCATATTAGTTTAATGTGAAAATAATCTCATAAATGGAAGGTCTCATACAAAATTATCAAGTTCCAAATAGTATTTTAATGTGCATAATAAATACAAAAATGCCCAAATAGGTCATATACCATCAAGTTCAAATGCCATATAGGCGTACATACAATGCCATGCACATAGGCATACAAAAACAATGTCATGTAAGACATATATATTTCCTACTCATCAAAATCTATCCCTCTCTTGGCCTTGCTCGAAGAAGGCCCTCCCTTAGACGAAGATGGAGATCCACGAGATGACTTTGGATCGTCCGAGCCCATGCTTCGAGTCCTCTTCCGTTGAATACTTGCACTGTAAATGCAAACAATGTTTTTTTGTCAAAACTTAATTTATATATGTTTTCAACATGTATTTAAGACCATGCTAGAACAAAAGTATTTACATAAATACAAAAACTTACCGCAAGTTGTCGATCACGCTGAATTTGTATCTCACGCTCAAATGAGTCATCGGGAGCTCCTGCAGTACGAACGGGGTACGAAGATGACGAGATGGAGGAGTCCGTGCCCTCAAAGTCAAAATGGAGGGGGTTGAAGTTCCCTACATACACATAAGATCAGAAAATCTAACATCAGAATTAGCGAAAATAGAACTAAGTACATGTATGTACATAATGACAATATTTTAACTAATTTTATCAATATAGAACTATTGTTTTTACCCCCGCCTGTGAATCAAATGAACAGGGTTGTTACCTATCACATGTAACTCCTACATATACACAATAAAGGACATTATTAACATAATTTAATAATTCTACAATGAAAGACATTACTAACATGTAATTTAACATAATATGAATTACACGAGAAATTTAACAAAATTTACGTGTTGTTTGAATACCTCAGTGAGTTGTTGCGTAGATGAAATCGTAGCGGCAACACCTTTATCTACTTGTCGCAGAGATGGTGGGGTGTCTAGTGAAGTCAACATCTTTATCAAACATATATATCACGTGAGTTAGATGGACATACAAGAACATACATATATTTGAATTCAAAACTAATACACACACACACACACATGTATGTGAAAAATTTACATAATTAACATTCTAAATTACCTCTGTGAATGTATGTGTATGCATGGTGCTCGCTGCCTATGGTCGGGATGAAGATGTGCCTCCCGCACGTTGTAATATCAATGCATATACATGTAAAAATACAATTATTTCAAAAATTTAACATATATGAGTAAATCAAGTACTCCAAAATTTTGTAACACACATAACAAAACATAACAAATTTACCTGCGAAGGTGACGTTGATGAATGTAATCCAAATGTCTCACTCAAAAGGACATCTAACATAGTGACATTATCGTGTGCACCCCTAGCACCAGGTGCACCAAACTCAATATGCATTAAAGTATCGCCCTCCTCGGGCCCCAAACATATGCTACCACATGACGAGAAAAGATGTGGTCTCATGCTAGTACTCCCTGAGGGAATACTCTGTGTACTTCCGTGAGCATCTGGTTCAAAAATATCCCTCGTATGTCAAACAAGGGTCGCAGATAGCCCCTGAAGCATGTGGAATGTATCAATCTCTACTATCTCCTTAACTACTTGAGGGACAATCTCAGGGTGAGGGGGCTTATGTGTGGGGAATCTACCCTACTGAATAGGTACACGTTGTGCACCTGGTCGATCCTGTGCAGATCCTTTTCCTCGGCCCTAGAAATCTCAGAAATCAAAATAATTTGGGATCTCGTTGAGGATAAACTCGTAATAGAGTTTCCTCAGAAAGTATAGTGGCACCTCGTTGTTATTACAAGGTGGAAAATCAAACACCATCCACCATCGGTCCCAAAAATTATTTTTAATCAAATTATTATTGCACCAATGGATGGGAAATCGTTTACATGACAACGGAACAAGAAAATTAGTGTGGGGGTTCGTGAATAAGGCACATATGAGGTCTTTTGAAATTTATTTTTTTCTTTACATCCACATATGACAATTTGTTGGAATAATAAACCCTATAACCCTCTCTGTAAGTTTTCCAATGATCAATTTTCCCATTGCCGCATCAATTTGAACAAGTAATGCCTCCAATGTGTTTGTAAGAGAGGCGCGGTGGGGGTTTATAGATTGTGAATCCCTCATTGTTTTGATTAAATCCTCAATTTCAATTTTGTTTTCAACTATGTGGGCTGCTAAATCTTCTTGACTACCTAGGGGATGTTGAGCAATTGTGGGAGTGTCGGGAGGGATGACAAGAATAGAAGGGTTTGGTTGTGGTTGATTCCCTCGACCTCTAACTATAACAATAAAAAAATATGTACAATTCAAATTTTAATCTATAATTATCATATTTCAATGCAATTTTGAGAAAATAATTGTGCTTACCTCTTCTCCGTGGTGCCATCATTGATTCAGATCTTCCCGGTGATCCAGAAATGATCCTTTGAGCTTGAGATCCAGCTGAATGAAAAAACGTGAGGGCATGGTTAAGCTCTGAAACTCGCGTTTGAGGGAGATAAAATGATAGAGGCTCGGGCCTCTTTTTTTTGTTTATAGTAGGCATAATGCGTACACGTTATGATTTGGTAAATCCCAAACCTAAAAATTTAAAACACGATCGTGTTATAATAGAACGCGTACGTGTTTTGCTTTTTTTTTGGATTCTTGTCCACTTTTTGGCCCCCAACTTCATGCACTTACCTTGTAGTCTCCCATGGAAAGCTTGATACTATGACACCTTCTTGTGTACTTGACTATCCCACCATCCACAATCATAACTTACATTTCTGAAGCTGGGTAAATAAAACAATTGAGGTGGGAAACTAACTTACTATTTATGAAGTTATGAGTACTCCTCGAGTCAATCAACACCATCACCTTCTATTTTTTGAGATAGCCAATAACCTTGAGGGTTTGAGGAGTACTAATACCTGACAATGCATGGCAATAAATTGTAGGTTGGTGGTCCTCTGCTTCATCTTCTACTAGTTCCTCAGCCTCTCCTATAACTTCAACTTCCTTGTTATCCTCATTACCTCCTTCAATATAGAATAAATTCTTCTTAGCACATTTGTGTCCTGGTCCATATTTGGTGTCACAGTTAAAACATAATCCTTTTGTTCTCTTTTCTTCCATTTGTTGAGGAGTCAGTCTAATTGGCCTAGTGAATGAAGGAGAAGAGATACTACAGTCTCTGGTGTTAATGAACGGTGGCCTCTTACTATAAATAAATTTTTCCCCTGCTCGACGTGCTATGATAATAGAATCAAAAAGCTTGAGTGGATTAAACATACGTACCTCATGCTCGATGTTGTCCTTGAGACCCCCAAGAAATAGGTCATTCAGATTCCCTTCTGGAATATTCTCCACCCTTACGGATAGGTTCTAGAATTGATGCACATAATCTTTGACTGATCATGTTTGTCGTAACTTTTCCAATTGACTAAAGTCATTCTCTGAAACACTGGAACTATAGTGTAATTGCAACTCCTTGGTAAAAATTGTCCAAGTGACACTGAGACCATTCTTCTTCCTCTGAGCACATAACCATCAATACCAAATGAATTGGTCTAGTTCAAGATACAGGGATGCCAATGTCACCTTTTGTCCTAATGGTGTTTGATGTAACTCAAAGGGTTCTCCATTTGATTTATCCAATTCAGTGGATCCTTCCCATCAAATTTGTGCATATCCACTTTCGGCATCATGTTCTATGGTTGCGAATAAGTTGGATTCTGATTGGGCTGGAAAAGTGATCCAAAATGGTTATTTTGTCCATTATTTTGAACTAAAAATCCTCCTTGGTTGATATGGGGTGGATTTGGGCCATATTGTTTACCCTTTATATGTTGCATGATATCATCTAGCCATTGATTGATTTGGTATATCTCCCCTTTAGAGGCCATCTCAGATTGTATATTTCGTAGCTCATACTCAAGTTGGCTCACCTTATGATCAACTAAGGTAAACCCTAGTGCTGAGGAATATGTATTTACCCCTTCTGACTCCAACTCTTCAATCACTACCCCATCTTTATCTGGGGTTTTACCCGGAGTGACCGGATTCTTTTTTGCTCTTGTGGAAGGCCTCGTCATGATGTCAAACCTTAGGTTTAGGGTTTAGGGTTTAGGGTTTACAAATTTGGCCGAACAGGAAAAAACATAGAGAAGATACTAATACTATTATTTTGAGAGATTTTTGAATATGTAAAGAACTCTAAAAAATTCCACAAATTTCGGTCTAGGGAGTATTTTTACCAAAAACCCTAAATTTTCAATAAGGTTTGCAAAATATATCAAAAAGGTTTGACATTTTCAGAGATTTTTACTTGAAATGATTCTCAACTTTGGTAAAAATATATCCAACAAATTTGACGTGGTTCGTAAGATAGAGGAAACAAAAAAATAGGGTTTTTGCCCTAATTTTGGCCCGGATCGCCCCTCTGATACCACTTGTAATGAAATTACTTGTATAATCTAGATTATGAGCAGTAATAGAACACCAAATAACACAATATTTCAGAATAATGATCTCAATATTCAATTAGAATAGCTTCGCCCTTCGAGGGGACAACCTCCAAACCATAAAATAAGACTTAAATGCTCCAATGATGATGAACTACTACCTACAATCCCCTATATATACTATTCATATGTTATGGCCATCACCAATGCTGACGTACTAAGCATGAGAAAGTATAAATGATATAATAAAATGATATGGTAAGCCACAAGTCGGCTACTCATATCCTAATACAAGTAATAGGTTAAGGGCGTAGCAATCTACTGCAACAAGAAGAAGTAATGTACAACAAATATGATGAAGAGGAGAAGGCACTATCTTCTCATCAGAAAGGAAAGGAAAAGTAAAATATTCTCAAAAGTCCCAAAAACAACATCAACAAAGGGACAAAAAGAAGAAGAAATTTCCTATCTACAAAAGAGGACATGAGTTTAAATATTGTTAGTTCAACACATACAAGAAAGGTTCATCAAGTAATTCTGGAACTCATAATTAGTATTCTAATCATGGATAATCATACTACAAGCAAGGGAAGAAGAAGGGGAACTCACAAAGAAAACCCCATCAGCAAGGTAATATATCTAAGCGAGAAGATCATTCAGAAAATGAGGACTTCTTATACACTGCTCATTCTAGGGAACCATCCACATCATCTAGTGTTGTTTGGTATGTTGATTTGAAAGCCACTCGACACATGACCAAGAAAAAAATGGGTTTATCACCATGAGGAACACATTTTTGAAAAACCATGTTTTGTTAGGTGATGATTCTTCTTGCACTGTACAAGGAATTAGGAACATTTCTCTACCTCTTAGTTCACAGAATTGTAGATTATTAGATGTGTTTTATGTCCTTGGGTTAACAAAAAAATTTCTATCAATGAGTCAGCTTCTAGATCATAATTTGAAGATTGACTTTGATAGTCATTCAAGTAAGAAAACGTGTTTGATTCGAGACAAATCAAGAGACTCAAAAATTGTTACAAAAGCCTCCAATGTGGGACGTATCTTCCAGCTTGACTTTGTCCACATGGATGATCAAGCACTTGGGGCTAAGAATTCTTCCTCAACACAGTTGTGGCATCAGAGACTTGGTCACATCAGTTTCAAATATCTTGAAACACTTCTCGGTATAACATGGTGAAAGGCTTTCCATCTCTCCAAAAAGATACATATAAGTGTCCTAACTACCTAGCAAGTAAACAACAAAGAGCTTCATTCTAGAAAATTACTTATCGAGATTCATTCCATAAGAGTTTGTCAATGGAAGGAAGCAAGGTGGATCTTGAGATATCTCAAGGGTACATTGGATCTTGGTCTAGAATACAAGAAGAATGATCAATTCTTCTTGACTGGATATTTGGATTCAATTCATGTAGGTAACATTGATGACAGGAAATCCACTTCTAGATTTGTATTCTTTTTGGAATCTGTACCGATATCATGGGGAACCAAGAAAAAAATTGTTTCTTGTTCTTCTACAAGTTGAATATCATACTACAGGTAGACTTTTCTGTGAAGCGATATGGCTACATCGCATATTGGAAGGACTTGGAGTACCATAGTAAAAACATACCACCATGTATGTAGACAATGAAGGTGTTCTCTAACTTATTCGCAATCTATTGTTTTAGGAGAGAACAAAGCACATCAAGGTACAAGTTAATTTCATGCGCGAGCATGTCTTGAAACACAATATACAACTTTTAATTTTCCCAACAGTTGAACAACGAGCATATATTTTCACAAAGTCACTTGCATGTGACAAGTTCAAGTTGTTCAAAGAGTTCCTCTCCTCATCCCTTGAGGAAATGCAAAATTAAGGGGGAATGTTAGTTAAAACATTGTTTACTAGGTTAATTTAGCATTTATTGTTTACCTTAGGTAACTAGATTGTTATTGAGTCTGTTCAGTAGTTACTTGGGTAAATATAGGTTCTAAATATTGTTGTATTGTTTGTTGGGGTTAACCATATAAAAGTGTTGCACATATCTATAATAAGATAAAGCATACAAGAAATGAATGCAGAAATAAACCAGAAGATAAAATAAACAAGAGAAAGATAACACCATATTTAACGTGTTCACCCAGTGTGGGCTACGTCCACCAAGAAATGACCAATATTATTATTTAGTTCTTTACAGAGGAAATACAATGAAGATTTGTTGTCTTCCAACACCTCACAGAATGTTCAATGATTTTCCATCACTCAACTACTCTTTCTTACTCACCAAGAAAACTAACATGCAAGCAATTACTATATTTTTCTCCCCTTGCTCTTATACAATGCATACATGCATATATATCTATTCTGGGCAACTAACCATGCTTTTACAATCGTTAAATCATCTTTAAAGAAAAATATTTATTCTAATTCTCGACCAAACAAAAAAAGCACCGTCACACAGGTGACCGATGCCGGTCATTGCCTGATCGATGTTGGTCATTCCTTGACCGATTTTGGTTATAGTCTGACCAATGCCAGTTGCTTCCTGACTGATGTCGGTCACTGTCAAAACCAACAACATGTAAAAGAAAGATTTCGTGAAGCAAATAAGCTCCACACTCAACAATCTCCCACTTGGAGATCAATTGTTGCACTGTATTGTACATCACCATCCTTGGTTCCTTTTCCTTGGCTCGTTTCTTCCTCTTCAAGTCTCAAACTTAAAGACCAACATAAGTGGAGTAAAGCTCCAACTTCTCCCTTACCAATGGCTTTGTTAGCATATCCGCAGGGTTCTCATATGTATGGATTTTCTCTAACTTCAGCTGCCCATACTCCAACACCTTCCATACGAAGTGATACCTCAACTGAATGTGTTTTGTTCTTGAATGAAATGATGAGTTCTTTTCCAGATGGATCACACTCTAACTATCACTATATAATCTGCAATCCTCTTGTTCCTTACCCAACTCTTTCATGAACATGTTCATCCATATCATCTCCTTGATAGCTTCTATGTAGCTGCAACATACTTTACCTATGTAGTAGACAAAGCCATATCCTTCTGCAATCTCAAAATCCAGCTAACTTTCGTTCCACCTACTATGAAAACATATCCAAGTGGTGCTCCTCTTGCCATCCAAATCTATAGCCATATCTGAATCAATATAGCCACGTAAAGAAGTATTTGACCCTCCATAACATAACTCCATGTCGGATGTCCCTCTCAAATATTTGAGAGTCCATTGGACTGCTTTCCAATGTTCTTTACCTGGATTAGCCATAAACCTACTCACAACTCCCACTGCCTATGCAATGTCTAGTCTAGTACAAACCATGGCATACATAAAACTTCATACTACTGAAGCATAGGGAACACGTGCCATGTACTCAACCTCCTTGTGTGATGAAGGACACTGATCTTTGCTTAATTTTAAGTGTCCATCCATAGGTGTACTAACAGGTTTTGAATCTTGCATGTTAAACCTTTCCAACACCTTATTGATATAAGCCTCATGAGACAAATACAACTTCTTGTTTTTCCTGTCTCGATGAATTTGCATGCCAAGGATTTTCTTTGCAGCTCCCAAATCCTTCATTGCAAATGTGTGAGCTAAACCTTTTTTAAGTTTACCGATGTTCTGCTTACTAGATCCTGCAATCAACATATCATCCACATACAATAACAAGATAACATAGCTCCCATTTTCAATCTTCTTAAAATAATCACAATGGTCAGATTCACATCTCATATAACCATGCTCATGCATAAAACTGTCAAATCTCAAATACCATTGCCTTGGAGCTTTCTTGAGCCCATATAGACTCTTTTTCAATATTCACACAAGTTTCTCCTTACCCTTGACTTCATAACCAAGCAGCTGCTGCATATAAATCTCTTCCTCCAAATCACCATAAATAAAAGTCGTCTTAACATCAAACTATTCTAAATGAAAATATTTTGTTGCAACCAAACTTAGAAAAATATGAATAGAAGTCATCTTAACTACAGGATAAAAAATCTCATCAAAGTCAATACCTACTTTCTATGCAAATCCCTTTACCACAAGCCTCGCCTTGTATCTTTTCAGTCCACCCCCTTCTTCCTTAATTCTGTAAACCAATTTTTTCATAGTGTTTTCTTACCTCTGGAAACTTGACCAAATTCCATGTTTGATTTTGTTCCAAGGAGTCCATCTCCTCATCCATTCCATGCTCTAACTACACGTGGGTATCTACCTGCATTACTTCTTCAAAGATTTCTGGTTCACCACTATCAGTCAATAATAAATAAGAAAAGGAAGGTGAAAATCTCTCTAGAGGTCTACTTAATCTTTTGACCTTCTCACTGAGATCTGGGGTGTCTGGGGCTCATTCTGTGCCTGTTGCACATTCATGTCAATCTCTGTCAGTGACCGACACCGGTCACCTGATACCGACCGTAGTTTCTGTAACCGATCACAGTTCTGTAATCGATCGTGGTTCCTCCGTCTCGCCGACCGATCGATTGCAGTTGGCTCACCGAAACCGAGTTTGAGAAGTACCGACGCCGGTTCCAGTAGCTATCTGTTCTGAACCGATCCTTTTTGTCGATGTCGGTTAGTCTAACCGACATCGGTTTCTGTAGAACCAATTTTGGTGTCTGTGGATGTCTGTTTCAGATCTAAAAGTTTATTTTCCTTCAAAATCTCATCAACCTATTCATGTTTAGGCACCAAAACCTGATCCTTGTACATTATTTTTTCATTCCAATCAACGTCATGACTCCTAACAATCTTATAATCTTCTAAATACCAAAATCGATATCCGAAATCACCAGATCCATAACCAATGACAGTACATCTCTTAGATTTAGCATCCAACTTATTCCTATTTTCCCTATCAACATGCACAAAAGCTTCTGAGCCAAAAACTCTAAGGAAAGAAATATCTACCTCTTTTCAGACCAAGCTTCTTCTAGTATTCCACCATCTAGTGTTATTGAAGGCCCACGGTTGATCAAGTACACTGTTGTATGCATTGTTTCTACCCAAAATTTCAAAGGTAAACCAACATGTATCCTCATGCTTCTAGCACATTCCATGATTGTTCTGTTCATTCTTTCTGTAACTCCATTATCCTATGGAGTTATAGGAACCATTATTTCTCTTCATATTCCATTCTCTGAACAATAATCATTAAAAGCCTTACTGTAGTACTCACCACCATTATCAGATCTAAGGCACTTTAATTTTAAGTTTGTTTCATTTTCCACAAGGGCTTTCCACCTTTTAAAAGTCTCAAAAACATCAGATTTATGCTTAATACAATAAATCCATACCTTCCTTGTGGCATCATCAATGAAAGTCACCTAATATTGGGATCCTCCAATAGAAGCTACCTAAGATGGTCCCCACACGTCTGAGTGTACAAGCTCAAATTTCTGCTCCTTCTTTGTTGACCCAACCTTGAGAAATCTCACTCTCTTCTATTTTCCAAATATGCAATGCTCACAAAATTCAAGATTTAATTGTTTCAAATATGATAACTTACCCTTAACCTTTAAGATCTGCATTCCTTTTTCACTTATATGGCCTAGTTGATTATGCCACATGGTTGCATCTGAATTTGTAGTAGATAACACAAAAAGGAATCAGTAACATAGGTAGACAAATATAAAGTTCCTACCTTCTTACCTCTTTCCACAACAAGATATCCCTTGGTAACCTTCCAAGAATCACCTTTGTGAATGTAACCACGCATCCAGATTCACCTAGTTTCCCTGCACATATCATATTTCTCTTGAGGCTTGGCACATGCCTCACATCTTTAAATACCCATGGATTTCCATTCTACAACTTTAAATGAACATCACCTTTACCAATAATATTA
Source organism: Taxus wallichiana var. yunnanensis (assembly GCA_018340775.1). Taxonomy (NCBI): domain Eukaryota; kingdom Viridiplantae; phylum Streptophyta; class Pinopsida; order Cupressales; family Taxaceae; genus Taxus; species Taxus wallichiana. Next base: position 669,863,222 of record CM031242.1, read on the forward strand.
CATGGCTCATCATCTCCTAAATAAACTTGTCCAAAATCACCCTGAACATAGTTTTTGAAATAACCCTTATTAGGGGCAGCATGGAAAGAAGCTCCAGAATCTAAAACCCAAGATTCTAATTTATTATCCAAGGAGAGAATAAGGGCATCTTGCTTTACCTCACTTGCAACATTTTCCTCTTTACCTTTGTTTGATGTATTCTCTTTGTTTTCCTTGGACTAACACTCCTTTTTTATGTGTCCTCTCTTTCCACAATTCCAACAAAGTAAATCTTTGTACCTAGATCTAGATCTGCCATTTCTTGACTTTGATCTCCCATTATTCTTGCTCTTCGATGATCTCTCCTTAGATCTTCCCTTTCTTTCTAAATTTAAAGTGTTTCTAGACGATGTTTCTCCTGAAATTTTCTGTGTATTTCCTCATTAAGAATTACACTAACCACATCATCAAATTTAAAACCTTTAGAAGAAGACGTTGTATTACTTACATCCATTACATAGTTATCCCAACTATCTGGAAAAGAGCATAAGAATAAAATTTCTTTCACTTCATCATCAAACGGAATTTCGATCGATTTTAATTGATTTACAATATACAGAAATCATTCAAATGATTAGATACAGATCCACCTTCTTGCATCTTAGAATTAAATAATTTTTTCATCAAATAAACCTTATTCGAAGCACTAGGAGTTTCATACAAATCTGCTAAAGATTTCATCAACTCTACTATGGTTTTTGCATTTGTAAAATTTGAATCCACTGATGCTACCAAGCTCAATCTTATAGATCACATAGCCTTTCTGTCAAGAACCTTCCATTCTTCATCAATCATCGTCTCGATTGTGCATGCTCATCCAACGGTAAGTATAGATCCTTCTGATACAAATAATCCTCCACCCGCATCTTCCATAGTTGATAATTACGACCATCAAATTTCTCTACTCGGTATTTACTATCTTCCGCCATTTATATTCTCCCACTCAATCAGAAAACCCTCTGTGTGTAAATCCTGTCAATACACAAAACCTCCAAACAAAGCTCTGATACTAGTTGTTGGGGTTAACAATATAAAAGTGTTGCACATATCTATAATCAAGATAAAGCATACAAGAAATGAATGCGGAAATAAACCAGAAGATAAAATAAGCAAGAGAAAGATAACACTAGATTTAACGTGGTTTACCTAGTGTGGGATACTTCCACCAAGAAATGACCGATATTATTATTCAGTGCTTTACAGAGGAAATACAATGAAGATCTTCTGTCTTCCAACACCTCCTAGGATGTTCAATGCTTTTCCCTCACTCAGCTACTCTTTCTTGCTCACCAAGAAAACTAAAATGCAAGCAATTACCAAGTAAAAAAATGGAGATATTCAACTAAAAGAGTTAGAATATAAATAAATAATTGGAACAAAGATGACATGGACAGTGTTACGAGAGATGTTGAAGAGAATGGATTTTCTACACGTTCTGCTACAAAAAATGGAGTATACTAGCAAGCACTCTTACTTCTTGGTTGATGGGTATCACCACCACCAAAAAGAAGGGATCACCAATAATTCTTATTGATGAATAAGAGCTTGAGAAAGTGAGTTGGTGCCATGAAAAGGCAGACATGGGTCATGGAATAGAAATTATACAACTTAAGGCATATGTGGCACAAATATGTGAAATTGATTAACTAAAATGTAGAATTATTACTAATTCTATAGTTAATATAATATTAAGGAAAACAATAAATGAAAAATAAAAGAATAAAGGAATTGAACCAAACAACTAAGAAAGTAGATATGTAAAACCCTAATGTGTAAAGAGGGTTAGAAGGATCTTAGTTGATTTGACAATCTTACTAGACGTGTCGCAAAGATGGATGGAGATACATGAGGAGGAAATGAATATGCCGAGGTCTAGATAAGTGTAGATCTAGGAAATTTGAGTAGACTGGGGCACCTAGGAGAGGATTAGGGAATTTGTGGGCACCCTAATATGTGTTCTGGGCACCCTGGTCTATGTAGGAGGTCCAGTAAACCATATTTGCAGGGTCGCTATATGATCTGAGCTCTTCATTGTTTATCATGTGTATTTCGATGTACTGCGTCGAATGTCGTTGGTAATCCTTGATGAAGAAGAGACCTGTAAAACCCCAAAACAAAAATCAAATCCTAATTTTTTTAAATGAAGAGGTCAAATTATCCTCATCTTCCACAGTGGTGGACTTACTAATGGAGCGTTGCACTACATCTCAGACCCGATGTAGATGTGTGTGTGTGTGTGTGTGTGTGTGTGTGTGTGTGTGTGTGTGTGCAATCATGCCCTAGGTGTTCTTGTGTCAGTCACACTTTGTGCATGTAGCGAGCAATAACTATGTGTAGAAATGTAATAGAATGGTGGATGGAATAAAATAAAATTCCCTCCTATATAGTGTGATATAGATAAACCAACCTTACAGTGCCTTGTGATGGAGCTAGATGGATGCAAATGGAGCCTTTGATGGATGTAACATTAGGTGATAATAGTAGTGCTTAGTGTTTAGTGCTTAGTCCCTCATTATGGTCCCATTAATTTATATTTATATGGTTCTCTTGTTCTAATTTCATAATTAACCACAAAGAGTCCAAACACCAAAAATATAGAATGCTAGACAACTAGAAAGTGCCCAAAAGATAGAGATAAAGTGGAAAAAATATTAGGGTGCCTCGACTGGGACTAGGGAGCCTATGGGCACCCTAGAACTGGCGTGAGCACCCCAGTTAAGGCTAAAATGACACAAAACGACAAAAATAGACTAGGCATGTATGTGCGAGAGGTCAATAGTAGGGAATGGAATACGATTTTGTGTTGTGTAAATGTTGCAGGACAAAGTATTCTAGGATTCTATTTGTTTAAGGGGAAGAAGCAATTATAAAATTACATTGTAAGATTTGAGTCCAGTGCCTGCATGACATCGCAAAATCATGCATGGATGACGAAAGATTTATTCATGAAATGAATACATCACTTTACAACATCTATGCTTGGTGGTGTGTCTCCAAAAATAGGAATTTTGATGATATTTGATGGACATGGTTCACATGTTGCTTTAGGAGCAATTCAAGAGGCAAGGAGCTTGGGAATAGATTTGTTAACATTTCTTGCACACACCTCTCACAGATTGTAGCCATCAGATGTCATTGTATTTTCTCTATTCAAATATTACTTCAAGGAGGAGAGATGTAAATGGATAATTGAGAAGCATGTGATAGATATCAAAAGGGCATAATTAGCAGAGTTGGGAAGTAAGGAATTTAGAAAGGCTCTTACCCCTAAAAACATTATTTCAAGTTTCAAAAGGATGGGCATATGGCCTCTTAATCCAAGTGCTTTGGATGAAAACATGGGACAAAGTAAAACATTTGACACATTTGTTCAAGATGAGGTGAGTGTAGCTGAAAACATGCTACGGTTATCTGGAGTTGATTTGTAGGTTAGAGAAGATGTAGATATGGTGCCTAACACACAAGTATGTCAAGAATTAGATGCTCAACCAAATGAGGTAAACATGAACGAATGTCTTGATCAACAATCAACACCTTTTACTGTGAGAAATCAATCAAATGAGTCTCTATATATGCTCACACAAGCTAGAGCTCCTGAGTGGATGAAAGAAGTTTCTTTCAATATTGGGGTAAAATTGAATTTCAACAATGAAGAATTCAGTCTCTCTCTACCATCCCAACTAACATTGCTTAGTGAGACAGATATGGTCCACTATTATGTTGATACAAGTCCGAAGAAAATGATGGAACGACACAATTGGAGGAAACATATGTTTTAGGGGCAAATTCAAACCAAAACCAAGAGGAAAACCAAGGACAACAAACTCTTAGTAAATTCTTAAAACTCCCAATGGAATAGGTAAAAAGGCTCGAGAAGGCCAAATTATGATGTTGGAATAAGGTTGAGTAGGGAATTTTAAATTATAATTGTTGATAAGTACATGAAGCTTCTCATGGATAAAGAAAAGAAGAAGAATGAAATTGATGAATTAAAGCAAAGAAAGAGGGAACATATTCAAGAGAAAAAAGTAGAATGGATTGCTGAAAGAGAAAGAAAGGAACAAGAAAAGATTGAAATAGAATATAAAAGAAAAATAAAGGAGCATCAAAAATTGATGCAGAGGCAGGAAAGAGAGTGAAGAAAGACCAAGAAAGGATTCAGAAGTAGCAAGATAGAAAGGAAAAAGTGTTTGAGAAGGCAAGAAGAGAGTTGGAAAGGAAAAGGAGACTCAAAAGTCCAACAAATCCATTGCCAAAACAACACCCTTTATTGAGGGAGTTGATGGTCATCCATTGCCCCTAGTTGGTGTTTGCACATAAAGTATCACTTGGAGTAAATGCTTCAGCAAATTCGGAAACATTCCTAGCCACACCTGCAAGGGACATCAACACAGGAAGACAACCGAAAATTCTAACACATCCACTGCAAACATGTCTGCAGATTCACCAACCCCATTTCCCGGTTTTTGGAAATGATTTAGCAAAATGTTTTTAGTATTTTTGTCAAGTGTGTGTGTGTGTGTGTGTGTGTGTGTGTGTGTGTGTGTGTGTGTGTGTGTGTGTGTGTGTGTGTGTGTGTGTATATATTGTAATAGTAATTTTGATTCGATAAAAACTAAAAATTTGGCTTGATTGATTAATATGCCCACAACATGCTATGAATATGACATCCAAGAATATAACAACCCTGTTTTTGTTTGTAAAGGGAAAATGATTCCATTACATAATGAAAATTATGTATTTTTTGATTAAATCCATGAAGTGTTGTCAAATGTATGTATTAACTAGACCCATGAAGAACTGCATATTAAATGCAGATAAAATCTATACCGATTACACAATCATGCAAAAAACCGTAACAAAATCTCACTCATAAAAGGAGGTAAACATACTACAACTGTGAGAATGCATCTAAAGAATCAAAAAATCTTGCACATGTTGCCAAAATATGTAAGAAAATGAGGAGAAAGACTAAACAAGCAATACAGATCATATTGCAAAAAGATCTGAAAGGAAATTTAGAAGTGTTTTTCCTATCTGTGTGCTTAAACCGAAAATGTATCAAATTGAAGAAACTCCCTGATAATTCATGTCATCAAAATTTAGAAGTCTTTATTCCCGATCTTTTGCTTGTGTTGCTTTTATTATCCAATGTAACTAGAACCACCCACAAATCCTCTAACTCAGCCAAAGACCTAAGTGTAATTTGAGAAAAGCAATCCCAAAAGCCTGAGTAGGCTTTATTTCCTCTTCCATGTTGTCCTGGGCCCATATTGGGCCAGGTTCTAGGATTGTGCACAGAAAAGAGGAACATTTTACCCCTCCCCGCGTTACTCCTATTACCTTAAACGGAGTTTTCACGCTGAGTGGATTGTCTTTTGGAGCGTTGGAATTGGGAAGCGGAAGCACTAAAAAGATGATAATGAAAAATGGCTTTGTATTTCTACACCTTCCCTTTAAATAATCACAACAACACCTTCTACATTACTTTGAAAAAAACCCATGAATCAAACTTACAAAAATGGAGAAACTTACACATCCATCTTCAACAAACAGAGGCCATTTATCAAATACCAACACCGTCATACAACAAACTTTAAAAACAAAATCACAGCTTCAAACCCACAATCTAGACAATTCCCTTAAAAATATTTATTTCGAGGTGCAAGATTTTTATCCAAATAACCACAGTTGTATAGTTTTTTCACACTTTTACCAAGACACGATGATCTCAAATATCCCCAACAAAATAAAAGTATCAAAATATAATGGAAGCAATTAAAAATAGTTCAGTTGAGTTTCTTCATTGCCTAGTGAGAAACCTCACCGAAGTCCAGACGTTGTGAGAAACGTCCATGGATGGGAGCTCGGGAGATGCACAAACATGTTGCAGAGGCGGTTCTCAGGTGAGGCTACAAAGGCGCCCAAGTATTGGCGGTGTGAGTTGAAATGACTAGTGCTGGGGCGATTAAGTTTGGTCCTGGTTTGCTATTAACTAACATTGATAGCCCACATGCATTGGAGTAAATGCATTTGCCACCTGTGTTCGCGCCAAAACTCACGCCCTTTCCTTTTCTGTTTCCATGTCGCCATGCACGCTTAAAACAATATTACATATCGGTTATTGGTCCATACATTAACTATTATATAGGTAACTTTGTTTTAATATTAATCCACCCATATAATTTCCACTTTATGAGGCACATGTGCTTAAAATGAATTTATATGATCTATATATAAGTGTTTTTTATTTAAATTGGATATTTTTACTAAGTTAAGAGGGAGACAAATTTTATGTCATTATTTTTGTGTTAATATGTGGTCTAACGCTCATTATATGACCCCTGTAAGTTTGGGTGCACGACGAGTGGCTCATCTCCCTTAGTGTGATGTTTTCCAAATTGTTCCAAATCTTAGGACCGTGATAGTAATGAAAAGATTACGCATGCCTCCATTAACTCGTTCCAATTTTAATATTTTTTGCAAGGTATTGCAATCACATTGGGGTTGCAAGGAAGAAAGGTAATTTCTCAATGATCCACAATGAATTTTAGAAAAGTGAGCAAGGTTTTCAAAGCCTCAAAGCACACAGACATGTTTGCATGATTATATTCACCCTAATTGAAATTTGTTTAAACTGTACTACTACTATTTTATTCATACTGAGAGTGTTATAATTTTGATCAAGATTTTATGTTTGTACAAATTTTGAGTCTAACTTTACCTTGTTTTCTAGACCTGTATTGAAACATTTATTTTTGACAAATACATCTTGAATTGTTACACCAAAACTAATACATCTATCTAGTGCATTGTTTTAAATGTAAAAACACTTAACGCGTCATTTGCATAAAGGTTGCATTTAAGTTAATCTTCTCGATCAAAATGATCATTGCGACATTCATATGACCGTTGGCCTCGACATTCATATACCTAGCAGAGCTACCGCCAAATATCAAAAACAATTGGATTTCAAGGTTTAGCAGAGCTGTCTGCGGAGTTTTTTGGTTTTTCAGTGCAATGGATACGAAGGTGAGTGCGAATTTCTTGCAATGGGGCAACGCTCGCAAGAAATTCTTGTTCGTCATGACAGCAGCCATTGCAAGAGGGTCTTCCTTAATTCCTATTGAAAGCATCCCTGTTTCAGATGTGTCACATAAGGGCGAGGCCAATTGCAGCTTATCCCCCATATCAGTAATCCCAACTCATGTTTCCCACTCATCTGAAGTGGGTACTAGTAATTCAGGTACCATTCATGGAAATCTTTGTCAGAAGAAAGAGACATCAAGGCTTAGGGCGTGGAGACAGGCCATGAAAGCAGGTTTTGCCAAAGAAACCCATATCATATATGCAGGCAGAAACAGAGAAACCTCAATGGAGGACACAATTACTGACACAGAGGCACTGGACATGCCATTGCAGTCAAGGGGTATTGATGCCGATATGATGGGTATCTCAGAACCCACTTCAAGTTTCAGGGATCGGTCCTGCAAGAGACCAAGAGGCACAATTACTGACACAGAGGCACAGGACATTGATGCAGATATGATGGGTTTCAGATATATGGGTAGCTCAGAACCCACTTCAAGTTTCAGGGATTGGTCCTGCAAGAGACCCAGAACAGACAGAATCAAGATTGGCAATTACTCTTCTGAAATTCAGATGGAGAATCTTGAAAGTCAGAAGGAGTCGTTTGCTGCACTTAATGTGTTGGCTGATGTTGCTGTTTGCATTTTGGAGCATAGTCTGCCTTATTCATCAAGGCGGTGGGAAATGCTCTGTCCCACTGAAGCAGAATTATTCATATCTCTCCGTCCTGAATTCCATTCCCAAGCACACGAACTCTTGCCTTGCAATTCAGAGGATCTCTTCACATGCCAATTGGGTAGCCCTGTACGGAGCTTGAAGCGCCAATTGAATGAAGTTGTTGATGGTGCATTTGTTGAAAGGGACCAAAGCTTATTCAAGAACGTTTACAGATCAAGAAAGCACAGAGCTACAAGAAGACAGTGAAGTTATAGATGGTGCCTTTGTTGAAAGGGATCAAAGATACAAGAAGATAGTCCAGACATTCATTTTCATTGATTATTTTAGGTCAATGGGTGAAATCAGTTAAAATATCAGATTTCATTTAGAGAGAAAACAGTGTAATGTCTCCATCAAGTGAAATATTAATAAGAAACAGGAGTTTCATCAAGTTAAATCTAGTTCGTGTTTTCCATTTTAGGAATCTTTTTCTACTTTACAGTCGGAGTTCTCATTTTTTTCATTATTTAATAATTTTATGGTTTGTGTGATTTAGTGTATATGAGCTTGGTGATCGTCCTAGAATCCAACATTCTGACTTCTCTCTTATTTATTCATTGATAAGTACTATGCCTCTTAACAAATTTTGGTAACATCTTATTTCCATCTAAAATCACATGTGGGTTTTTGGTAGAGTTTCCGTATTGATAGATGCTTCAAATATGGGCAGGCCTTGATTTTGAAGTTAAAGATGCCTGTCAAATAAAAATTTGCTGACATTTTGCTCTTTTATGTGGTTGTAAATTGCAATTTCTTACATACAGATTTCTGCTGTTTATTCCCCCAAATACTTGTCAAGGAATATTGAAAACAAATATATGGCCTACTAATTTGTTAGGTTCAAAATCACAACCCAAAAAATGGCCCGGACACTGGTATGTACATCTATTTTTAAAATGAATCATACCGCCATGCAAAAGTCTTGATTTTCGGTATTATTAGTAATACGGTTAGAGTATTGAATTTTTATCAATAATGCTCTATGGTTGTCCATACCCTGTTCGAACCTTCCATTTTGGCCTTGCAATACTCCTTTCATTCATTGTGACATAAAATCAAACAATATCTTGTTGGATGAGCAACTTCATGCTTGTGTGGCTGATTTTCACGTGGCTAAGATCTTTGGAAAATGCAATCAAGGATATGAGACCATATCTGGAGTCACAGGGTCTTATGGATGCATTTCTCCGGATAAGCAGAACTACATCTATAGTACTACTGGTGAGAAATCTGAAATATCCTGTATTTCAAGAGAACTGAGGCCACCTGAAGACTCGCCATAGGATTAAGATTGCAATTACCAGAACTAAAAACTGAGCATGCATGTACAAAGCACTGTAATATCAGAATGCAGAAATAGGGAAGCTTATTTGTGTAACAACAGGAATGTTATGGCCTTAGGCTGGTACCTTGTGTCATGTAACATACACATTTTAGTTCTTTCTGTGGTTTACAATTGGTGAACAAAGTTTGAAACCTTTGATATTAGAATGATTGTTTTTGCTTAAGAAAGTTAGAATGAAAATTATAGAAATAACCAGTACAGATAAACCCCCTTGTAGAAAAGTAATTATTGGATGAGAAATTTGAAATATTGCTTGTTTCAAGAGAACTGAGGCCACCTAAAGACTTGGCATTACTAGGACTAAAAAACTGAGCACACATGTACAAAACAGTGCAATATCACAATGCAGATGCTTGAAATTGTAATCCATGCTTTTAGACTGGACCTAATAGTCCCATGGCATCAAATCTGAGAGGGGAGCTGAAAGTTTCACAGTATTAGAGTGGATATGCTCGAAATTGTAGTGTACACTTTGAGAGAGATCCTGAAAATCCAAAAGGCCATGGGAATCTAGACAAGAAGATTTATTGAGACGTTTGAAAGACCCTGTTTTAGTTTTGTTTCACAATTATATACTTTGATGTTTGAGATCTCAGATACTTATTACATTTCACTCAGGTTGCACATTTCCTGAGTTTTCTTAGAGATTAGAGGTTACGACCAAAAAAGTGGTGTCTATAATTTTGAAGTGGTGCTCCTCAGCCTGGTTAACTGGATGCTTGAAAACGAAAATGGTTCATAATATGTTTTGGATCTTGAAATTTCTGAGTTACATAAGGAATCGATGCTTGCAGTCCTTAGAATTGCTCTTCATTGCACCAATTAATTGCCTGTCAAGAGGCCTACCATGAGAAATGTTAGATACGTGACATCAAAGATAAATGTTGGATCCCTTTGCGGTGCTGTTTGTAGCTCACTTCCCATAGGGAGGGTTTGGGGGAGGATTGCCCACCACTTTTGTTGCTGCCCCACTTGGTGGGGGTTTGGGGGCAGAGCCCCGAAAGAAAAAATTAAAGAGTCAATCCCTTGTTTCTAAAAAGACGAATTCCACCGAATTCTAATTTTAGGAAGGAAAATCCTAATGGCATTTTTCCACTCTATTTTTAGGAGAAATCCTAACTACACTTTGCCAATTAGGTGTATTTATCTTTGTGAAGAGCCAAAGTAGCTCATATAACAAGTTCGCATGTAATCTATTCTTCTTGAGTTAACAAAAGCTTGATGTCTTGCACCGTGGATGTTTCCCTAAGCACTCAACTGGGGTTTAACCATGTAAATATGGTGTTTGTCTCTTACATGTTTGGTATTCTGCATATATCTTTTATCTCTATCTCTGTATATTGTTGTTTTTGTTATTCAACTTTCTGTTTATTCATTGTTGCAAAGTCTGTGGTTTCCTAGCAAGAAATGTGATTGAGATGTTGCGATCTGGAAATCCACATCACAAATCAAGAGCATCACCAAGAGAATTGGTAGACAATGAAAGGTGACATGACAGGAGAATGATAACCTTGATTTGCAGTATCTTTAATAACTCAGTTAACTGGTCACTTGAAGGAAGAAATGTGGGTTTGTATTACAAGCTGAAGCAGGGCCATAAAATTTGAGCTTGCTCATGAAAGAAATAAAGATGTGAAATGATTCTCATGCTTGGGCATGTGGCACAAACCCAATATTTGACATTGATCTGTTCTACCAGTTTGAGGATCTTGCTCATGTTGCCACAACATGGAAATTTACACTCTACCAAAATTTGATGTTTCCTTGGACAATTCAAGTGCTTTGCTTTACTAGCATGCTACAACCTGCAATTCAGAGTCCAGGTTCAACAGGTAACTAAGTTATTTTAGAAGATATATTGATGTATATTTGGTGTTTTGTGAGGCATCTTTATGTAATATTGCATTTTGGAAAATTATTTATATTGATTGGAATCGAGCTTTATGACCGATCTTTAATAAGTAGCAATTCACAAGAACTTATTTCTCCCTAGCTAATGCAGAAGAATAGAAACTTCCCAAGATCACCCATCTCTGTTTTATTTTGGCTCTGACACATTTAATTATAGAGTTTTCCCAGAACTAGGTCAGCTTTGCTTGCCATCCCAATTTCTTAGAAATTACCAAAAAATCTTAGGAATTTGATTGCCTCCAATGCCATCTTCCCAGGACTCACAATTGGACTTTCATGTACAGAATTATTATCTAATACAGTTTTTCGTTGTTTGTCTACAAATATGGGCTTTTAGTAGAGTTTCTGTCTTCACAGATGCTACAAATGTGGGCAGGCCTAGAAAACTGGGCACGCACTGCAATATCAGAACGCGTGGAAATAGGGAAACTTGGTTGTGTAACAATAGAAAAGGCCATTAACCAACACAGATTTATCTCGTATTTCGATGATCTAATTTGTAAGCAAAATGATCAATTATAGGGTCATACATGACAATAAGTCTGGCAACTTCAGCATTGGAAATTGCCTATGACATGAAAGTGAAGCTTGCATATGTGGTCCTAGACTATGAGCAAAAGCTTAAAACAGCACTGTGAAACATATGTTGACCATGAAATAACTGAAGAATCAAAGCTCGTGGAGATTTCACTACAGTCATTCCTTGGTGGACTTTGTTTAAATGCATTCAAATGCAAAATATAAATATGTAATATGATCCCAAATTAACTGGCCCCTGTTTTATAGTTCAATGCATTCAACAGGCAGAATTAGGACCAAACTATTAAAGAGCATGCCTATACAGCCCTCCCGGATGTAGAGATGTCGGAAGATAAAAAGAAACAAAACATCATAAGAAATGCTACCTTTGGAGCTGTGTTTCCCAATTCCTGTCTTTCTCTTATCCATTGTTTTCCCAATGGTACAGTCCTCAGATGGGTTTTGTGTACTCCAAAACAGTTCACAATAAGTAACAGATTTTATGTTGCACGCTTTCCACAGAGGATTAGCAAATATGGATGTACTGGTTGCATTGAGCACAAATGCTGTTTTACTTCTATTTGGTATACACTCTTTGGAAATCGCTCACTTCTGATTATAGGGTTAGGATTTCCTTGAAACCAGCGCACTGCTAATCTCCTTGAATCCAGGCATATTGCAAAGAGGTCTGGAGATAAGCTCATAGGTGGAACCATGAATGAGAGTAGGTTCAGAAACTGCATTGTCTCAGATTGTTGAGCTTGTAGAGGCTACCCAGATAGCCAGAGCCATAGTTACCAAATACTGTAAAATCATAAAGATTTTCTGTATTTTTCCCATATTTTTTATTGAACTGTATAAAATTTCGTATTTTTCTGTTGCAAAATCTTAAAATACAGGATCTAGAAAATATATATTATTTATTATTATTTTATAAAATAAATATTTAAATTGTGAACACCTCCAAGATTTTATAGTCAAGAGCAAAAAGGTTTTTATTTTTTCAGTATTGTTTAGAAGGCTTTCAGCAGTCTTAGGAAGATTAATGAGAGCGTATTTTTTTCCGGATTTATCGTATTTTTTATGATCCATGATCTTTTTTCCACGATCGTCTTTTTTCCATAGTTGAATACCATCCCTTAATACTCTCTGAAGCCCCTCAGGAGAAGATTGACCGTCAAATGCCGAAGATCACAGAATAAAGCAAGTGCATCAAGCTGTCTCTGAAGCCCCTCAGGAGAAGAGGCGAGTAAAACAATATCGTCGGCAAATAGGAGAATGGAAATCAAGACATGGTGAAGAAGGCAACCATCCCCTTCTTGAATGTGATCCCGAAGGAAAGATTCCAGCTCATCAATGTAAATGCCAAAGAGGGTAGGAGACAAGGGGCACCCCTGTTTAACCCCAATGGTGCTCCTGATGAGATCAGACAATCCGTGTGCAGTATGAAGACGACCAAGGATGGACTCATAGAGGTGCATGATGGCAATAACAAGAGTCTCAGAAATACCGATGTCTCGGAGTCGTTGGAAGAGGGCCATGCGAGGTACGGAGTCAAAAGCTTTTCGAAAGTCTACAAAACAACAATAGACTTTCGAAGAGCGGTGACGAGCCTCCTCAATAATAGCCCGAAGGGTGAAGATGTGGTCGATGGTGTGGTAACCAGGGCGAAAACCAGCTGATCTTTGGCTCTGAGCTGCTTCTGCTCCAAAATCTCGGACAACAACCTGTGGAGGACTGTAGCATAGAGTTTGGAGAAAGAATGGCCCACCATGATAGTCCTGTAGTTGTTCGGATCAGAAATGGACCCAACTTTGTGGATCGGGTGAATGATATGATGAGACCAGGTAGGAGGGAAGCCCACGCTAACCACCTGATTGAAAAGATCTGCCAAATAGGTACCAAAAACCTCAAAACCCTGCTTGAAGAACTCGGCTGGAAACCATCCACATCAGTTGCCTTGCTACAGTTCAAAATCCTTATTGCCTCTTTGATATTACGGTGAGTGAAGGGATTACAAGCGGCGGGATGCCAATTTGGGTAGACTGCTGCCCGGAACATTGTAAAGGGTAGAGGTGTGGGAAAAAATGGAGATAGGATCGATCATTGTGGAGGAGGGGAGTGGCGGGGAAAGATAGTACGCCAGAAGGACCGAGGGTTAGTCCTAAGGGAGGTGGAAAGCATATATCTGTGGTGGGAAATGAAGGATCGCTTCTTACGGCAGAGAAGGCACCTGTAGGCAACCTTAAGAGTGGGGAAGGAGGGGAGGGCTTGGGTGAAAGCCTGGCGAAGGCGACTGTGAAGGGATTTGCACTCTACATCGTACCATTGGTTCATGGGGCAAGATTTAGTAGTACTAGTGGCCGAGGGATGGGTGGTGGAGCTGGGAAAGGATCTCAGGGCAGCCTCCCACATGGCAGAGGAAAGGCATGAGTACTTGGCCTCCACACTAGGCATGTTAGAGAATAGGAGCTCAGAGGGGAGAAGGTCGCGGATGTGGGATGAGTAAGAACCGGAATCCCCTTTATCAAAATGAAAGGAGATGCGAGGTGGGTAGTGGGGAGGGGGAGGAGGGGCGATGGTGGTAGGAGAGCTGGCGACCAGAGAGAAAGTTAGGACAGCATGATCGGCAAGGGGAATGGGGGAAACAAAGAAGGAGTAGAAGAGGGGTGAGATGTCCGGGCTGGCAAGGATATAGTCCACCACACTAGTGCCCCGCCATGGGGATGACATGTGAAGAAGTGTGAATCCGGGAAGCGCTCGATCCCGTTGAAGATTACCAACGCCTGTGACTCCCCGAGCTGGAGGAGGAACCGACCATAAGCTGTAAAAGGGCCATTTGTATTCTCAAAAGTCCTATGCAGACCAACTGACACAGGGTCAGTCCTCTGTGTGCAGAGCATATCCTTTGACCTATCGTGGAGGGGGACCTGAAAGTGTCTGGTACGGGCATTAAAGTCACCTAAAATGATAACCTCCCCTACGACAGAGTATTGACCAATACTGTCGTATAAGTCAAAGAAAGGATCACCATTTGGGCCATTGTGGATGGCGTAAGGGGAAGCAGCCAGAGGAAAGTAACAAACTGCTATATATAAATCCCTAGAGAATTGAGCGGCCCTACTAATGCGAATCCACATGTACCTGGTAAACTCATCGAAACCGACCATCGAGATCCTATTCTGGAGGGAGTCTCTATAGAGACAGGCAACCCCACCAGAGCCTCTAACACCACCCGAAGCCCGAGTCTCCGGTCTACAAGCTGATAACCAAAGAAATCCAGTAATGCCTGGGAGAGGACGAACCGGGCTCTCGTGTGTCTCTGTGATGAAGAGAATGTCGGCATCCCGAGAGCATCAAACATAAGGCCCGGGAGGACCAAAGGGAACCATTCCTATTCCAACAACTGATAGATAAGCCTCTGGTTTGACTCCTCTCCCACTTGGAGAGAAACAATAAGAGAGGAAGGGTGGTGAAGAAGAAAGGGTTAGCGGGTGGAGAAGTGAGAGGGTGGAAAAAATTGAAAGGGGAAACAATTTGAAACTTTACCGTCGAAGAACGACACGACAAATATGTCAAAGCGCAACTGCTAGAGTTATTATGTTGCGAGAAGAATTTGGTTTTATTTGAACATTAGGTGGTCATACCCAGATTATTTGGGCCTGCAATTTTTGAAGCCTCAAAGCTCAAGCTTTTGTTCCTGGGAATGCACGTTCAACATAAATATGAATGAATGCGAAACTATATAAATTGTTTTTATAAAAATGTTAAAATAATGTCAAAACACCTTATCTTAAATTTGTAACATACTTGAAGTCAGCTTTAATTTTATAATTTTAATTATGGATAGTTATATTGGGAAAAAAATACAAAATATATACCAGGGAAAATTTTGGTGGCAATTATTCGCTAATTCACGAATATTTACATTTTGAAATTTGCATTTGGTGAATTTGAGGAGTCGTATGGAGTAGCATTTCGCCTAAAATTTCCGGGAGCAAGTTACTTTTTCGGGTCGACTCGCCTAGTGTTTAAAATAAAACATATATATGTAAATCGCCGATACCTCGAAACATAAATCAGGTACATTCACCAACATATACTAGTTAAAACTCTAAGCATATGCAAAATTCAAATGCCATAAGGCTCTTTTGACAACAATCCAGATGCCCATGTATATAGTCCAGACACACGACCACAAATTGCAGATGCATGGTCTCATTCAAACGCCCGCCTACATATGCAACTGGGTGGCTGCATGCAGAGACGCTTGACATGTGGGTTTGATTCCGTTTGCGTATGCAGCCGGGTATACGCCCGGCTGCATGCACAGACGCCCGATTGCGTATGCAGTCGGGTGTCCGTACATGCAGTCGCTCGATTGCATATGCAGGCAGGCCGCTGCGTATGCAGTTGGGCATCTACATATACAACCGGGTGGCTGCATACACGGACACCCGGTTGCATACACAGACGGGCGTCTGTCATGAATTTTACCTAATAAATTATTCGCATCCATCACAATATACATTTTTCTCATATTCATCATCAACACGAATTCCATTTTGCAGATTCACCAAAAAATATCCAAGTTGGATTTTGGTAGGGGGTCTTAAAGTGAACCCTGATACATACATAACTATATAGTTGGGTGTGATAGTGCATCAATAGCTATCCTTGAATCTTCAACGATTCGGCGATCTTCCAATTGTGAATACGGAGCGCGAAAAGATTACTACCCTACAAGCAACATAGATTCCTTGAAATTAAAGATAGTAATAGCTTTGAGAATTGAATTCAGTAAAAGGAGTAAAACAAAATTTGGATGCAAAGCCATGTAGAACATCATCTCCGAGAAATAAAGGGGCCTTCTTTCCCGAGGAATCGGCCTCTATGGATTGTAAACAATAAGAAATTTTGTTATTAATGGAGTCACTCAACCGAGAAACCATTGAAAGGTAGCCTCTTCTAAGCTAGACAATACTGTATATGCCATCAAAATTGCCATCGTCCTCATGACCGCATCCAAATTGGATCCCTTTAGCACCAATAGGGGCACCCACAACCTTGATGAAGGTGCCTAGCTTATGAGACTAGATGTTCCATAAGCCAAAACTCCAGTTGTGGAAGAATTGGGTCCATATTTATACTCAAACTCACAGACTCCACCACCTTCGTTTCCTTGGTAGGAGATGTCTTTACAAGTGAAGGAGGTTGGGATCGTAGATGGTGTCCTCTTGTTGCTTGTACCTGATCGACACAGTGGAGATGTCATTGCCGATGTTGGAGGGGTTCCTAGTAAGCACATAGAGCACCACAGACTTCCCCATTGAAATGGAAGGCATTTTGAAGACGACCCTCGACGGCCTTGAGTCACCCTTTCACGACATGTTAAAAAATAGGAATAAAAAAGATCTGGATATAGGAAATCTGGTGGAAACCACACACTGAATTGGAAATCTGGTGCATACCATACTAAATTTAAGCAAAGAAATGACCATAGTAAACATATATAATAGTGGCAATGTAAATGAAGTTTATTGAAACCAAGAGTAATCTACAAAATGTTATAAGTGCTAGTTTCTTAAAAGAGATGTGAACCTGCAACACAAGTTTTTTATATTTGCTTGACATTTTTCTAAAACATTGAAAATATAAAGTGAATTAATTGTGATCCATAAAGATCCAGAAAATCATTCATTCTGTCAAACAACCGAGAATTCCCTTTAAAAACATAACATAATCAAAGGGTGCATTGTACAATGACAAAATCGCCAAGTAGAATGTGGTGTCAGTTGTGTCATGGACATGGCAGTTATGTATGTGGCATGGAAATTTCATCTTAAATAGACAACTAAAACAACAACAAAAACAATCTCTTCAAAATTCCTTGGCATTTGGAGGTCCTTTGGTGTACAAAGACACAACCACAGTAATCCCATTTGTAAGGGGACAAGAGAAGAGAATAGAAATTGAGGTGAAGAGATTAGCAAAGTGAGCATAAAAGTAGGGAGACTATATAATATGCTCTGTTAGAGCTATTTGTATGTGCAGAGTAGCAAAATGCGCATACTAGTAGGGAGATTGTTGTAATATGCTCTAACCAAGTTCTTTGTAATTTCCTTGGCCAAAGAAAGGAAAGGAAGCTGAGCATTTTCTATTTCCAGCTAGTTTTCCTCTCATTAGGCTTTTCAAGTTGTCTTGCTGTAGCAGTTGGTTCTATG